>ML776923.1:540910-576802 GCA_009831015.1 Picea engelmannii
TTTAGTTTTTATTTTCATGCTCATGTTGTTATTTAGTTCTTGTTTAATTCTTTTTAATACCTTTATTGTTTTCTTTCTAACCTTTTGCATTACAGCTGTCATGACTAGAAGAGCCCAACTAGGCATGTAAGTGCTCACTTTTTTCTCACACATTGACGAAAAGAGCACGAACACTAGTTGCATACATGCTAGCATTATTTTCATCCATGATAATTCATAATGTGTTCCATGTGTATTTATTAAAAAATTATGTACCCGATCCTAATCATGTGATTGATTAGAATGTGATCCAGATGGAACATGAAGGGAATTTCCAGTTGGAACTAGTGCACATCTTGGACCGAAAAGTAAAATTTCTTAGGAACAAAGACATATGCTTGGTAAAGGTTCAATGGGCCTGTTATCATCTTGAAGACACTACATGGGAGCTCGAGAAATCCATGCGGGAAGCATACCCACAAATTTTTGAAAACATTGAAGGAAACTGAATGTACATTTGTACATAAGAAAATGAAGACTCCATTTTGGAAACTGGAGTTCCTGTAGCCACAATTCTAAGATTTTTTTTCCAAACAAGGTATGGGTTGAGGGGAAAAGAGAGTTGTTGGTTGGAATTGCTATGTGAGTCATTAAGTTACAAAATTATCAATTATTTTGATGTAATGTTTTTATATACATCAATGTGTAAAATGTATGGCTATGTGGACTGAGGATAGTGCAATTTTTAGGGGGAAGGGAATGTAACATCCCAATTTTCAAACCCCAAACTAGAAATGTATATTGCAGGTGTAGTAAATGGCTAAGAGCCAAAGTGATGTAATATGTAAATGTTGTAAATTGAATATAATGAATAAAATGTATCGCCAACTACAGATGAACAAAGACAAAGATTTGGGGGCTAAGTATCCACAAGAGAGGAAAGGGGTCCAATGGGGGGAGAGTTTACCCATATCCATTAAACCAAAATCCATTTATTATTTCTTTCTAAATTATCCTTACTATGAACCTTCCATTAGCTGTTGAGTGTTCTAGATCCCAATCATTGAATTCATGTAAGAGGGTGGGTGTGAGAGTCACATCTCATAGTTGTTGAGATAATGGGGTCTGAGTACAATCAACTTGGGGAAGAGTGTAAGTCAAGCAAGCAAGAGAAAGAGAGAAAATTTGTATGGGGAGGAGATCAAAATTGCACATTCACGGTTTTACATAGAGAGTTATTTTTACATTGAGTTTTCTAGCCAACAAAATATTTCTGAGTGCTGAAGATCGAAGGTAGTTGTTGTGGGCATGTTTGGTAGCTATTTAGAGCTGTAATTTCATGGAGAAGGAGGCTGTGTTCCTAGGAGTAATGTGTTTCTTGAATTTATCCAAGGAAGCACACGTTTTGTTGTTGGGTGAATTCGTGTTGTAGCTATGGAATTCCTGAGGTCCCAACAAGTAAAAATTCCTTTCCAACCTGTGATGGAAGCTGTTACACATGATTTTGGTCATTCTGGTGATGTCTCTACAAGTGATGTATTCAGGCTCCCACAAGGACTTTTTGCCCGAGAAAAGTGACTGCTGTCTCCTTCCAAAAAACACATTTTTAAGATGAGTTCGTAGGCTGCCTACATCACAGGGTGAGAAAATCATTCATTCTCGCAGGCAACCCAAACTTAGGGTGTGAAATGTTCGCAGTCTGCTCTATAGGTAGGGTGCGAACTAGTTTCAAAGATTGGAAAAGAGAAGAAGTCACGAAGGTTCTAGAAGGGAATCTTCTAGAAAATGAGTTGGCATTCACATGGTTGGCATCCTACTAACTTCTCAGATTTAGTGGGATCATCCTCATACATTTAACCATCTCTCCTTCTCCTATATATTGAAAGGTTTCTCATGGAAAAGGTTAAGCAAGATTGAATGAAGAATTGGTGAAATAATTGTGTGAGGAACCTTGCTTGGATAGAAGCTTGAAGAATCCATTTGGTCTATCAAGTTGTATTGGATCTTCTTTATGCAAGTGTGTAGCAAGTGTGTGTGTTGGAACCAAGGGTCACTGAAAGAAAGCTTGCAACATCAAGGAAATCTGGTTGTATCTTCTACTTTCATTTAATATAATACAACGACATGTCCATTTCCCATAAAATCACTCTTATTTTATTGCATAACTCCTTGATCATATGCATAGGTTGACATTGAATATAATTTGCTATCTCCACTTTGGTTGGTTTGTGTTGTCTTGGACCTGATTTCACAAGAGCACTGGAGTGAAGCGGGAACAACAGAGACCTAAGGAAGTGATCTAAAGGTATGTCACACATTCCTTCTTAGTAGTAGATTCAATGATTGCAACTTAGGGAAAGAGTCGTGTCCTATCCTATTTTGTTCTAGATCTAAGTGGATCTAGGGAGATCTATTAGTGTCCGCACCTACCGATTTATACAATAACAAAATTGGTGACTCCACTGGGGATACAACCCATTTTAGTGGTTTTTTCTTGGCCATTTTCTCTTGACCTAATATTTTTCATTCCCAATAAATCTCTGAGTCTTGAGGAGATCCTCATAGACTCCCTGGATCCAGAAGTTCCCTCAAAATTTCTTCCATTTTTCCAAAATTTGCTTGATTACAGACCTTCTCGCACTGCACCTTTCCGTAGCCTGCGAGAATAACTAAGGTTCATACCCCAGTGTTCAGTTCAATGTGAACTTCTCGCACCCTTCCTATGTCTAGCCTATTAGAATCCTTAATTCTCGCACTATACCCCATTGTCAGATTACAAACTCACTTTAATTTTTTTTGGATTAAGTATTTTGTGTCTTCAGATGCCCAAATTGGTTGGTGTGTTTGGAAAGAACTTCTCTGGCTAGTGATTGAATGTTTCTTGAATTCAAATCTCGTGAATGATTAGTTTTCGGAAATTGAAAGCTCTTCTTGATCATTTTTTCTCAATTTTTACCTCTTGACCTTTTCTTAACAAGGGTATAATATCCGATTATGAAATCCGAGTGCTTGTTTGGTCGGGAGCCTTTGATTGGATTAAAATTTGAGATTAATTGTCCTTTTCAATTGCTTATTACTAGGAAAATTGTTACCCATGTGCATTTGAAGAGATTGGTCTTGTCAGTTTGTTGTTTTTGTCTTCATTGAAAGATTGATTTGGGTGTTTGTTGTGTATTTCTTTTTCATTGGTTGCTTACTTTTTCTTAGTTCCATCCCTGTTGCTTGGTTTCTAATAAAAGTTAAAGACATTTTCTTTTTTTTAAGCAACTTTTTATTCGAAAATATTGGTGTTCAAGTATTGAAAGAGAATAAATAGGGAATTTGCTTTGTTCATGGTTGTTTGATATTACATTTCAGAGAAGATCATACATCGTAGTTCACATTGTTCAAGAAAACTCCTCTTTCCCTCCTGTAAATACGATTCATCGAACAAAAATTGTATCATTCATTCCTATTTATGCATTGTTGGGTCAGAGTCTCACACAACATCGGTTTCATTTCCATCTCCTTTTGAGTAACAACATGTTTTAATAAAATTGCGCAATTTTAAAATTCAACTAATAACTTTTTCTAAGGCTCTTTTACACCAACATTAGCTAGGCTAGAGCTTTGGAATAGGTAGTGAGACACACTCTCCAAAGCACAAAACACACAATAGTATCTTTTGATAAGGAGTGTCAAATTCCATTTGCAACATTTTTTCCTGGGAAGCCCTTCTCACACAAGGGTCAAACCCGAGGTCGCATTGAGATTGACAGAGTTACTTACCCTACTTTGTTGATATCAGTGTAGAGATTGCATGTATTATGGGGGTCACTTGAAGGTATACCCAAAATGATGAGTGGAAGCCTCTCAAGCTGATTTCGGGCTAGATACCCTGCCCTTGCATGTGGATYAGACTGTCGACTGTTCCCCCAGGMATCATTGTTGTTGGTGGTAACCTTAGTAGCCTATCTTCTTAGGGTCTTACACAAGGTGACTGTGAAGGGGTAAGTCTTCACGGTACCTGGAATCGACGTTGGCCAGACTCATTCGGGCTCCTTGGAGGGTATACCCATGATTGTGTGTGGGAGCTTGCACCAGGGTGTAAGTATGTTAAGCAAGTCGTCAACATAACTTTTCCACCCTAGCCTAGCCCCTTCTTGTCTTGTTGTCATGACGTTGGATTTCATCAACAACTAGTGACTTCAGAATTAGAAAGTCTTGTTTTCTTGGTTTTGCTTCCTAGATTTTACTAGCGCATGTTGTTTGTTTACCCAAGTTAGACATAGAATTTCTTTCGTAAAATTCTAACTCGATCACAATTGACCCTCCACGCCATTCACGTAGAATGCAAGGCCTACCCCCAGAAGATCTAGAAGGTTCTCAACCCTTGCCTACCAACTCACCGGAGGGATATCCTCAATAGAGTGAAGTCCAAGACGTTGCCACTCCACCAGTGGAAAGAAATAACTCTTTAGAACGGTTCTGAATTACCAATTCTCGAGAGGACTTTCGACTTCCTCCCAACACCCGGAGACGTATTGTGCAAGTGAATTCTTCCGGAGATATAGTTTTTCAGTCTTCTGAATCACCAATCGAACATTTCATAGGACCTAAGGGTCAAGATCCTTTTTGGACTACTGGAATTTTTAGACGGGATCTCTTTGGCTCAGGAGCAGGCATTGATATCACTGTTGCTCCTGAGCTGCCCGAAACATCTGATCCAAACACAATACCTTTTACTACTGCCTATTATTTTCCTGATACAGACACTCCGCCAACTAACCACATATTGACCATCCCTCTACAAATGGTCCATTACACAATGGTCCTAGATACTATGAGTCCTCACACCGGGATTACAGTGGCTAGCCAAGCCCCCATTGGTACACCGCTTTCTCCCAGATTCATCCCAACCCTTCCGCCCAGATATCATGCGTTGAATGCTTCTATTCCTGCTCCTACACAAATATCATCCGAGACTCCAAAAGTTTCCACTTCTTTTGGGCACCATCTTGTTCCCGGTTTTATTCCAACACTTCCTCGACCCCCTTTCAGAGGACCTCGTCCATCCTCTATCGGAGGCACCGAACCTAGTGGCACCACCTTGTCTTTCACACCTAATTACCAGATTCCTATTGGTGGACAATTTCACCAAGGAGGCCAAACCCAACCCCCTTTTGCAGGACAAATCCCAACTGGGACGCAACCCCCGATTGGAGGGCAACCCCCACCGACCCCACCCTATGGAAAAAACATACCTCCATCCTTGGCCCAGTATTGGAATTATCTTATACAACATAATCCTCACTCGACTAAGGGGCAACAACCTCAATCTAGCTCCATCATACCGCCTAGTACATGCCAACCATATCCAGGCATGTCTAATCCTATTTGGAGCTCGAACTCTCAACCCCACGCCCCTGTTCAAGGGTATAACCCTATGAATTACTTGCTTCCACACCAACCACTGAATCTACCTGAATCTTCGCATTATATGCAAACTGCTTATGGTTCCATTGGTCTACCGATGGGACTCCCTCCCCAAAGTCACCAGTACCCACATGTGAATAGACAGTTACCCTTCTTAGCCACCCTGGACCTCCTTGATCTGTCAAGGATTTTAAATGATCTGATCCGTCACTCTCCTCAATGGCCCGCCATACTGACCAAACTACCATCCGACATCCCTAAATTCGATGGTAAACCAGGAGAGGACCCGAACAATCATGTAATGACTTTTCACCTTTGGTGCTCATCCAACTCCTTGATGGATGACTCTATTCGTTTACGCCTTTTTCAACGAACCCTCATAGGTTCTGCCGTGAAGTGGTATATAGAATTACCACGAGGCTTCTTCACTGACTTCAACACCCTCGCTATGGATTTCCTCACACACTACCAGTTACCGATCTGCTACGAAACGAGAACCGAGATTTTGAGTTCTTTCAAACAAACCAAAGCCACTCATATATTTGATCACATTCATGAGTGGCGACGGAGACGACGTCTCATCAAACTCGAACTTCCTGATCAGTTGCTGGCAGAGTGGTTCATGAAATCATTCGTGAACGACATCGCTCGTGACATCGCCATGGGTGGAGTTGTCACATAAGAACAGACAATCAGTCATGCTCAATACCTCAACCTTGTTTATTCACAAACGAGGACTCTTTACGACTTACTCCCTGACGCACCTCGTCCTTCTACTTCCGCTACTTCAACTACTCCTGCTGCTTCTCATGCAACTGATGGTGTGATTGGCACTTTCCATGCCCAACCTCATTCCGTCCAAACCTCTAGCAACAACCCCAAACCCATTTCTTCTAATGTTCAAAATGATCTATCTCCTACCCCTCCCACCGACAAGACTTCTGAGGTAAACTCTGTTCAATCCACCCCCATCGACAAAAATAAATCCAAAAAGGGAAAGGGTAAGAACAAGGAGGATAAAAATAATCCACAATCTGAGAAAACCAAAACACCACCTGTTGATGATAGGGATAAGCGCAAACCCCGATACCCTTGTCTTATCTGTGGTGATGATCACTACACTAAGGATTTTCCACAATGAGCTGAGGTTACTAAGTTCCTTCAAGGGACCATGAAACCCCCCATTCCGACCGTATTTTCACAATCCTTCCCCTCTCAACAACAAGCCCAATTGGTCATTCATGACTAACCTTCCCCCTCCAATACATCCTATGTCTTAATGTGTACAAGTGATTCAAAGTAGAATGACATCACACTTACCACTCGAGCCAAATATTATTCTTCCTCCAAAGAGAAGGTTGATGCAATACCTCCTTCATTGGTCCAACCATATCCCACGACTCCACCTACCAATGGTCCTCTTCATCTCAAATGAACGAGCCTAGATACAGTTCTTCGCCCTCCCCCAAAGGGTGTTGTTCGAAAATCGGCTTTCAATCCTCATGCACGTGTTGCCTAGAACTACAGTATTGTTGAAGATCTATCCCAAGCACCGTCTGTGATGTCAGCCCTCGAAGTCCTTCAGAGTTGTCCTATACAATGGAAGGCACTGTTGAAAGATATTGGTGGAATTGACCCTACAGATACACATTTAATAATTTTTGACTTGGAAGATCACATTCCAAGGCTACCCCCTCAACTTGCATTCCAAATAAAAGTTATTGTCTTCGACAAAAACATTTGTAGAACAGTTATTGATGAGGGTGCCTCAACGTGTGTCATGTCTATTACCTGCTGGAAACCATCATCTCTCCTCCTTTGATTAAATCCCACAACATGCTCAAAGCCTTCAATGGCTCTGGTTTTAAGCCTTACGATGTCCTCCCATCGTTACCTATTACGTTAGAAGGGAAAACGGTCCACCTTGAAGTGGAGGTCTTTGATGCTCCTCTCGATTACAACCTTCTACTTGGCCGTAGCTGGATTGATTCCATGCGTGCAGTTGTGTCCACTCTTTTCTCACGTCATGCGTTTCCCACATCAAGCAAAACTAGTTACCGTCGACCAATTGGCCTTCTTTCACTCTGATGCACGTACCGACAACGTACCTTTCATTGCAAAACCCCCCCTTGGATATGAGAACGTCGGTGTGGGTCTTCTTAAAGATTCCTCTTTGATGGGTACTTTCCCCATTTCAACACCCAATGTCCCACATCCGTTTATCACCTCGATCAACATGATCTCCACCTCTGTTCATGGAACCCCTGCGTCTTATGACCTGTGGATGGTACCCAACCACGACGATCATATTCGTTATGGCGATGAAATGCCTTTGAGTCTGGTCGAATCCGCTTATCAAGCCATTCAATCAGCAACCCCTTCTCTTGGTGATTTATCTCTGGATCCATTCCGCGTCATTTTTCCTACAGATGAGATGATTATGTTTGTTATGTCCATGGAAGATACCCCTTGAGATGATGGACATCATCGTTCCATCCTCTTCCTGGAACAACGCACCATCGAGGGTTACCGATGACTCTCGACCCCATCGACCATTGTCATCATTTCTACCGTTCCTGAGTCTACACACGACATGTTCTACGAAGGGAAATTAAGTAATGTCTCACCCACCATCCCCCTCGACATATCCATAAAACCTAGAGTTGTCGAAAATGTGCATATCAGAGCTTCGTGTTCCCATGACGAAGTTGTCACCTACAAGTCTCTTTTCCAAGAATTTCCTGATGTCTTCGAATGGAGCTATGAAGAAATGCCGGGAATCGACCCCGACATCATGGTGCATGAGATTAAGACATACCCGGGTGCTAAACCCGTCCGGAAACGACTTCGTCCGGTCCACCCATGTAAAGAAACCGCTATCAAGCTTGAATTTGAGAAACTTCTCAAAGCTGGCTTTATTTACCTTATGGCTCTAACTGACTGGGTTTCCAATCTTGTTTCGATTGACAAGAAACAAGGGAAAATCTATGTGTGCATTGATTATAGGGACATTAACAAATCTTTTCCTATCCCCTTCATTGACCAGATCGTCGACGATTGTGCTGTAAGTGAAATCTTCTCTCTGATGGATGGTTTCTCTGGATATTATCAAATCAATATCGTTCCCGCAGACCAACATAAGACCACTTTTATTTGTCCTTGGGGCACTTTCGCCTACCGGAAACTTCCATTCGGTTTAAATAATGCCGGCGCAACTTTTCAACGTGCTATGTCTTATGCCTTTCATGATATAAAGCACATCATGCAACCATATCTAGATGACTTACCCACTCATTCCATGCACCATGTAGATCATCCAATACACCTCCGCACCATTTTCCTTAGATGTCGGTTTTACCACATACACTTGAATCCCCACAAATGTGTTTTTTGAATAGAATTTGACCAACTTCTCGGCTTTATTGTTTCATGTCAAGGGATCAGGGTAGATCCTTTGAAGGTGGAGGTGATTCCCAATCTCCCTCCTCCTTCCTCACTTCGCCATTTACAAAGTTTGCAAGGGAAGGAAAACTTTCTCCATCGTTTCATCTCGAACTATGCTGAGCTAACTCTTGGATTTACGCGACTGCTCAAGAAAGGTTTTGAGTTCATATGAGATACCACTGCCAACAAAGATTTTGAAGCTTTGAAACTGTCATTGACACATACCCCACTACTCTTCCCACCAGATTACAGTTAGGATTATTTCCTTTACCTCGCGGCCTCAAACTATACCATCGCTATGGTTCTCGTCCAGGAGGATGATTCTCATGATTCTCATGTCATCTATTAATTGAGTCGGAGTCTCACGACTACCAGAACCAAGTATTTACATGTTGAAAAATTGGCCTTGGCAGCTGTCCAAGCTATTCAATGTTTTCGGCACTATATCCTTTCTTGTAAAACCACGGTAATTTCTAACTTCAACCCTATGCAACACATTCTTACATGCCAATTTCTAGGGGGAAAATACTCCAAATGGATCTTAATACTCCAGGAGTTTGACTTATAATTCGAACATGCTAAGTCCAAGAAATCCTTGGTGTTTGTCGAGTTGATTTGAGACCTTCCCTGCTCTGAGACAAAAAATGTAGCAGTAGATTCATTACCCGATGAATCCCTTTTCCTGATTAGTTCTGATGATCTTTGGTACAAAGATATCATCATATATCTCTAGACCCATACTTTTTGGCCCAATTTGTCTAGCACTAATTGCCATCGAATATGCTACCAAGCCCGTCAATATATTATCCTCGGTGATACTCTTTATCGTCGTGGGATTGACTCCATTTTTCGATGCTGCCTCATGTTCAATGAAGTCGAGAAAGCCATAAGTGACTTCCATTCTGGAGCCTGTGGTGGTCACATGTCTGGGTATGCTACTGCTTAGAAGATCTTATGAGAAGGGTATTTTTGGCCTTCTTTATTCAACGATTATATAATTGCCATCCAAAAATGACACGCTTGCCAAACCTACAACAATAAAATACAATCACACCCTGCTCCTCTACATCCTGTGGTCTCCGTTGGTCCTTTTTCGAAATGGGGTATCGATTTCATGACATGTCACCCTCACTCGACCAAGGGGCATGGTTACATTATTGTAGCTGTAGATTATTTTACAAAATGGGCCGAGGTGATGCCAGCATTTGACAATACCGAAAGAACAACAACATCATTTATATTCAATCACGTCATTGCTTGGTTTGGTGTTCCTTAAGCTATCGTTACTGACCATGGTAGCCACTTTAGAACCTTCATGATGTCTGAACTCACTGAAATGTTGGGTCTTCACCATGACAACTCAACACCCTATTACCCACAATCCAATGGCCAAGTTGAAGCAATAAACAAAATCCTCATTACCATGCTTCAACGAATGATAGGGATTCACAAAACGAGTTGGCACACGATGTTGTTTTCTGCATTGTGGGCTTACCAGACATCCGTTAAGTCTGCTACTGGGTTTACACCATTCCAGTTAGTCTATGGTCTAGAATCCATATTGCCAATTGAATGTGAGATACCCTCCCTAAAAATAGCCGTCAAACTTCTCCCAAACACTTATGTCGAAGAAGAACGTTTGTTGTATCTCATGCAATTAGATGAAACCCGTCGCGATTCCACCCTAGTTATAGAAGCCCAGAAGAAACGTGTCAAAGCCCAATATGAAAAACATGTCAAGCCATGCATTTTCTCCGAAGGTGATCTGGTTCTCCTTTACTTACAAGATCGGGATATGCTAGGAGCCGAAAAATTTGAAGCTATGTGGCGAGGGCCTTATATAGTCAGACAAGTTTTGGAGAAATGAGCCTGTGAGTTAGTGGACTACAACGATATCCCTTTGAGTGAACTCAGAAATGGGTTGTACTTAAAGAAGTACTATGCTTAAGATCACCTGTGCATGAATGCTTGTATTTTATTGTATCATACTTTTTGTGTGATTTTTCGTTATTTGGTCTCTGCTCTTGACCGCTTATCTTGTGTTGTGCTTGGTTTCTAGATGTCGAAGTTCTCATCACCCCACATTGGCTTCATCGATGGCGCTAGTCGTAGTACTCAGAACCTTGATTCTACTGCATGGGTAATTTATGCCCCTACAAGTGAACTTATCAGTCTACGAGGTGTGTGCCTCGGTCATGTGACCAACAATATTGCAGAATATAGCGCCGTCATCGAATTGTTGATTGATGCTATTTCTCTTGGTATCCGTCATCTGGTTATACGACTCGATTCACATCTAGTGGTACTACAGTTAAGTAATGTCTATGCTATTTGAAGTCCTACTTTATTACGACTATATTTATGAATTTGCCTCTTGGAACGTTATTTTGATTATATTGAATATCAACAAAATCCTAGATGTCTAAAAACATTGACTAATGCATTAGCTAACTATGTGTTAGATAGACATTCGGGACAATTATAAACCAATCACACATCACATGTATAACACAACACAAAATAAGCTGGTAGAAGCCGTATATATGTATATAATGATCAAAAGTTTTTACAAAAAGTTTCTGTCCAAGGATCAAAATCTCAAAATACAAATCCCATAGCTTCTACAAAGTAGCATAACAGATGATTCTCACGATAAAACACAACTACTCGGGCCACCCTACGAAGCAATCGACTGATAGAATCAGACACACCCACATTATGGCGCTGGTAATGTCTCTGGATCTCCCCAATAGCAATATCAAAGACGTCCGTGGTCAACCCCTCCAAGTTCTTCTCCACTGCCTCGTAGTATTCAACATCCCATGTCGCCACTGGAGCCACTTATCCTCACCATTGAATGGGAGATGTTCCTGGAGGTCGATATGGCCCCACATCTGTGTCATCAAAAAGAGATTTTTGATTAGTTTTTGGATAAACATAAAAACATTTCATATGATAAAATTTACAAAAACATTTAAAAAGAACAAAATGTGTACTTCTTACCTTCACCCCATTGAGAATCCTCAGGCAGGGCCAAATCCAGATCCCCTCGGAAATCCAAACCAACATATGCATAGTCATCAATCATCAGCATCTGGGGCCTCAACCAGTCGAAAAATGAATCATTATACTTGATTATGGGCCTTGCTACATGTCGAGCCATGATGTTGCACCACCTCAGCATCCTCTGATCTCGTGGGGCCAGTAAACCCCAATCAACCTGTAGTCGCAGCAGTGGGACCCTCTCAAGGAAGAATGACACGAAAAGTGATCCGTACCCAAATTGCTTCAAGTCACCCTTTCTACACTTTGTCAATTGTCTCTTCATATTACGGAGAACAACATCTGACCAGTTGAAGACTCAAGGCTCTGTGCACTCTATGGAATATTGGAAATAGCTCTAGAGATCCATGTGTAGAGCCACGCTCCCAACCATACATGCAATAGTAAACAAAATGGTCCGCAGGGTCAAATATTGGACCCCCCAAATAACAACCTTACCTTTGCTTCTCTTTGCCTCAGGAACACAATACTGGCGACAATACTCACTCATCGGGAGCCCGCCGCTTCTGCCTTTGGTCAAAGTAGCATGGTATCCATGACGTGACAACCTCGTTAGAAAATAGATATCCTCGATATCTAGGGTCAGCGTATGGACTCCCACATGAAATAACTGTTGGTCCACATCCCACATGTGGACCAGGTATTCCAACAACTTGAGTTGGGCTCTCATGCCCGAAATCCTGAAATTTTTTAATAACCCACAGTCCCGAAGGGAAGTGATGGTACCTGGGTCATTCCCAGCAATGGCATCATCCTCCTCATGTTCCCTTTCTCTCCATTCCAACATTGTGATGGTCAAACACCTGCAAAAGAGCCATGAGAGGGGAGTCAACAACTTTTTTTAAACTCTTGGATAATTTTTATCAAGCAAAACCTTACTTCAAATCCATTTTCGCCCCCCGCAGTTGAGCCTTTAGCACAATGCGAGATTCTTGCAGGTGCCCTAAAGGCCACCTGCAATAATCCTAGATTCTCACAGGTCCTGCATGGCCCACCTGCGAGAATGCTTGGGCGCAGGTTCCGACCCTAAAATAGACTCAAAACCCAAAAAATTGCGAATAAAAACTAAAAAGAAACCATGGAAAAGTTAGAGAATCAAGAGATTACCTCGTTGTTTGAGTCGGTTTGCTGAATGATCGCTTGTGCCTCTCGCAATCGAGCAAATAAATTTGGGGGAAAACGAGGTATGCTGGACAAGTTTTTGGCAAAATCACAATGAAATGGTAAAAAGCCCTTTTTACCCATATTTATTCACTTTTTACCATTTTTGTTGATTTTTTATATTATTTTTATTACTTTGTCTATAAAACCTAATACCCTAATAGCCTTGTGAGTGTGGTTTTTCACAGATATCGCGACTTCGAAGTCCAAACGGGGGGGTACAGGTGTTTTTTTCTTTTGTCGCATGTACGACTACTTTTTTAGGGTTTTTAGAAAAAACCACGAGCTCAGTCTTCGTTCGTTCTCGTGCTCAAAAATATATGAGAACGTAATTGAGTATAATTTTTCTTGTCTTTTCATACTCGTCATGGTAACACGAAAATGACGAATGTTAACGAGTATCCTTTAAGATCTTTTTACGCTCCATAAAAATGAAAATATGGCCGAGCGATCTTGTTCTTTTCACGCTCGTTAAAGTATTTGAAAAAACATTCAACGGGTGATAGTTTATCACTTTTTTGGTCTCGTCGAACTCTTTTATGAAAAATGTACTGGGAGAGTTCTCTTTAAGTGTTTTTCAGACTCTCAAAACATGAAAACCCCTGAGTTTTCTATCCTTGGACTCGTTAAACAAACATCGAAAGACCCGCAATGGGACCGAACCACTCCTTCCTAGGGTTCATTAAACATACTCCGAGGGACTCATCCAAAGGATGAGCTTACATCGAAAAGCATATGTTATCCTCCTCAAGCTTGTGTAAAAATAAAGAGGTACTCGCCATAAATGGTGGGGGAAATTTTGGGAAAGGGATGTGTTTTCGTATTCATATTAATGGTAGTAAGCGTCACTCTTGAACATGACACCCCCTATTCTTCATTTGAATCCAGGTTGGGAAATCCATTTGTTTCTTGTTCAACTTGCTACAATGTCATATCTTGGGTCGTCTTTGAGTCAGTGCTGCCAAGTCCTTGGTCGTGTCATTCATATGTTCAAGAGAAGTTCACACAATCCCTCTATTGAGTCGGCCATCTGCAGTTGTCCATTCTTACTATGTCAGCCTTCCCTGTGTTCGTTTCGACTCGTATTCATACTTTTTTTCATCCTCAAAATCTACTACTTATTTCGTGTCATTGATGGGGGATACATCAAGGCCCTCTTGTGATGAGTCTTGTTCCGTTGACTCCAACTCATTATCTAGAAATGAGACTTAGAAATCATTTAGTACCTTGGAACCTGCATGCCTTAATGGAAGGTCTCTTCTCTTTTGACAGGGGTTTCACATCATTGATCCTTGATCAAGAGATTCCACCAAGTGCTCGACTTCATCCCATGCATTCACATTCATTCATATTGTACTTTGGTACCTTGGGAGTCATTGACATCAATGATGATTTCCCTCTCACTTGTTAATGGTTTTCATCAATGATCGGTAATCAAGTGGTTTCTACCATGTTCGACTTCAGCACATGTAATCACATGGTTAGATTCATAATTTCAGGTGACGGGATTGAAGACCCTAGGTCTCATATTTTTGATCCAAGCTGTGATGGAGTATGTATGATTTTGTCAGCACATAGATCCACTTTGTACGTCCTGTGGCTATGTCATCTTAATTCAAGTCTTCTTGCATAGATACACAGTGTATTCCTGGTGGCTATGTAGCATTTTGACGGCATGGATCCATGGTGTATGATTAGTGGCGATGACCTATGTTTATGATTCTATTCATTTGTGATCTGAACATGAGAATGCCTACCTCAGAACTGGTATTATATTCTGCAAATGCTTGATTGTTTATAGGTTTTCGATTAAGTGCGCTCCTTGTTTCTGACACACACGCGCATTTTACAAAGTATTTTGGGTATCACAAGTTCCATCCTCATACTTTGGGGGGAATTCTGTTACACATGATTTTGGTCATTCTGGTGATGTCTCTACAAGTGATATATTTAGGCTCCCACAAGGAATTTTTGCCTGAGAAAAGTGACTGTTGTCTCCTTCCAAAAAACACGTTTTTAAGATGAGTTCACAACCTTCTTATATCACAGGGTGAGAAAATCCTTCATTCTCACAGGAAACCCAAACTTAGGGTGCGAACTATTTGCAGTCTTCTCTATAAGTAGGGTGCGAACCTGTTTCAAAGCTTGGAAAAGAGAAGAAGTCACGAAGGTTCTAGAAGGGAATCTTCTAAAAAATGAGTTGGAATTTGCATGGTTGACATCCTACTGAATTCTCAGATTTAGTGGGATCATCCTCATCCATTTAACCATCTCTCCTTCTCCTATATATTGAAAGGTTTCTCATGGAAAAGGTTAAGCAATATTGAATGAAGAATTGGTGAAAGAATTGTGTGAGGAACCCTGCTTGGATAGAAGCTTGAAGACTCCATTTGGTCTATCAAGTTGTATTGGATCTTCTTCATGCAAGTGTAGAGCAAGTGTGTGTGTTGGAACCAAGGGTCATTGAAAGGAAGCTTGCGACATCAAGGTGATCTGGTTGTATCTTCTACTTTCATTTAATATAATATAGCGACATGTCCCTTTCCCATAAAATCACTCTTATTTTATTGCATAACTCCTTGATCATATGCATAAGTTGACATTGAATATACTTTGCTATATCCACTTTGGTTGGTTTGTGTTGTCTTGGACCTGATTTCACAAGAGCACTGGAGTGAAGCAGGAACAACAGAGACCTAAGGAAGCAATCTAAAGGTATGTCACTCATTCCTTCATAGTAGTAGATTCAATGATCGCAACTTAGGGAAAGAGTCGTGTCCTGTCCTGTTTTGTTCTAGATCCAAGTGGATCTAGGGAGATCTATTAGTGTCCATGCCTACTGATTTATCTGATAATAGAATCCCTAGAGGGGAGTGGAAAGGCTCGAGGGACTGTGAGGAGTGAAGGGGATTCCATCTCTTGGGTTGTGTAGGTTGAAGGGAAAAGTTCTGGTGGACTGGAATTAGCTGTGAGAATTGACTATTGAGAGGGGGACATTAGCTAGCCTTAGGGATGAATGTCTCTTGTGGATTCATAGCCCCAACTTAGGGGTGTCTTGCTATTGAGAAATGGAACAACAAGGCTACGGTTGGGAGGAACACCCATCCTCTGCAACAGGTTGCACATTTTATAAGATAAGTGTTTCTATTTGTTGTGTTTATGCATGTATAATGCTGATTTAGATGTTGTGCAATTTACTTTGAGATATATTTGGTTGTTATTGCTTGCTATGAACAAAATGATGCATTTGAATCCTTGTTTATATGGTTGAATGTTGTATGTTATTTAGTTTTTTATATTCACAATTAAGCGATTGTATTTATGTTTTTAAGCAACATAGACAATTGCATGTGTATGAATGTCATGTTGTGGGTTATTTCTGCATTTAGATTTAGTATTGGAAATTTTTAATGGGGCATTTTAGCAATGACGTGACCCAGATGGGGGTTGGGTACGTTATATTGGTTGTAAAATTTTATTCAAGAAAGAAGGAATACATTATGAGGAAACATTTTCACCTATAGCTAAAATGAACACTATTATATTAATGATTGCATTAGCTACTCAATACAATTGGAAATTACATCCATTGGATGTTAAGTCAACATTTTTGAATGGTGAATTAAAATAAGTGTATCTTGTTCAACTTGAAGGTTTCTTAAGGAAAAGACAACAACATCTTGTATGCAGGTTATAGAACGCACTATATGGTCTCAAACAAGTTCCCAAGTCATGGCATGTGCAAATTGACACTATCTTTTTCCAACAAGGTTTCATCAAAAGTAAAAGTGATCCAAATATTTACATAAAGAAATATGGAAATGGGAATGTTTCTTTGATTTCATTGTATGGTGATGATTTAATCATAACAACAAGTGCCACAATATTTATTAATGAGTTTAAAAGGTAGTTATCACAAGAATTTGAAATGAAGGATCTTGATTAGATGCATTATTGTTTAATCATTAAGGTTTGGAGGGAAGATGGTAAGACTTTGATCACTCAAAGTAAGTGTACAAAGGAACTAATCAGAAGGTTCAATACGAGTGAATGTAATCCAATGTCTACTCCATTAGACCATAATGTTATGTTTTGCAATGATTATGATACAAAAGAATTAAATGGTACTTTGCATCAATAGTTGGTGGGAAATATAGATTATTTAACCACAACAGGACCTGATATTACATATTTAGTTAGCATACTTAGTCAATTCATGGCTAAACCATGTGTCAATCATTGGAAAGCTAAGAGAGTCATTTGATACTTGAAAGGGACTATACATTTTGGTATTGAATATACTAGTCATTTGAATGTTGAGTTGACTGGTTATTCAGATTCTGATTGGACATGATAGATGATAGAAAATCCACCGTTGGATATGCATTCACTATAGGATATAGAATTGTGTCTTAGAGTAGGAAGAAGTAGCCAATTGTTTCCTTGTTCTCAACTGAAGCCAAGTATAAAGCATTGTGCGGTGCTACCTATGAAGCAATTTGGCTCAGGTTTATTCTTGAAGACATGGGAGAAAGGAAAGGAGTACCTACATCTATCAAATGTGATAATCAAAGGTCAATAAAATTGACAAACAATCCAATTTATCATGCAAGATCAAAGCACATTGGAACTCAATATCGCTTTGTAAGAGAAAATATTCAATCAAAATAAATTGATTTGATGTACTATAATACAAATGATAGTGTGGTGGATATATTCATTAAGACTTAGGGAAAGGATAATTTTTTAATATGTAGAGACAAGCTAGGAATTTAGAGAATTAATTTATCAATTAAGGGGGAGTGACATAAATAAATGTAGAAATGAATTATTAAAAAGTTGTTGGGATGTTGGTAGTCACAAAATCAATTTTGTTAGAGTCTTGTCTATAGTAGTTATATCAGATTCACATTTATAGGATTCAGATGAACTTGTTTTCATCCTATATATTTATACATTTTCATGACCAATCAAGGTGGCGGAGGCACAAATTTGTCTCACCTTGTGAGTTATTTATTTAATTCATTCTAGATATAGACATAATGGGTTCTAGTGCTGATGATGCTTTCATAAGTGGGATTATTTTCCAATTGGACAATCGCCTCACTTGTCTAGGTTTAGTTCAAGAGTATATAGTAAATACACCATATCGAACATTCCTTTGGAAGCCATGAGAAATAATATAAAAACTTTAAATTCAATAAGGTGGTTGGTCATAGCCAACTTTTTCCAGACAACAACATTGTATTGGTTTGCAATAGTCATGGAAATAGTGAGAGGCTGACTCTTCACTAATATAAGATGAAACTATAACAATATAGTCTTTTAGTTGCATATATAATTTGGATAGTGTAAATAAAGAGCTCTGCAAGGCTTTGGAAAATTGGCTTTGTACAATGGTTCATTCTCTATATTTTGTTTGTGTATTTATGTCTTTGTTTTCATTTACATGGTATCAAATCCCTATTGATAGTTTGAATAGAAAGGTTAGTGAGGAGTGTTGCATACTAGGTTAATGTCAAGATGAATATAATTGCTACATATCTCCATTCAAAGGGTGTTTGTTGTCATCTTGATGAAAGTAGTTCTAGTCCAATTTGCATAAAGAAATGTAAGAGTTTTTTTCTATGTGTGTTGATTCTGTATTTTTGAACATGTGAAATTTGGCATAAAGTTATATATAAATGACAACAAAAAATTGGATGGTACTAACTATGTGAATTGGAAGTTTGAAGTTTAAACTTTGATGTAGGGTTTGAATGTGTGGAAGATTTTGAATGGCATGTAGCCTTATTTTAGAAACCAAACGATGGCCACATTGGGCACAGAGAGAAGTAAAAGAAAGGTTTGTTTTTAGACTATTAGTGAAGGATACAATGATTACTCACATTAGGGACTATGAGAAGTTAGTAGACATATGGAAGGTATTAAAATCCTTGTTTGAAATTGAGAATGCAAATAGGATTTTTTTTTTTTTTGTAAGTTAGAGTTTGTATTAAATCCTGTCAAAAAGATACACCTGTCTGTAGATTATTTTCAAACATAGCAACAAAACCCTTTTGGGAAACCATTGCTGCCATTTGTCCATAGTCCTAGGTGGAAATGGTGCCCTTCTAGGAAACCACCGTTTCCATTTGTCCAAGAAAAAAATTGTGCCATACAAAAAAAAAAAAAGATTCACAGCCACACAGGGAAAAGTGTTGACATATGAATTTAAACTTAAAGAAAAAACATAGGCCACCCTTCCATGGCTTCCAAGAAACGAGAGGAAACTGAAACTTGAGACAAGAAATCATTTAAAAACCTGGTCTGATCCATGTCCTGGTATAGACTTGGTGCGCCTGTGCTTTTCCCTTGTCGCGATTTGCTATAGCTTGTCGAAGGTCTTGAGGTAAGGACATCAAAGTATCCACTCGTCTCCAGTGCTTTGCATCCTTATTCTACATGTCGAGCATAGCCGAATTGACCTCCTCTAGGTCCTTTTTGACGTGAATCAGTGTATCCATGATCATTTTTTGATCATCGCACCTGTCACAAAAGGGGCGAGGGTGGGTGGACAACAGTGAATCAAAAGAGGAGGAAGGAGAGAAGGTGGGACCCGAGGTGGTGGGGGAGTGACAAAAGGGGGAGGGAGGATGAGGAGGTCATCGAGGGGGCGATGAGGGTGGTGGTGCGAAACCCTTTGAGTTTCCAAGGTTATCAAACCACTCTACCCTACAGGTGTAGGGGTTTGAGAGAGGGGAGAGGTTAGTGGTGTGCTTGCAGAGTGGCTGGGTGGAGGTGGGCGTAGCGACAGGAGTCAATACTGGGAGGAATTCGACTTCAGGAGAAGGGTCTTGGATGGGCCGCTTCCTTCCCTTGGACACATACCAGGAGGCTCCTCATTTGTCCTTGCCTCTGATTCAGGGAATGACGAGAGCCAGCGGCACCCTGGGAGGGAAGACATTAAGGGTCGACAAATCTAGAGAGGGGAAGTGCAAGCACAAGCTTGAGTTCGAGTGGAGGTCACACTATAGAATGTTCGCGAGCCTGAAGAAGAGGTGAACTAGGGAGGTGTGGCCCTGCAAAATATGAGGGGGAAAATGGGGATGAGAGCACCCAAGCTCAGCTTTAGGAGAAGAAGAACCAATCTGGAGTAGAGGTGATCGAGGAAGTGACCTGCACGACTCCATGAAGACTCCCATGCCATAGATATTCCCATTCATGTGGCCTGCTGGTTTCAAATGAAGAGTGGAGGGTGGAGGTGGAAGGTTTAAACCCATGAGGTGACTGGAGTGGGGTGAGAGATTTGATCGGATGCCAGGTGGATAGCTTCCTGGCAAGGTGGCCTCCTCATGGATTTTATTTTTGGAAAGCAAGATAATTTCCATTAAAATAAATGAGAATGAATCTATTAATTATTACTTATCAAGGTTGAAAGAGTTGAGAGACAAGTTATGTGAAATTGGAGATAAATTATCATCTATCGATCTTGTTAATATTACGTCGAATGATACAACTAATGAGTATGAAGTTTTTATAACAAGTCTTAGCCAAGGAAAATGTACCAAAGTTTGAAGAATTAGTTCAACAATTATTCTTCAAGAGGAAGAGAGAAGGAGTCAATTCCTGCTAGCTCAATCGGTTAAGATGTGGGGTTTGTTTGCTAGGTGACCCAAGTTTAACACCCTTACGATGATTTTAGTCAGGAGGAGACACCCAAAAGTACATCCATGTTAAGGGTTGGTGCGGCCTAGGTTGGGTGCGATGCCCAGGTGATTTTGACGGCTTAGATTCCATTGGGTTGTGATTTCTTAGCCAATGGTTAAAACTGGTTTCCCAACAGGTTACATGAACATTTCTAACAAACAAAAAAAAAGAAGAAGAGAGAAGGAGAAATTTTGTGAATTGGAAAAAGTCTTCAAGTATAGCTTTTATGGTGAGCAAACAAGAAAAGCCACAAAATAAAGAAATGGAACAAAGACAAGGTAAGTTGGTATGGCATAAAATCAACTCAAGGGAGTAATGACCCATTAAATAAGCAAAACTATGTTAACAAGAAAGGAGCTTGTTTTTAGGTCATTAAATAAGCAAAACTATGTTAACAAGGAGCTTGTTTTTACTATAGTAAAAGTAGTCATTTTATTAATGATTGTAGAAAGAAGAAATTTGATAATTCTAGAAATACGAGGCAACATAATAATTTTTCTCATGAAGGAATCGTTAAACAAGAGCTTGAAAAGCTTAAATTGTTTCTTTTAGATATGAATTTTTGTGTTTCAATAACAAAAAAATCAAATATCTAATTTATTGACTCTAATGCTTCTTCGGATATTACTTGTAATAGAAGTTGGTTCAAAACACGCCATGAGGAATCTAATGGAAATAAGGTTTACTTAGGAGATGACATGTATTGTGAGTGCCAAGGTTATGGTGATGTGTTTTTTAGAATTCCTAATGGCATGATAAAACAAATTCAAAATGTCATGTATGTTCTAAGACTAAAAAAAAATTATTTCATTTTCAACGATTACAAATCAAGGCTTCAAAGTTGAGTTTACAAAGGGAGGGTGTTTAGAGAAAATAAAATAAAATATAACTGTAAGGTTATCACTAAAGGTATCGAGAAGGAGAATTGCACAATATTCACTCTTTTGGTGGAAGTCATCAATATTTTTTGGCAAAAAGTATCTCAACATAACAATTATGGAATTTGAGGCATGCAAACTCAACAAAAATTTGGAGATATTTTGATGTTGCAAAGAAATAACATGGTGAAAGGTTTTCCTTTATTAAAGAGTGAGATTGTTGGATGTGAAGGATGTGCTTTAGGAAAACAACATAAAGTTGAGTTTTCAAAACTAAGTGAGATAGAGAAAAGGGAAATGCTTGAATTGGTGCACAATGGTCTATGTAGACCTATGCAAACTAAATATTTGGGTGGTGTTTCCTTTTTTATGATATTTATTGATGATAAATTATATATTGAAACAAAAAAGTGACTTTTTTGAGATTTTAATAAGTTTATACTTATAGTCCAAAAACAAATTGAAAAAAATATTAAATTTCTTAGATCATATTGTGGAGGGAAATTGGTATCAAATCAATGTGCGAAATATTGTAAAGACAATTCTCTCTCTCTCTCTCTCTCTCTCTCTCTCTCTCTCTCTCTCTCTCTCTATATATANTCTCTCTCTCTCTCTCTCTCTCTCTCTCTCTCTCTCTCTCTCTCTCTCTCTCTCTATATATATATATATATATATATATATATATATATATATATATATATATATATATATAAGAAGAGAAAAAAATATTTGAACAATTGCTGAATGCGCAATAAGCTTACTAAAGAGTAAAAAGCTTCCTAACAGCTTTTGGGCTGAGGAAGTTAAGTTAATAATGATGTGCATTTACAAAATAGAAGTCCTACAAAAATATTTGTAGTTTGTTGTAACTTATGAATCATTGTTTGGTTAGAAATCTACACTTGTCACTCGAAAGGTTTTGGTTGCACTATTTATGCACATGTACCAAAGGAGAATAGAAGGAAACTAGATGCAAAATTAGTTAAATGTCTTTTTCTAGAATATTGTAGTGAACAAAAGGATTATAATTTGTATAATCCTATAACTAATCATGTGTTTTCCAACAAGGATGTCATATTTCAAGAGTTTGGTGAAATTTAACAAAATGAAAGGCTTACTCTAGTCATTGATCTTGATGAAGATGATCATGAATATGTGGACAATCCATTAGATCTATCTGAAGCGGGAATAATCAAATAACCAATGACAACAAAGTAGTCAACAACATCAACAAGACAAGTTGAGATATGGAAATAAACAAGGGAGAGAAGCACATTTGCTAGCTATAAAGACTAACTAATCAAGTGTTTTCCAACAAGGATGTCATATTTCAAGAGTTTGGTGAAATTGAAAAAAAAGAAAGGCTTACTCTAGTCATTGATATTGATGAAGGTGATCACAAATATGTGGAAAATCCATTAGCTCTATCTTAAGTGGGAATAATCAAATAACCAATGACAACAAAGTAGTCAACAACATCAACAAGACAAGTTGAGATATGGAAATCAACAAGGGAGAGAAGCACATTTTCTAGATATAAAGAATATGTTCTTATGTCGAACGCGTTAAGCACTAAAGAGCCTCATTCTTTTGAAGAAGCTAAAATAAATACGAAATTTGGGTTGATGTGTTGAAATAAAAATGGGACATGGGATCGAGTTGAGCTAGAATGTAATCGGTTCCAAGTGGGTCTATAGAATCAAGTGCAAATATGATGACAACATTGATAAACACAAAGTTAGATTGGTTATATTGGTTGCTAAAGGGTATTCTCAAGTAGAAGGAATTGACTCTCTTGATAACTTTGCACACATTGCAAAGTTAAATAAAAATTGGGTTATTGATTGCTTTAGCAATTAGTCATAATTGGAATCTACGTCTTGTTCGTAGATTAAAGAAAGCACTATATGGGTTGAAGAAAGCCCAAAAAATTGGTATGAGAAGATATATGTCTTATTTAAAAACAAGGTTTGAATAAAAGTAACAATGATCCCAATCTATATTTAAAGAGGAATGAATTAGGGAGCATTCTCTTATTTTTGTATATGTTGATGAGCTAGCGATTATGGAAAATTCCATGTTTCTTATTGAATAAATAAAAAATGATTTGTTAAATGAGTTTGATATGTAAAAAAATAGAAATATGGATAAGGGAAGATGCTACAATTATTACTCAAACAAAATATGCAAATAATTTTCTTAAGTGGTTCAACATGAGCAATTGTAGTCATGTACCTACTCCATTAGAACATAATGTAAATCTTCATATTAATGATAGAAAGATTGAAGCTAAAATGTTATTTTTGTTAACAATTAATTAAACAACGAGTCAACTTGATAGTTTATAGAGATAAGAGTGTAGTAAATGCACCGACTGCACCAATTCCAGTAACTTATTGGAAGAACGAGAAACACCTGGAAGAAGTAATTCAAACCATTGATCTTGAAACCAATCAATGGTGAAACTCATCTCACCATTGTATAAATACCCATTCCTATAATGTGATAGACAAGTTGATTGTGTGTTCATCTCTGCGTGTGTTTAAATGTGTGTTCTCTTCTCTAATTTGGTATCAGAGCAAGGTGAGAGCTGTGAGGTAGTCGAGTGTAAGATCCTATGCTTGCTGAGTGTTGTGCAAGATGTGAAAGGCCATGAGTGTCGTGTGAGGTGTGTTGACCTGTGTAAGAGAGCTGTGAGGTCTGAGAGTTGTGAGGGCCATAAGAGCCAAAAGAGTGTTGAGGGCCATCAATGCTGTTTTGTAAGAGAGCAAGGTGAGGGCCGTGAGACAACTAAAGTGTTGAGACATAGTTTTTTTCTCTGCCGTGAGTTGAGGAGGCTAGGCGATCAACGTACACTAGGACTTTATTGTTGTTGAGCTTATTCTAGAACGATGGACTCTGTTTCTATGGCTAAGAGGACCAATATGAGGTTTTTTTACTTGAGAAAGAAGTCATGGATGTGTAAAGGAAGTGTTGTATGTGTAAAGTGTAACATCCCCAAAAATAAATTATTTTTAAGGATGAAAATACTTAGGAATTTATTTTCATTTTTGGCAAATTTGAATTTGGAAAATTATTGCCATTTATGGAAATTCCGAATTTGGGAATTTAGTTAATTGTAATTAATTATTGTGATTGATTGGGCAAATATTTGATTTTCCCAACTAACTCTTTGACTATGACACTTGTAAGAGACAAATCCTTGTTATATTTATTGCTGAGAGACAAATGGAACAACCAGGTTGAAATCGGCTGACCATGACTCCATGAGTGGGGAACATGCTTGAACTACCTTAAGGCTGAATTTTATAAGTGGCAAATCGGGGATTTTTCCATTGGCAGCCCCTGGAAATTAGGGATTTGTAAAGATGCGAAAATTCCCAAGGGGAAAAGACCTAGGCACAAGATGCTTTTGCATATATATAACATATGGGAGGAGGGAGGATGTTGCCTAGTATGATAGGGGAAAAGATGGTCTTGTTGTTATGAGCACTAATTTTGAGTGTGAGACAAGGAGAAATTCAAATTTGAAGAAAAATGTCACTTTCTGTTATGAGCACTATTTCTGAGTGTGAGGCAAGGAGAATTGGGATTTGAAAGAGGGATATAACGAAAGAGGAGTTTCAAGGTTCTCCCTCATGGATTCATGGTCACGTTAGGGGGTGAAAAAAACAAGTAGTTTGGCTGTTCTGTTCTATGGTTGGGTGGAACTTGGCTATTCCATTTGTTGTCCCAACAATTTGTTCAGATATGTTCTTCTACTCTCCCGTGATTGATTGTTTTGTTGATTAATAATTGGTAGAATGTATTTACTTAGTTCTGGTTAAATGTTCTATTGATGAATGACTGATAGATTACATCTACTTGTTGGGTAGAAGGAAATAAATTATTGAATAAATATTTACAGTTAAATTTATGCATTGAGTAGAGCTAAGAAAGACTGTTGTATGTGCTAACTATTGACAAATGTATGGAAGTTTTGCTAAGTAGAGTTAAGAAAAAACTACTGTGGGTATTACTGTTAACGAAATTGTAAAAGTTATCCTACTCATGTGATTTAATCTRTGGATACAATAGATTTTTTTTTTATCGGATCGATCTGTGGTTGATATTAAGGATGTTTAAATTATACAATTACCAAACATAATTTTGAGGGAATATCATAATTGATATGTGTGTGTGTGTGTGTGTGTGTGTGTGTGTGTGTGTGTGTGTGTGTGTGTGTTTGTGTTGTTACCTACAAAATTTCTGAGCTATCTGAACATCTATTACACATAAAGCTATTTCTCGACTATTTTTCCTTTTAAGACGACTATATGAAATATAGCAAAAGGTTGCAGTTCTCTTCCTTTGATAAACTCAGGTTCAATGTCTAGGGATTTTAACTACATGAACCTATTACCTATTGCAGAGTCGGTCCAATATTTAAACGAGTCTTCAAACTCTACATAGAACTTGCGATCATAACTACTTTTTAGGGAAATCGTCTCCAGTAGGGGTTTCCCCTCTATCCTTTTCTTTAAGGATTGAAGATAAATTTAACGAGATGTTTATAGGATTCAAGTATAAATACTACCAAGATAATAATGTGCTAGGGTATATCTATATCCTTTTCAATAGAATCTAGGTCGTTAGATCCAGTGTAATTGTAAGAAGGTTAAGGTCAAGAGTCTTTCGACTTTTGGAAGCTCCAGAGAGATAGTGCGAAGCTGCACACAGAGTGCAAGTGCACGTAGGGCCGAAGTCATGTTTCATTGATGAAATATGAGGAGGGACAATGCTTTCAGAAACACATATGAGACCTAAAGTTACAGGGCTCATAAGAGAAATTTTGAAGGCGCAGTCTTTGAAACATTTGAAATCTCCCAGGTTAGGGAAGATAGCGAAAACAAAGCTCAAGAGGGATAACAGTTTTAAGTCTCGAGGGGAAACAATTAGAAAAGTATCCAAGTCTTGAAGAGTTGAAGTATCTAAAAGTGGAGCGTAAACATTCGAGGTAATCACAGGAAGATCGAGGGTTAAGATCCATTCAGGAGAAGATGAAATCGTTCAAGATGTTATATCTTAGAGAAGTAGTGCACTGGTTAGTCACAGGGAATTATAGAAATTTCTCAAACTAGAAGATTTGGAAGAAGCACAATTAAATCTGGGAAACCCAAAAATCATCGGGACCGTCCATTGAAAGGGGACATGTGGCAAGAGATCAACATTTCACTGACTCGCAGAGTGGAAAGGTCAAAGGGTGGAGTCGTGAGGATTTGTGAAACATGAAATTGCAATTTAATCTGATTCGTTGATCGATGAGAGATTTGGACCGTCGATTTTCTAAGGAGAATTTTGGAATATCGGGGATCGAGAGTAGGGAAGTGAGAACCCATCCAACTTCGTGAAATGCGAAGTCCTGATATGTGAAGGGAAGATCTGGACTGTTAGATCCAGAGGAGTGCGAACCATCATATTTGGGGTGCTCTAAAAATGTCAGCATGTCAGAAGTCGGGAATGTGGAGGAAGTGTTAACTTGGAAGTCATGAGTCGCGAAATCTTGATTTGCGAAAGGAGACTTTGGACCATTGGATCCAGAGAGGATATGTGTCAACGGGTTGAGATATCCAGAAGGAGGCGTGAGTTGAAGTGTTGAATCAACCGAAGCCTGGAAAGTTGAAGAGTTGAGAATCGTCGATGTGAAGGAGGACACATGGCACCAGATCTAGAACTTCGGGAGATACCCAATCAACAAGGATGAGAGATTGATATTTGAGACCTCCGAAGTCCAAATATCTGGAACATATATGAGCCATCAAATCATTCGAAGTGAATCTGAGCCATTAGATCCAGAGAGGAGATGTGGCAAAGATCTATGGACTCTAGGAAAAGACTTGAAGTAATTCTAGGATGTCTAATTTAAGAGGACATGTGGCAGGATTCCGCATACTTAAGGAGAAGGAAAAAGGGACTTGATATTTGAGATCCCCAAAGGCCAGATCCACGGAGGAGATCCTAGCCATGTATTCAAGGGGACAGGTGGCAATAGATCTTCCACTCCTGGAGATTGTCATGTAGAGGAGAGTAGAGTCAAGAGTTGAAACTCTCGAAGGCTGGAAAGGTGGAGTCAACGATAATCGTTGATCCAGAGGGGAGTTACATGTCGACAGATCATGGGTATCTCGAGAGATGCATGGAAAAGGAAAGAAGGGATAAACAGAGTTTGATAACAACCGTTGATCGGAAGCAACACTGATAGGCAGGAGGTCGATGGATGGGGATAATTGTGGAGCATGAACTTGCGCAGAGGGTATTTTTTCCTTGAGCGGGCTGTAATATTCAACCAGTGTTTTGGTGACGGGCTGGAGGAGGATTGCGGGGAGAAAATCGGGTTGGTTTGAAATCACTCTTGCCCGCGCCTACAATCGTGCATTAGCACAAGGGCACAACCCAAGGGAATATGAATGAAGGGGCTAGTGAAGAGTATCTAGCGCCCGTAAACTGAGAAGCAATCAGAGCGTGTAGAGACATAATGTTTCAATTTTGCGATAGAGGCACTGAACCTTAAATTTAAGCACGCAAATCTAATTTTTAAACTCCACTTCATTTAGACCTGTATGATATGGCTGCTATCTACACTTAATTTTTTTTTGTAATTCGAGTGGGGTTCTTCCTCAATGAATCTAATGTTAATACATATACATGTATATAGATATTTGGAAAGGATCATAATGTTAGTGGGTATTTACTATCCTTGATGCTTATTTTGGATATGTGGGTAATCTGAGAGGCTGGGGTATAACAAAGTTACCCTTGATCGTTTGAGCATATGATTAATGTGCAATAAGAAATAACTCAAAGACAAAATATTTTATAATGTTAGTTAATTATGTCAATAACTGGAAAACATAAATATTGAAAAGTTGATAGTGACGACAACTACCTATTTATAATAACAATAGGTCTTTTGAGATAAGTTGTTCAAAGAGAAAGACATTTACTGTCCCTAAGATTTAACATTACATAAAGTGTGTTGTATGTGGTAAGAAACTTCATTCTGACATGATCAATTTTCATTATTTGTGTTTGTTGTTTTGATAACAAGCTAATTTAGTGTGAAGAATAAATTGTGTAGTGGAATAAATTATGTGGTGAGCCGTGGAAGAAATTAGGTGGTTTGGTATTCCATCTCCTACTGCAAGAAGGAATATTTCCAGAAGGGAAGAACTGTTGGCTCTGGGCCCTGCATACTAATATGTAGAGGATTTTTATGGTAGAGAAACTCCGTGTGGTAAAGGAGCCTTATGTAGAAAATGATATAAATATTGTATTTTTTTATGGCCTAGTTTCTTTGGTTTGATTTGAGTAAAAGTTGAATTCGTCTTTTATGGTTGTGGTAATTTTGGAAGACTTAAGAAAATAAAAGTAATTTTTTTTATGGTGGTGGTAACTTTGGTGCTGGATTTGAGTGGAAAGTGATTTTGGTTGAATTGAGTGGAAAGTTAATTTTAACCTATCATATATTGAAGTACATAATTTAAGATTTAAATAAAAGGGTGACATGAAAAAAATGGTGATGGTGTGTTAACGTAAAAAGTGTTTATTTTTGAGGGTTCAACATGTTTATGTCGTGAAGATGAGATGTTATATAAATATTGCGATTGGGGTCACAATTTGAATTATTGATTAGTATAGAGTTTCTCCATTGGGTTTTAAAGATTATATCAGTTTGAAGATATTTTAGCGTTTTTAAAGATGACAAATATCATGGCGTATTCAAATATAAATGAATTAAGTAAGTTAGATGGGGAAAACTATGCCAATTGGAATTTTAAGTTGTAGACGTTGATGGAAGGATACAATGTTTGGTCAATTGCATGTGAATAAGAACCCATGAAACTTGGGAGACACTCAAAGGTTTGTATGAGACGACGAACACAAACCGTGTATTATTTTTGAAGAGTAAGCTTCTTTCAATTAAGGTGGAGGAGAATGAAAATATCTGTAACTTTCTTTCTAGAATCAAAGAGTTGAAAGATAATCTAGGAGATATCAATGAGAATATTTCTAGTACTGACCTTGTCAGTGTCACATTAAATGACATGTTGGATGAATATCAAATATTCATTATTGGTCTTGTAGCTAGGGAAAATGCCCCTACTTTTGATGAATTGACATGTATTCTTCTACAAGAAGAGGAGCGCAGAAAGAATCTCAATAACAGATCTCATAATTCATATATGGCATTGGTGGTGAAAGGGAAACAACCCTACAAAGGAAATCCATGGAGGAGAAATAAAGAAGGCAAGCCACATACAAAACTAGATCATGGCAGGGCACCACCAAGCACAAACACAAATGTGAAGAAAAATGAAGGATCCTTCTACTGTGGTAAGTTTGGACATTATGATAAATATTGTAGGAGGAGGAATTTGAATGAGTCCAAATATAAAAAACATTCATGAAATTTTGTTGATAAAGGTGCAAGAGTATGTGATGATTTAAAAAATATCAAGTTGTTTGTTTATGATGCTACTTTATCAACAAACACCAATGATGCTAATGTCTGGTTTATTGATTCAGGTGCTTCAATTTATATGTCATGCAATAGGAATTGGTTTGATACATATCACAAAAACATTAATGATGTTCATAATATCTATCTAGAATATGATAGGTCACATGAAATTAAAGGGTATGGAGATGTATCTGTGAATTTACCTAATGGCGAGGTGAAAAAAATCCCTAATGTAATGTATGTGCAAGGCATAAAGAAAAAGTTAATATATGTATCCACCATTGCAAATCAAGATCTAAAATTTGAATTTGTTAAATCACAATGTGTGGTGAAGGACATACATGATAACTACAAAATCATCACAAGAGGATCTAGAGTTGGAGGACTATATAAGCTTAATGATACAAGGGGGGATCATCAAGTGTTGGCATACACAACTATGTCAATGGAAGAGTTATGGCTTCAAATGTATGAAAACCTAAACCATAACGATATTATGATGCTTCATAAGAAAGAAATGGTAGAAGGTCTTCCAATGTTTAAGAGTGAACATTTTGAATGTGAAGGATTTGCATTAGAAAAACAACATAGAGAAGAGTTTCCTATGCATATAGATAGAAGAAAGAGATAAATTATTGAACTAGTGCACACTGATCTTTGTGGACCCATGCAAACTAGATCTCTTGGAGGATCAGATTATTTCCTTATATTTATTGATGATAGAACTAGATACACTTGGGTCTATTTTATGAGAAAGAAAAGTGATGTCTTTGAATATTTTAAAGAATTCAAGAATATGGTTGAAAATAAAACAGGAAGGAGCATCAAGATTCTTAGGTGAGATAAAGAAGGGGAGTCTACACCAGGGGAATTCATTGTGTATTGCAAAAATAATGTGATTCAACAACAATTTACAGTGCCACATACTCCTCAAAAAAATGGAGTAGCAGAGAGGAAAAATAGAACATTGGTTGAATGTGCTTGCAGTATGATAAAAGGCAAAAATCTTTCTAATGGTTTTTGGGCTGTATATCTAAAGAATAAGAGTCCTACAATTTTTTTTTAGCACAAAACACCTTTTGAAGGTTTTTATGGATATAAAACACAAGTGAGTCACTTGAAAATATTTGGGAGTAAAGCATTTGCTCACATTCCAATAGAAGATAGAAGAAATCTTGATGCAAAGGCAATCAAATCCATATTTATTGTTTATTGTATAGAACATAAATCCTACAAAATGTTTGATCCTAACAATCATAAGGTGTTTGAAAGTAGATATGTGTTGTTTCATGAAAATGTAGATGAAGTACGAAAATCATATGGTTATGATGTATGGAATCTACCTAAATAAAATGAGGAAAGTGATAAAGAAGAAGAAGAAGAAGTTCAAGGAGAAGCTCCAAGCATCATAGATTCTACAAGTAGCTAGAGCATGCCTAGAAGAGGTGAAGGAACTCCACAAATAAGTGAAGAACTAAGGAGGACAACAACACAATCTAAGACGTCTGTCAGGTATAGAGACTATGCCTTAATAAATCAAGCTATGAATGTGGTAGAGCCTTTAAATTACGAGCAAGCTAAAGACCACAAAGAATGGATGGATTCCATGAAGGAAGAATATGATTTTATAATTAAAAATGAAACATTGGAATTAACATAATTGCTTGAGAACAAAACCCCCATAGGATCAAAATGGTTGTTCAAATATAAATTTAATGATGATGGTAGTATAGACAATTACAAAGCTAGATTGGTTGTCAAAGGTTATTCACAGAAAGAAGGGATAGATTATGAAGACACTTTTGCTCGTGTATAAAAATTGAATACTATTAGATTAATGATTGCATTGGCTACCAAGTATAATTGGAAGTTGCGTGAGTTGGACGTCAAGTCCATTTGTGAATGGAGAATTAAAAGAAGAGGTTTATCTGGTTTAACCAGAGGGGTTTGTAAAGAAATGATAAGAAAATCTTGTATGCAAGTTGAATAAATCTTTATATGGACTTAAGCATGCACCTAGGTCTTGGTATGAAAAAATTGATACATTTTTCATTCAACAAGGTTTTATAAAAATTAAAAGTGATCCCAATCTGTATATCAAGAAATATAGAAATGGTCAAATTGTTTTGATTTCTCTATATGTGGATAATATTATCATAACATGAAATGGGTTGATTGAAGAGATCAAAATAAAGTTGTCACAACAGTTTGAAATGAAGGATCTTGTGTTGGCATATTTATTACGGGCAGACATAAGGCAGAGTATTTGTTTGTCATTGATGGCAAGCTCAGCCCAATGATGATGAACAAGAGAAAGTGGCAAGACCAGCAGGGAAATGATGATTTCATGGCAAGATCAGAAGCCTAAACTCCAGGAGTCAAGGAAGCAACTCACGATAGAAAATCGTGAAATGCGAAACCACAACTTAATCTCCATTTTGGAGTTTCAGATATCGAGAGTTGGAGGTGTCAAGGAAGCTCATGACAAGAATGATGAAATTGCGAAATGAGAAAGATAAAAGCATGTCAAAGACTCCATTTTGGAGTTTCGCAGACCGAGAAATCAAAGATAAAAGAAACTTTAACCTTTGAAGTAGCGAACCTCGAAATCCCGAAACATACACATGAACAAACCACGTCAGCAAACCACGTCAACTAAGGACACGTGGTACAATCAGATTCAACATTTTAGGCACATGTAAGTCACGAATCAGAGTGACACGTGGTAGATATTCGGCATGTGTCAATCCACGTGTGACGTCAGTAGGTTTACATCACATCAGAACTTTCTATTTTGGGATTATTACATAGCAAGAAAAAACTCCACCATCACGAAGTCTTGAACTCTAAAATGATGAAAGGGACTATTGTGAGTCTCAAAAACCCGAAAGGAAAAACTATGAAATCCCATCAACCGTCCATCTCAATGGGTTATGTGAATCGTCCGATCACTTCGAAGATTTTGTGATCATGATTTTTATAATGTTGGAGTCATGATGACTCGAAGGGAAAAAACACCTTTTGGTGTAGGCTGTGGTCACCGTCAGTGGTCATGTGAGAGGGAGGAGCTAGCACCAAGCTAATATCCTTTTCGGCAATCATAACATGAAGAGTCGAGACTCTTCACCACAGGAATGCCAAAATGTCGAAATGCAAAATGGTGAAATCAACGGGAGACCCTGTGCTTGTAATCCAATGGTCTTGGATACTTGGAAATCTGATCGAAGGGCTACTTTTTCTCTTCATGATCAATTGTTCAGTTACGATTCAATTAGCAGAACCAAATCATGGTTCTCGGACGGTTGGCGTTTTAGTTGCTGAAGCATTGTTCTAGGGATTGGAGGGGTAACTAAAGGGGTTGTAGTGTATAAAAGAAACACGAAGTGACCATGTGTGGTTGGTCATTCTGAATGAAAAATGAGTTGAACTATAAGAAAGGGAAAATTACAGTATGCGCAGTGTGAGATAAAACTTAGAGATGAGTAACAAATGAGGAATAGACAGAAGCAAGAGAAGAATTGCATAACAGTTAGAAGCAGACCAGATTTACAGAATAGAGAAGAAGTGGTAAGAATCGATTTATCTGTGTTTTTGGTTATTCAATCATTTATTTATAATCAAGGAGGTACGGTGGTGATAGGGAGGACTGTGGTCCTTTGATATTCGAGTTGGTGCTTGAATATTGGGAGTTGTAGCTTCCATCTAGTTGTGGCTAGAAAACAGGGTGGCAGGGTGGTGCTTGGGAAAACACAAATTTTTCTATATGCAAGTTGGTGCTTGTATAAGTGGAAGTAGGTGCTTCCATCTAGTTGGTGTTGGAACACTCAGGGAATTGGTTCTTCCTTCTAGTGGGTGCTAGAGAAACCAGAGAGTTGGTGCTCTCAAACAAGTTGGTGCTTGTATAAGTGGAAGTAGGTGCTTCCATCCAGTCGGTGCTAGAACACTTAGGGAGTTGGTGCTTCCTTCTAGTTGGTGCTAGAGAAACCAGAGAGTTGGCGCTCTCAAAAATTTGGAGCTTGTAAAACAGAGGTAGTAGCCTGACTTTGAGTTAGTGCTCAAACATAGATGATGTATAGAACTTAAAAGACTGCCTATCATTTCGAAGAAGAAGAGGTTTTCTCCCTTTATGGGTTTCCTCATGAAAATCTGTCCCTGTGTATATCTTATATGTGATTGATTCTCATTATTTATGTTGTTCATATTATGTATAATATTTTTTTTTTATGTCTAGAGGAATCAACAACTAGTTGGGCACGTGCTCGTGTTACACGTGGCCGTGTTATCCAACCGCTACCACTATAACCTCCAGGTGTGCCCACGATGCCCCTTATGCAACACACAAGGTAAGTCGGGGGGATTTGAACTTGAAACCTCATGGAACTTCATTTTCACGACACTTTCCAATTGAGCTACCCCCCCGGGGCTCATATTATGTATAATATTGATGGTCACTTGATGAAAGATTAAAAATGGATTAATAGACTTAATATTGTTTAAGCACAGTAACAACTGATTCACCCCCCCCCTCCTCAGTTTCCTTAGTAATTTCAACAAATGGTATCAGAGCCAATTCCTTTTATCTAAAGGTAGATCTGTAAGCTTAAACATGACAAGTCATGAAGGGACTTCAGCCACTAAGCCTCCTCTATTTGATGGAACGAATTTTTCCTTTTGGAAGGTTAGAATGAGAACATACCTAATGGCCTTAGGTGTTGATGTTTGGGATGTAGTAGAGACTAGATACATAAAGCCTGTTGTGCTAGCTTCCAAGGATCATAAGTTAGAATTTAGCTTTAATGCTAAGGAAATGAATGCTATCTTGAATGGACTTGCAGAAGCCGAGTTTGTAAAGGTGATGCATCTTCTAACTGCCAATGAAATGTGGGATAAACTTATTAGCAGCTATGAAGGAAATGAGAAAGTAAAAGATGCCAAACTTCAAACATTTAGGTTGAAGTTTGAACAACTAAAGATTTTAAGATCTTTGCTTGATAAATTTAATCCAAAAGTCTCTGCAATAGAAGAACTAAATGATCTTAAAAATCTATCCATTGATAAACTCCTAGGAATATTAACTGCATATGAAATGAGAATCAACAAAGATAAATCCATTACTAGAGAAGCATCTTTTAAAGAATATAAGAATACTGATTCATATTTAGATGATATTGAGGCAAAATTTGTGAGAAGGTTAAAGAAAGGATCAGGAAAATATCAAGGCAAGCTTCCCTTCAAATGTTTTAACTATGGTAAGATAGGTCATTTTGCATCTAAGTGTCCCCATCAGAAAAAGGACCATAAATCTGATGATGAAAAAAAGTACAAATTCAAGAAATATAGTAAAAAGAAAAGTTTGTGTGCAAATAATGACAATTCCTCAGAAGACATAGATAATGATTCATCATGTGAAGACAAAGTGAATGATTTTATGCTTATGGCTATGGGATATCTTGATGATGAACACACAGGAGGTGAAATGGATGATGAAGAAAATGTGGTGGATATGGAAGGTGAATTAATGAGTGCTTTGGAAGAAATTGATAGACTTATATGTAAGAAGAGAACACAAAAATAGTTGTTGAAGCAGTTTAAAATGAATAGTGAAAAACCTGATGAAAATTTTTCTCTACTAAAAGTGGAGTTAGAAGAGGCAAAGAAAATAGAAGACATACTGAAACAATAGTTGTCAGAGAAGAAAGCGAGGTGTGAATCCTTAGAAGAAGAGATAGTAAAAACCAGAAAAGAAATGGAGAAGTTTAAGGG
>ML776923.1:586406-598907 GCA_009831015.1 Picea engelmannii
ACAAATCCGATACTTTCACTCGATTCAAATAATTCAAGGCTGAAGCAGAGAAACAAAGTGCCATATTTGTCAAAGTTTTGAGATCTAATGGATGAGGTGAATATGACTCAAGAGAGTTTGTTGAAAAAGTTTCACCATAATCAATGCCAGGTTGTTGTGAAAAACCTCTGGAAACTAACCTTGCCTTTTGTTTCTCAATCTCACATTTTTGATTCGTTTAGTTTTATAAACCCATTTGACACTTATGACATTTTTATCTGCAGGTAGATCAACTAAATCCCATGTATTGTTTCTTTCAATAACTTCTATTTCATTATTCATTGCATCTACCCATTTTCTTTTCTTTGCAGCTTCATCAAAACAAGTAGGTTGAGATGAGAAAAATGCATACTATACTACATTATCATCTTGGTCATATATATCACACAAACTTCTCATTCTTTGATGATTATGGTTAGAATCTGAATCACTATGAGATGAAGAATCATTATGAGATGAAGAACTACTTTCATTTTGAACTTGCAATCTTGGAAGACGTGTTATTGATTCTTGATGTTTATCTAACTTTGTAGGTGTTTGATGTTCATCTAACTCAAGAGAAGGATTGTGAGAAGTATTGTTTTCCATTTCATCCCATTATTTATCTTCCATAAACTTAACATCTCTACTTACTAGAAATTTCTTAGTAACATGATTGTATAATCTGTATTGATTTCGATTGTTAACTATAGCCAATAAAAATGTACTTCTCACTTCTATCATCAAGCTTCTTTCTTAGCTCTTCAGGAACATGACAAAAGAAACACAACCAAATTTTTTAAAGTGAGAAACATTTACCTTAGATCCACTCCATTTTTGTTCAAGTACTTTACCTTGAACACTGGAAGTTGGTGATTTGTTAAGTATGTAAATTGAACATGCAACTGCTTAAGCCTAGTAATCCTTAGACATTTTTCTTGTTGTAAGTAAACTCCTAGCCATGTTCATGATGGTGCAATTCTTTCTTTCTGCCACTCCATTTTTTTGTGGAGTATATCTCATAGTCATTTGCTTTTTAATACCATGATGTTTACAAAAAACAACAAACTCTCTTGAGTCAAATTCACTTCCTCCATCAGATCTCAAAAATTTGACAAATTTGCTGCCAAGGTTTTTCACAACAACCTCGCATTGATTATGGTGAAACTTTTGCACATACTATTTGATTTATTTTGGCCATTGCATCACAAAATAAGTGGCCTATTTATCAAATGGATGTCAATTCTTCCTTCTTGAATGGAGTGTTAAATCAAGAAGTGTATGTCCATCAACCACCTGGATTTGAAGTTAAAACACAAGAGCATCGAGTGTACAAATTAAATAAAGCCTTGTACGGTTTGAAGCAAGCTCCTCGAGCTTGGTATAGTAGAATTGATCATTATTTACTCAAAGATGGTTTCAGTAGGAGCGAAAATGAGCCTACTTTTTATATCAAGGTAAATCAATAGGTTAATATTCTCATCCTATGTCTTTATGTTGACCACATAAACATGATGTTAGATGCATTTAAATCAGCCATGAAAAATGAGTTTGAAATGACAGAAATATGTTGTTGAAGTTTAAAAAAAAATTAAGATGGAAAAGTGTAAGCCTGATGACACTCCTATTTCTCTTGGCACTAAATCAAGCAAGGAAGATTTGGGATCAGTAATAAGTTCCACATTGTATAAACAACTTGTTGATAGTCTTATGTATCTTACTACTACAAGACCTGACATAACATATGCAACAAGTTACATTTCTAGGTTTATGGAATCTCCTCAGGATTCTCATTGGAAAGTAGAGGATATTAAGATACATTGCAGGTACAACCATTTATAGTTTGTGGTACACATCTAGACAGTATGCTTACATGTTATACCAATAGTGATTATGCATACAAATTATACCGGTAGTGATGCACGCAATATTGACGACAAAAAAAACACTTTAGGCTATGCTTTTTTTTGGAAAGAATTTGATTTCATGGGCATATAAGAAGCAACCCTTAGTTTCTATCTCTTCTGCAGAAGCGGAATATGTAGCGGCAACAACAACAACATGTCATGCAGTCAGAAAAGCAAACACATTGATACTCGATTTCACTTCATTTGTGAATTCGTAAAAAATGGTAACATTTTCCTCAATTTTTTTGGTTCTAAAGCTCAACTAGCTGATATCTTCACTAAACCTTTGGGAAGAGATGTTTTTCAATTTCAAGGTCAAAGTTTAAGCATTATTAATAATGTAATCCTCCATATTAAGAGGAAGTGTTAGGAATTGTAATTTTACCTTAACAAATTAGTTAGTAAAACCGTAGGGAGTGTTAGGAATTGTAATTTTACCTTAACAAATTAGTTAGTAAAACTGTTTATTTACAGTTGCATTGCATTTTATTTGTGTATTTGTTTTCATTTACAAAAACTTCCGCATGATGTTTGTGAATCTTGTTTCGAAAATTTGAATGCCAAATGGAACGATGGACAAATATGTTTTTCTTTTTAGCGAAGGTTATTGATTTTGGAAATGCATGTGGTACAATTACGGTTTACTGCAATCCGATCCAGATTCCGTCCGGAGTTGACTTTGCTCCATACAATTTGGATGGATGGAATTTGTAATCAAGTTAAGTTTGGTAAGTTTTAGTGTTAAGAGGGGTAATCCCTGCTCTGCCCAAGGCCTGATAGAACCCGCTTTGGCAATCAAGGAAATGAAACCGGCGGATATGGCAAGAATGTGAAACCGGCCAACTATGAAAAACACCCGGAGGGAAGAGGGGAAGGCCTCACAGGAGAGGCAGTGCTAATAACTTTGACAAGAAGAGGATATATCTTTTGTTTTAAAAAAAAAAAAATAGTAAATTTGATTTTCAACATAATTATATGAATCCAAGTTTCAGAGACGTAATCCTTTCATGTCTGGGGTTTTGAGACTGGGGAGCGATGGAAGAATAGTGAAATTTAATTAATCAACAAACCACAAACATCTCAAGCAGGCCAATCAGCCTGCTAATTTTATTTTATTGGACATCTAATTAACAACGAACCAGTAAATAACCTTTTAATTTCTTAAGATAAAGAACCAACACATTTACCATTAAAAATCACTTTACCATTTTTTGGATAGTCATTGTTCATAGTTCATAGAGTAGAGTTCATAACTTCCTATATAAATAGACAACCATTCAACACAGGTTTCATAACTTCATACAGAGATGGACAACCATTCAACACAGGTTACAACTATATTATACTTATTCTATTATTCAATCAATATACATATAATAAGTTTTAAACTATATTAAATTTATTCTATTATTCAATCAATATACATATAATAACTTTATAATTCAATCAATATACATATAATAACTTTATAATAAGTTTTAGTTGATAGTCCATGATAACTAATAAATTTTATGATGAATAACATCAAATATTATACTTATTATATTATTCAATCAATATACATATAATAAATTTTGGTTAATAATCCGTTTTAACCATTATAACTAATACATTCTATAACATCAAAAATTAAGTAACTAATAAATTTTATGATGAAGAACATAAATATTAAGTATATTATACTTATTATATTATTCAATCAATATACATATAATAAATTTTGGTTGATAATCCATCTTAACCACTATAACTAATACATTCTATGATAAAGAACATCAAATATTAAGTACAAGTAAAAATTAATTACTCCACTATTTCATATTTCAAAATTCATGATAAATTTCAAATTTCAAACATAGATGATATGCATTATACATTACATAAACAGCCAATGACATGAAACGGCCAATGAAAACTTGATGCTAATCATTGAGCTTTCTTATCCATTGGTCTGCGTATAGGCTTACACCAACCATGTCGTCGAATATGGTTGACAGTCCACTACCCACCAAACCAAATAGATTTATTTAGTTCTAAAGAAAGGAGTGAGAATATCTACACCAAATACGATTGTCCATGATTTGATTTCGATGAGACAAAAGAATTGTAACGAAATTATATGATAACCAATTATAAATATGCACTTTTAGCACCGTAATTTGTAAGCAAAGGAAATTCTATCACATGAAGTCGGTTGGTCTCTTCAATTATAATTGACAAAGAAACTTCAATTACAGTTAGCCGGAAAGAACTTCAATTAAAGACAAAATTAAATTAAATTCTGAAGAATGGAATTGAACTTGTGTACTAGTGTCCCATTTCCATGTTTCTTCTTCCACATATGAATATTCTTCATCCCCATATGACTCTTCCATCGAACACATTGATAAATAATCTCAATAGATTTGCAATAGATTTTAAAGCAACGTTCTACTTTCGGATATCTCTGGGAAACAATATCATACGACACCATGTCTATATTTCCTGGAAACCATCCAGTGCAGGTTGCAATTGGTATCGTAAAAAGCTGTCTATACTTGTTCAATTCGAAAACTTTCCATACTCTTTCACGTGCAGTGCAAATCATACCTCTACAATTTGCAATGTCGAAATACCAGTGCTCAATGGGCTCATCTGGAAAAAGCTTTGTACGCCTCTCTGTAATTCGCCCTGATGTTATGGATTCAATTTCTGTGGTTATAATCCTTTTCATCCCTTCGACAGAAACAACGGTTAACAAAGAATTGTTAATGTTGTTGTAACAAACAAATAATATAGCTCCATCCCAATGGCTTACTATCATCCTCCCACTGTTGTCGTCCTTGCAAGCTGAGATTTCTCCATTTCGTTCGAACGGAATGAGATGGGTTCGGCAATAAATAACGCATATGATGTTTTCAGTAGTCGCCAAGTCTGTAATCGTGCCATCTCTGATTCCCAACGTTGCCAAATCAAGATCACCAACCCCAAGCTCACGAAAATGATAATCTCTAAAAAAATATTTCCTCTATTTAATTGCAGATTTCCTTTGTTGTTTAACTCTCGGAGGTTCAGGCGTTTGAAGAAATTATTCATATGACGGGGATTCATTTTTTGGAGCTGCCAAACACTCCAGAGATTACCTCGAGGTTTCAAAACTTCTGATATCTAGTCTCGGTTTAATAACGTATGGTATCAGCGAGGGTAACATGAAGCCATCATAATAGCGCCTCTTACTCCTAACCCTAACCCTAGCTATCGTCCATAATGTCTACCGACAGTTCAACTTGAATTTAGAGTTCTTATCGAACAATGCTTGGCAACGCAACACTTCACATCCTGTGATAGATTGATTAAAGAAAATGTGAAAAACCTCCTAAATGGAATTTCTAGCATTTTTTTGGTTACAAAGTTGCTTATAATGTCATTGTCTTTTATGGACTAGATCATCTAATGGCGTTTTCACATTAGGTTAAAGTTATTTTTAATTTATTAAATTATATTATCCAATATGGTTTGAGTTTTTAACCATATGTAATTTTATAATTATTTGTCAAGGTATTCTATAATTCTATTTTCTTACAAGGGAGTTTTATTACTCAAAATCACAAAAACATGTCTTCTTCAAGGTGATTCTTTTAAAGACATTCAATAACAAAATGTTCCATTTGATAGTGTGCCATACCACTCTTCTCATAATTCTATTTTCTTATAAGGGAGTTTTATTACTCTTAATCACAAAAACATGTCTTCTTCAAGGTGATTCTTTTAAAGACATTCAATAACAAAATGTTCCATTTGTTAGTGTGCCATACCACTTTTCTCATAATTGTATAGTTGTTGAATCCCTTATCATAAGCTTATGAAATATTCTTTTTCAGTTCCATTTTCTAGTATGCCATACCATTCTTCTCATAATATGTAATTTTATAATTATTTTTCAAGATATTTTATAATTCTATTTTCTTATAAGGAGTTTTATTATTCTTAATCACAAAACATGTATTTTTTAAGGTGATTCTTTTAAAGACTTTCAATAACAAAATGTTCCATTTTCTAGTATGCCATACACTCTTCTCATAATTGTATAGTTGTTGAATCCCTTATCATACGCTTATGAAATGTTTTTTTTCAGTTGTATTTGCTAGTGTGTCATACCACTCTTCACATAATTGTATAGTTGTTGAATCCCTTATCATAAGATTATGAGATGCTCCTTTTCAACACTTGTATAGTTGTTGAATCCATTATCATAAGCTTAGAAAATTTTCTTTCTTAACATTTGTATAGTTGTTGAATCCATTATCATAAGTTTAGGGAAATGTCCCTTCTCATTTGTATAGTTGTTGAATCCATTATCATAAGCTTAGAAAATGTTCCTTCTCAATACTTGTATAGTTGTTGAATCCCTTATTATAAGTTTAGAGAACTTTCCTTTTGCATAAAATTGAAATCCTACAAACCTAAACTCCACAATGAGATAACTATTGAAATCAAAGAAGATTTGAGGTAGGTGATAAAAATAACTTGTAAATGAATGATGCCTAGGCTAATTAGACAATCTTTCCTCCTAAGCCACTAATTATGGTTGTTCAAAATACTAATACATGTGTCCCACAATTCACAACCACCTATTAGTGAAGCGTGGGAAAAAACAAAGAGATGAATACATAGTCTCTCGCCTACAATTAATAGTGCACATAACAAGGAATATTATGGGTATTAAGAAAAACTACTCAGAAATATATGGTAAGAAGAACAATCCTAGGGGCTTGATTTTTTTTTTCAAAAAATTTAAATAATTAAGTTTAATTTGAAGGATGCTTTGACTCATATTTTGTAGGTCTTTCAATCACTTATTTTTTTAAACATGAAGAAGGTAAATGATGTTAGTGATTTTGGTATCTTCCTATATAGTGGTCCATGTGTTTCAGAATGGGTTTGGTTGTAAGACTTAGTACCTACAAGGTATTTTGAAAATTAAGAAAGGTTAGTAAACTATATAAAAGACAATGTAAATGTAAAAGTCAATGAGATAAAAAGAGGGAAAAAGATAAAAGAAATAAATGGACAAAGAAAAATAGGAGAGGAGAGAAGAGGTCTAGGAATGGGAAATGAAGGGTCATGCCTCTTTGCCTTCACATTCCCCCAACTCTCCTTATTTCTTCCTTTATTTTCACTCTCAAATGGATTTTGTATGACCAAGAGAGAAAGATGCATGGGTAGCTAAGATCTACATTGTACAAGAGATTGTTGAAATGAGAGCTCAACCATCGTTGGAAGCTAGTTTTCTCATTTGGGTTTCTAGCATGGAAAATTTTAGGGACTAAATTTATCCCATAGGCTAATTTTCTGTGTTTTTTTCAAAAAAAAGATTCTCCAATTTCATTTTTTCTATGATGATTTGGACAAATTCTACAAGAGAAAAGTATTTTTCTCTAAAAAAGCCAAAAATTTAAAGAAACTCTATAGGATCCTTAGAAATTTGAATATTTTTACGAAAAATATTGCCAAACATTTTATGGTTGGTATTTTAAGAATTAGTAAGATTTGTCATAGTTTCTACATTTTACTATAAGTATGGATCCTTAAAATTTTTCCTAATTGATAAGTTAAAATCAATATGTCTATTATGTGATTGATTTCCATTCTCAGCCCTAGAATTTAGTAATTAATCCACTATTAAGACCATCCATATCCTCAAGAATATGAAGGGTTTACATTTTCATTAGCTAACATTGAATTGTCCAGTAGTTAAATAATTAACTCAAGCCCATCTCTATCCTAAAGTATGTGTTTGTTGAACTTGTAGTAGTACAACCTTTGGAAAATAGAGTTTAGTTTCATACTATGATATAGGTATCCTTCATAGGCGAGTTGCATTAAAATTGGATTCTACAACCATGCACGCAAAGTAAATGTGTAATGGTTGATGGTTAAAAGACACCACAAACCAATAGTTGTTATATCTCTTCATTGACATGCATACCCATAGTCATTCCCTTATCAATGACATTTCCATTGTTGACATTTGAAGTGTGAATGTTCATATCAATACTGGAAACAATGACATTATATGATTATGGTTGGCAATTGAAACATGATTCATTTGATATTGTTGGAATATTTTCCCTTAGGTAAAATTGAAGTGTGAATGTTCATATCAATACTGGAAACAATGACATTACATGATTATGGTTGGCAATTGAAACATGATTCATAAATGATATTGTTGGAATTTTTTCCCTTGGTAAAATTGAAGAACAGTTACCTTTGATCGTCAGAGAATTATAAAAAAACCTATTGGTCTAAATTGGGATATAGCTATATGTATATTGAAGTTGGACTAAATATTATGTGAAGGTATTCTTGGTGATTAAGAAACCACCTGGATTAAAATAATAAAATGTTTGTATATCTTTCAGCGAGGAGACCAATGAGAAAAGGGTTGTCGTCTAAGGATTGTTGAATAAAAAATACAAGGTGTAGTTTCTTTGGAATTCAGAAGAAAATACTAAAGGGTTGTGCTTATTTTTAGTTCTATAAAAAGACAATTTTGGTCTCAAAATTGGAACACACAGTTGTATCCATTTCATCTAATTGGTTTTCTGCAATTTAAGTGAGACCGAAGGCCATACACAATTGCTAGGTGAGTTCTCTGCGTGGAAAAAATGTGGTGGGATCTTCCATTGGGTTTTTCATCCCGTATTTAACAATATGTAATTTGTTGTTCAATGTTCAAAGACTCATCTCTTTGTTGCTAGAGTAGTGATGATCATTGGATGCCTCAATTCAGAGCATATAAATGTTCTCACCTTCATGCCTTGTTTCCCAATTCAAAAATTAGAGTGCTAGATTGGTAAGTTGTAAAAAACATAGTTTATTTTTTTTTGTTGGTAATAAAAACGAGAGTGGGTTGATCCATTATTGAGTATTGGTCTTGGAACAATAATCTAATAACACATCAAGTATCTAAAACGCAGAGACCAGACTTATAGTACTTTGCTAGTTGATTGAACTATGTGTAAGCTACATAGAGTCCATAGGCCTAGTAGCCATTTGGGAGACAGAGTTTAGTTTTCACTTAGAACTACATCAAGAACATAAGTCTTGAAGCCAAAAAGTGATTTGGTATGCAATTTACACCAAAGATAAATACCTCTATACATGACTCGGAATAGACAGAATTCATAAATAAACTTCGGCATAGTATTTGTGTTGGTGAAGTGAGTGGGATATAAGTCCCTCTTTTACAAATCACCATGTTTCAAAATCATAGGTTGAATCCCAGTGCATAAAATTGCTTCCCAAAATTGTTGTAATGTGAATGCATGCTTATTGTGAATTTAAGGAATGTGCATAGACTCTTGGAATATGTGTGTATGCCTATTTGAATAACTTTAGTGATTTATAGAGGCCTTCATGTTTCCATCCATATGGGGTTTGAATTGATGTTAAAGCAACTCATGTGAGTGTTATAAGATGCACATGTTTATATGTGTACAAATAAATTGACAAGGAACCTCTTTTACAAATCTGATTATACCTATAATAAACCATAATGGTATATTTGCTAATTTTTTTCTAACATATTATCATCATAACTATGACCAAGAAAGTAGGAAGTAATATTATAATAATTGTTCTTTATGTCGATGACCTTATCTTTATTGGTACTGGACCTAAATTTTTAAACCACTTGAAATCCATCCTTAAGAAGCAATTTGAAATGACGGACTTAGAATGTTTGAAATATTTACTTGGCCTCCAAGTATGAAAACCAATGAAGGAATTTTTATTTCCCAATCTAAATATGCACACGACCTTCTTTGACACTTTCACATGGAAGATTCTAAATCATCCCTATCTCCCTTCCATTCTCGAGTCAAACTCACTACCACTTATACTACTTATGAAGTTAATACTACTTTGTACCATCACTTAGTTGGTATCCTTTTGTATTTGACTCATACCCATCCTATTATTTACTTCGATGCTGTCTTGTTTTCCAATATATACAAACTCCCTATAAAAATCATTGAAAAACAACAAAAAAAAAAAATACTTTATATATGGAGTATCTTTCCATTTGGAATACAATACATTTTATGAAGACCCCTTGTTGATTGGTTTCATTGATATAGATTGAGCTTACAAACATGATAATTGAAATTGTAATGCAAGTTTTATATAATATGTATGAGAAAAATTGGATTTAAAAAAAAAATAAAAATAGTCATCATACTCTATTACTTTAATCTCACATGATATTCGTTTATTTGAATGTAAAATTGTTTCCCTTTTAAAAAAAATGAACAATCGATAAGTTATGAAAATGATTTTTTATCAAATCATTCATACTACATATTTTAATAAAGTAAAAACAAACATAAATTAATATTTATAAATTAATATTTAGAAATGTATAAAAAATTATAATATATAAATGTTATATTTCATTTTATTGTTATTTTTAAGATTATGGAAGGAAATTTTGTGGAAATCATTTTTTTTATAAATTATAAATTAATATTAATATTATTTGAGTAATAAATATTAATTTATAATATAAATTGTAATTATTGTTTATATTAGTTTAGTAGATTAATTTAGATAATTAATAATGTTTTGAATTTCATATAGAAAATATATTCAATATCTTTATTAAATCAAAATCAAACATTATAATTAATACTCATAAATACAAAATATAAAAAAATATTACTATATTTCTGTTTTTTTATTTAAAAGAGGTGTCAACATATGCCAAGTTTATTACCAAAGAGTACGAGGGTTTAATACCAGAGATTGTTTAATGAAAGACTATGTCAAATCTTTACTAGCCAAAGAAGCAACTCTGAATGTTTGTAGTGAATGCAAAACAATGGTGCACTCTCCTAAAAATACATAATACATTGAAGAGTATTATGCTACTGTAAATTGCATGTTTAATATTGCAATTAATAAATATTGCAATTATTGTAGATTGCAACTATTGTGTATTGCATGTAAGGTTTACAACTATTGTATATTTTATGTCAAAAATTTACTATCCAAGGACATCCTTCTAAATTTTTGTGGTGAATGCAAAGCAATGGTGGGCTCTCCCAACAAGACATAATACATTGAAGAATATTTTATCAACTACTATAGATTGCAACTAATATATATTGCAGGTTTACTTTTATGTCATCATCATGGTCAATCTTAAGGTTTAATGCATGAATGCAAGGTAGTATTGATATGATGTCTGATCGTAATATGTGATCAGTCATAGACCTTGGTTTCAGTGATAACATTGAAGATAAGTCACCAAGATTACATGATTTTTTGTACATATTTTATGAGATAAATATTGGAATTTTAAGAGTTCGAATTTTATCTCGATACAAAGAAACTATTAGAGAACGATCAATAAGAGCTTTAACAGAGTGATAAAGTTGATCTTGTGACATTTATATCATTACTGATGATTGTTTTTGACCTTTTTCAATGTATCATAGAAAGTATTAATCAAGGTAGTGGCCATGAGCATCGAGTATCTAGCATGTTGTCAAGAGAAAATAATGTTTTTTTTTCAGAGAGAACTATATTAGTCTAAGGCTTTGAGCATTCACATCAAGGATGTCATATTTTTTAAGATTTTTCTTTCAAACAACTTTTTATTGTAGATAATATTACAATGGTTCGGAATAAGTCGAATGACTCAACTTTGATGCCCTTTTATGGAAAGTGATTCTTGATTTTGACTGTGTTTTGGATATTTCTTCCTATGGACCTTAGAGGCTTTTGGATATTTCTTTCTACTTACCCTCAACTTAAAGGTTTTAGGATATTTCTTTCTTCCAAAGCTGGATTTAAAGAATTTTAGATATTTTGATATTGTCTAGGAATTGAGTCAAATAGATTGATAATAATTTAATGGAATAAAAAATAATATAATCAAACAAATAATAATGTCTCGTGAAAAAAGAACATAAATTTTCCAATAAAACACATTTAAACATATAAACAATTATCATGTGTATAGTTGAGTGGAATTTCTATAGTTTTGTAAGCACCAATGTCGCTCTCTTGTCCTAATCAATGTATTCTCCTCAACAATGCAAATCTCCTCTCCTTATGGGTGACGGGTTGGTATAGTTGTGCAACAACATGCACATTTGAATTAAATAAGTTTTACAAGAAAAGATAGTAAGATTAGTTCAGTGACTTAGATGTATACAAGTAAGACTAGTTGAGTGACTTAGATGTACACAACTAACTTCTTTGATTACAAAATATCACTAGAATTTTTTTACCCATAAAAATAAATATTGTTGATCTTTTCTAAAAAAATAATACAAAGTAATAAATAGGGTATTATATTTGTTAATATACATTTGTACATTTCAAGGAAAAAGAAGAAAGAGGTTATTGAGAAATCTGTATACTTATTGATAAATTGTGAAGGACAGAGAAATGCAGAGAGAAAAGAATAGTATATTCAAATGTATGAAGAAATACAGAACAGAACTGAAGACTCATTACAATGTAAGATGGTTGAGCTATATATGCTCAAGCAAGACAAAAATAGAAAGTACAACTGTCCAGTACA
>ML776923.1:602691-652356 GCA_009831015.1 Picea engelmannii
GCGCTTTAATGTTACGGTGCTACGGGATTTTCCTGTTTCTTTGGCTTACAAATCGTCGAAATGCGAAAAATAGCCTTTCAACTTTTCAACGGTCCAGATCTGCTGAGGATCGGACGGTCCTGATCTTATCGGGATTTCGTGAATCGGGATTTCAAAATTTCTGATGTCAAGTTCTTTTGTCCCTTTGATTTCCCGAACTCCGATTTACCGATGGCGCTGTCCTATCGGGATTTTTCCCGATGGTTCTGATCTGCGACACGCGTCCTCAACAGATGGACGATCATGATCACTCCTCGCGATTTCGCGATAGGTTATGTTTCAGACCTCTTGACTCCAGGATTCGCGAATCATCGATGCGTCGATTGACTCATTTGACTGGATGACGTGAGTTGGGTCCCGCAAATGGAGGGTTCCTCCGGTCGGAATTTTTCCCGAATCGCTTTGATCGCCTCCACGTGTCCTAACAGATGGACGGCTAGATTTGCGTCGGGGATTTCACTGGAAAGAAACCCGATCTCTTGTTCTCAAGGATCGCGATTTCCTGAATCCCGATTTGCCGATGGCGCTTTCCTCTTCGGGACTTTTTCCGAGTCGCCGGATTTGCGCCACGCGTCCGAGAGAGATGGACGGTCCTGATGCCTCCTCGGGATATCGTGACTTGCGATGCTCCGTTGACACAATGTGTCTGTCAAGTGGAAACACCGAATGCCGATAGTGGTCTTGATGTCCGCCACGTGTCCGACCAAAATGGACGGCTGAGATCTTATCGGGATTTCGCGTATCGCGATTTCGCGAGTTGCGATGTCAAATTTCTTTGACAACTTGAAACCTCGAATGCCGAAATTCTGACAGGTGCTACGATGTGCGCCACGTGTCCAGGGGAGATGAACGGCTGAGATCTGATCACTATATTGCGTATCGGGATTTCGCAAGTTGCGATGTCAAATTTCTTTGACAGCTTGAAACCCCAAATGCCGATTTGCCGACGGGTGCTACGATGTTCGCCACGTGTCTTGACAAACGAACGGCTTAGATCGTATCGCTATATCGTGTATCGGGATTTCGCGAGTTGCGATGTCAAATTTCTTTGACAGCTTGAAACCCCGAATGCCGATTTGCTGACGGGCGCTATGATGTTCACCACGTGTCCTGACAAACGGACGGCTGAGATCGTATCGCTATATCGCGTATCGGGATTTCGCGAGTTGCGATGTCAAATTTCTTTGACAGCTTGAAACCCCGAACTCTGAAATGCCGATATGACGATGCGTTGATCTGCTACCACCTGTCCTCTGAAATGGACGGCTGTGATCATTTCGGGATTTCACGATTTCGCGTATCAGAGTTTTTGGAGAGAGGATTCTTTCGATCCTCCAACTCCCGATTCCCAATTGTGCGATGGGATAGGATCTCGACACGTGTCTCTTGACGGACGGTCAAGATGACGTCGAGATTTCTCAAGTGAAAAATTCTCCTGTGCACTCCGAACGACTAACCATTGTGCACCTTCTTGCTGATCCAACGGCTGTCGGTCCTTTGCGCAAGATCTGACGGCTGAAATGCTTTCGCCTTTTCCGCGCTCTCCTCGTCCCTTCTGGACCGGTTTCCCGTCTCAGATCTGATCGCAAGATGACTCTTGCAGTCTTAATGGTTTTTCTTTGCGTGTTTGACGCGATCTTTCCCGAATTTAACGGAATTTTCTCCTGCGGAAGAAAAGATTTGTGAATCTTTCAAAGATTTGAAAGAGTTTCATGGTTTCTTCATGATCTGCTATAGTCTTTGACATATTTGAGTTATTTTCAAAAATCTTTAAACGATTCAKCCTTCTGCTTGAATCTTTAATGAATTGAAGCGAAATCTTCAAGTTCTTTAAACTTCTTTCGTTCTGCAGCTGTTCTACGTCAATCTTTGACGGTTCTTTGAGAAAATTGTGCAGGTTTCTTCTTCTGCGATCTCTGCTTCCTCCGCTAGCTTCTCACGACGATCTTTAAAGAGTATTGCAGACAGCTTTCCAAACCTTGTGAAAAGTCTGTGACGCGTGCTCTCAAGATCTGTGAGGCTCTACGCTGAGAGGATCGAGTTGCTCTCCCGACTGTGTGAAGAGGCTTACTGCTGTAGCTCTGATACCATGATAAATTGTGAAGGACAGAGAAATGAAGAGAGAAAAGAATAGTATATTCAAATGTATGAAGAAATACAGAACAGAACTAAAGACTCATTACAATGTAAGATGGTTGAGCTATATATGCTCAAGCAAGACAAAAATAGAAAGTACAACTGTCCAGTACAGCTGGCAGTGTACGGTCATACTGTTGAGGGTACAATATATTTAACACTTATGCAATGATGAAAACATTTACATTAGTTACCGTTTATACAATTTCTTTATATATGAAAAAATAGCCATAAGAAAATAGTAGAGGGTCCATTCGAAATTTTAAATAGAGAACTTAGAAGCCATACCCTGCTATATATATTCAAGTCATAACAGTCTATAGATTTGTTAACCAATGCGTTAAGTCTTCAACCCTATGATATACGAGGACGATTTATTAAACTTTCACATTGAAAGAAGAACATTGGTCTCATGGCCTAGACTCTCTGTAGCCAATGAAATTTAAGCCATGACAAACCTCAAGTCCTGAATATAAGAAACTAGAGTAAGATAAAGTGAAAAAATAATAAGCCGAGCATTTGAATAAAGAAAAATACACATTAACAAACCAGTACTTAAACATTGAGAATAGCTAGGACTAGTACATTTGTTAAACCCAAAGAAGCTTGTTATCCGTATAACTAATAGACGTCGAACCCATCCGTATAACTAACATAGAGGTCGACTCCACGAGAAAGATTTGTAATACCTCGGTTTTGATGTTACATATTAAATATTTTTATTTGTTCATTTATGAAAGTTAGGAGTGGCTAAACAATTAAAAGAGACTAACCTGCCTTGGAAATGTATAAGTATTTTATTATATTTTATTTACCCAATTTTTTTTTAATTGAGAGAAGTGGTTATATGGACTTCTTGGGGAAGGCCATGTGGTTCTCTAATTCCAAGAAATATATAAACCCATCTTTCGGTTATTTTATGGGTTCACACTCTTCATTATGCTCTCTTTCCCCATTCACTCTTTCATCCATTGATCATTCCTTGTTCATTTTGATATTGGTTTGGAAAAGAAAAATAAATTGTTGGAGATGAGCCATTGTTGGGTGGCTGTAGTGATTGTTGGTGTATTCCATCCATGAATTAATGCATAAATGTATTAGATGCATTGACATGTGTTAACTTTAGATCGGAGTTGTGAATCATGAGAGTCCCAACATGGAGATTATTGACCAGATGCACTGGAGCCCTTGAAGGAGGTGGATAGCCTAAGGGACTGCGTGGCAAAGAAGGGGGTCCATTCTCTTGGGTTGTGCAGTATGGAGAGAAGAGAGTTAGTGTACTATGGATTGTTGTGTGTTGAGAAGCTTGGGAAAGCTTGAGTGTTTACTAGCTTGGGAAGGCAAGTGACACCATGGAACCGTCCTTATGGATTCATATCCCTCGCTCATGGATGAAATCGTTGTTGAGACTTGGAACAACAATGTCTATTGTTGGGTGGAACATCCTTGGTCTTCAGCCAGTTGGTGATTCATTTTATTAAAGATAAGTTCTCTCTGTCATGGTTTCATTTACTTGTATAGTTATTTTCTTTGTATATTAATTATTATCTTTGAGATTCATGTTTATAATATGCATGCTTGTTGGTTATTGCTGTGTATGTAATTATATTCATTTCTTTTATGCTGTAGCATGAATCAAATCTCTGCATATGAATCTTTCATGCCCTTTTATTAATTAAAAATGTATCAAAATTTGAAATCAGTTCAGAAGTGAGTTTTGAAGTAGTGTGGCCAACTCGTGGGTGGCTGAGTACATTATAGATTTGTATTAGAGATGTTGTTTTATAGCATCGGGCCTTCAAGGGCCTGATACATGCCACTACAAAAGTTCTGGAAATGAAATCAATTAATGGCTCATGAACAAAAAAATAGGGATTTTTGTTGTTTAAACCCTGTCTTTCACCTCTTTAAATCGGATCCAAGTTAATTCTAATAAATTCCTCCATCACGATGAGAGTAAGAGAAGTGATAATTATTCCCAATAAGAAAACCATCACTCAGAGTAGCAGAAGTGATAATTATACCTGATAAGAAAACCATCACTCAACAAATGTGATCTGACCTCTATGTGGGTTTTCCTGATGGGTTTTATTTATCTATCCCACATGCATGGGAAAATGCTTGAAAGAAGGGTTTATTAATGAAATGTAACCTTACATTACCTGTGTTTAATGAAGAGAGAGCTACAAAATCCTACACTAGGCATAAAATTTTATGTCTGAGGTGGAGGCACTCTGATGGGAACTGTGTCATTGGAGTATTCAGAACTAGGTTGCAACGAGACCTTGATAGGAGAATATATGAAGTAGCAAGGATTATTGATCTATCAAGGTGTATACAAGAGAAATATGGACCATTAGATACAAAGGGTTTGTCAGAGTTTGATGGTCGGAGTAGCCTTAGATGCCCGTGGTGTAGGAACATGAGGAGACTCTTGGAAGCGATCTAGATCGTATATCAATGAATAGATGGGAAGTAATATTATCCATTCATCAAGGGTGGGTTTTCAGAGGCCTGGAGAGGGGACGTGTTAACTGATTCCGACGACAAGGGACTCCAAGGAGATATTTGAGCCATAGATTGACCAATGGGCGAGATGTGATCTCAACCATAGATCTCTGTGGGTCCCACATGAATATCTAGTGTAAAAAGGATAAGGTGGGAGGGTTAAAATCCTTTTAAATAGAGACTCCTAAGTAATATGATCCATTTATATCCGACTCCAAGGGCCGTCGGATCCGTTGGTGTGCACATGATCATAGTATGTATGTTAGAGTGGAATATGACTCTAATGTAGAAGAAATTTGACTGTGATGAAAGAATCCAAATGAATATGAGCCATAGATATTGGTGAATGATAGGTGAATCAAATTAATGATTAATATAAATCCTGATTTTAAGATCAACAATGCAGATTGTCACATTGGAAAAATTGTTTCATAGTTTCAAAAAAAAACTCTCTGGAGCCATTTTTTCATTTTGGCCATAATTGGAGCAGATTAAGTCATATTTGGATGAAAATTATGTGTTATGTCTGTAGGGAAGATATCTACAAAAATTCTATAAAGGGTCATTGTCTGTTTCTGCTTGGATTTGTAAGAAATTGCAAAATTGTGGTTTTTAAAGACCCGGGTCTAGATTTTTGGAAGAGGTCCATATAAAGATGAAATTCATGTAGAGAATCCGGAAATAAGACACAAAAATAACCCACAAAGTAAATAAATAAATCCTAAGGGGATTAGAACAAGGGTGCTGAAATAAGCCAAAATTCACTATTCCGGGCCACATTTTTTTGGATTTTTGAGATTTTCGGAGGAAGAAAAGTGACCCCAGACCACAAAACTAAATTTTTTTATGTACTCAACATTTTATAAACTCCTCAAGACAAACAAATTTTGTTTATTCAAAATTTTCCGTAAGTGCACAAATTGAGAGATAGACAAATTTTCTAAAATTCTTAAGTTTGGAAAAAATGGTGAAAAGGGAAAAAATGGTCATTTCAAGATTGTTGCACAGTTTTTGACTCGATCATGAGATTGAAAATATGAGAGTTGTTATATATTCATTTTCATTATTATTATCTATTCCTCATATAAATTTTTCTCTAGTTCCTCACATATTTTCTTCTGCAGTTGACTATGTTGACATTTCAATAAAATTACACCACTTGAGAAAGTGCACAAATGGGGTGAAAGTGGTTTTTTCAAGAAACCATAACTTTCAACTCAGAGATTGGATTGGTACATGATTACATTCGTTGGAAATATGATTTAGAGAAGAATACCATGAAATTATTAGAATTAGGATAATTGTGATATAAATATTCCTAAATTTAGCAGAAAAATGGACTCTTAGCATTAATTGACAATTTTTTATGATATGCATATTTCTAACAAAAATGGTTTCTTACACATATTGCAAAATTAGGGGAGATAAACAAATCGTTTCAGGATAAGAATGCATATTCAAGAAATGGAGGAAGGAGAGGGATCCTTCAATCATGATAAAGAAGTTAAAGGACAAAATATCAATGTTGGTAATGCATAGACATAATCAAATGGACACAAGGGAAGAGGCGAGAGAGAAACATTAATAGAGACTATGAGAATCCCGAGAATAGAAGTACATGGATACAAAGAAGAAAATGAGAGGTTTATAAGAGAAAATAATCAATTAAATTCTCAAGTGATCCAAATCCTAAATTAGTGAGGCAAGCAAAGAATGGATCAAACTCAAGACATGAAGAATAGGGAATATATCATGAAATAAGAGATAACTACAAAATAGTTGGTTATTCAAGAAGTGCTAGAAAAAATCATATACATCACTCACCTCCTTACTCAACAAGGAGATTTTATGCATCTGAAGATTCCATAAGTTGTTCAGAGGTGTCTCTTGTTAGGCACCAAAGAAGAAGACATGAATTTGACATTTGCAAGGAGAGGTGATGAATCTTAAGCCACCATCATTTGATGGTGAAATATCATGGTTTCTCAGAATTAAGAGGTATTTTCAATTGCATAACTACTCATCAAACCTAGAAGCTATAATTGCCACTTATCAACTACGTGGAAAATATGCTATGTGGTGGGATCAATTTAAGCAAGTTGAGAACATAAATGAGAGTAGGATCACTTGGAAGAAATTCAAGAAATATTTTTTAGAAGGTGTACCTTTCAAAGTACTTCTATGACAAGAAAATGCACAAGTTCTTTGAAATTAGGGTGGGAAGCATGACCATGGCAGAGTATGAAAATAAGTTCTTGGTATTACTAAAATATGTTGGGTTTTTAAAGAATGAGAAGGTGAAAATACAAAGGTTTTTGAGTGGAATAACTTCATTTTATAAAGAGAATATTCAATATAATGATCTCAAGACATTGACTAAGACCATTAGGAAGGCTAAGTCCCTATATGAGAAAGGAAAATGTAGAGAGTCTTTGCAGAAATGTTGGAAGGATAAGAATAAAGAGAAGTCTAATCAGAGAAAGAAAGGTTTCAAACCTCCTTTCAACATAAATAGACCAAATAAAAATCAACAAGACTAGTTTGCTAAGGATGAATCCAAGAGAGAAGACTCCTTGGGAAAAAGGGGGAGACCACAAATCCAATGTTGGGGATGCAGGGAAGATCACCTATACAAAGATTGTCCTAAAATAAAAGATAAAATAAAGACGATGCACAACATCCAAGAGGATATAACAATATAAGACATGGGAAGAATATATGTAGCCTTAGATGATCGACAAGCAGAGTACCAATCCAATATGATCGAAGTGGAAGGTACTATCATTAATCATACTTTTGCTATTTTAATTGATTCAGAAGCAAGCTATTGTTACATTGATTATAAAATAGTGGATAGATTACATTTGGAGAAAAGTAAGCTTGAAAAATCAAGTTTGGTTCAACTAGCGACTATAACCAAAAGAAGGATCAATGAGATGGTCATAGGTTGTCCCATAAGTCTTAATAGAGTAAATAATAATGCTGATATAAATATTATTCCATTGGGATCTTATGATATTATAATTGGAATCGATTGGTTGGACAAGCATCACATTTTCCTAGATTGTCATAACAAGACATTTACAAGAATTGATGAAGAAATAAAACATAGCAATATGAAAGGAATTCCAAGACCCATTTCTATAAGGGAAGTTTCAACCTTACAATTGAAAAGATGTTTTAGAAAATGATGTCAATTATATGCAGCCCATGTGGAGGATCCAGAAGAGACAAAAGGGTGAAGCCTTGAATATTTTTTGATACTGCAAGAGTTTGAAGATGTATTCCAAGAAATACTAGGGTTGCCACCAAATAATGAGATATATTTCTCTATTGATTTAGTACCAGGAGTTTCTCCAGTATAAAAAACACCTTACAAAATGAGTCCACCAGAATTAAATGAATTACAAATGAAAATGGAAGAATTGTTGAAGAAATGGTACATATGTCCAAGTGTTTCACCTTAGGGAGAACCATTACTCTTTTTCAAAAAGAAGGATGGAACATTGAGGTTGTGTATTGACTTTAGATAGCTGAATAAAGCCACTATGAAGAACAAATACTCTCTACCAAGAATTGATGATCTCTTTGATTAACTAAGAGGGGAAAATATATTTTTAAAGATATAATTGAGATCAGGGTACCACGAGGTAAGAATCAAGGAAGAAGATATCAACAAGACAACCTTTAGAACCAAGTATGAGAATTATCAATTTGTAGTGGTGCCATTTGGATTGACCAATGCACCAACTATATTTATGTGCTTAATGAATGGTATATTAAAAAATTATTTGGATAAGTTTGCCATAGTATTCTTGGATGGCATACTTATCTATTCTAAGTAATAATAAGAGCATGAACATCACTTAAGGTTGGTGTTGCAAGTGATGAGAGAACATCAATTGTATGCCAAGATTATTAAGTGTTATTTTTACCAAGAACAAATCCATTACTTGGGACACATTATTTCAGAACAAGGTATAGTGGTGGATCTAGAGAATATTAAAGCCATTAGAGGATGGACAACACCCGTGAATGTTTCAGAGGTCATATATTTTATAGGATTAGTTGGTTACTACAAAATATTTATAATAGGGTTCTCTAAGATTACTCATCCCATCACTTCTTTGCAAAATAAGACAATTAAATTTGAATGAAAATCTGAGAGTGAAGAAAACATTAATTTGTTGAAATAATTACTTACAATAGCATCTATTTTAAATATTGCTGATCCAAATGAAAGTTTTATGATATGTAGAGAGGCATGGAAGGAAGGACTTGGTGGAGTCCTCACTCAAAATGGGCATGTCATTGGTTATGAATCCATAAATATTAAAGAACATGAGAGGAACTATGTCACACATGACTTGGAACTTACCATAATTGTTCATGCATTGAATATGTGGAGGCATTATCTCATGGGAAAAATATTTGAATTAAGAGTGAACCATAGTGATTTGAAATATTTTTTTGAACAACCAAATTTGAATGCTAGGAAAACAAGATGGCTGGAATTTTTAAGTGAATATGATTTTGACATCAATCATATCAAATGATAATAAAACAAGGTTGTTTATGCACTCAGTAGAAGAGTACATCTCACGCACGCTACAACCATTAGTATGCATCAATCAATTTTGAAGAGAATTTTTTTTGATGTTTTTGTTACAGATCAATATTACCTATACATAAAAGAAATTTAACAACATGAAAATGTACAACATAAAATCAAAGAATATGAGATGAAGGAAGATGTATTACTTATGCATAAAAATACAATTTATGTTCCTAGTTCTAGAGAACATAGAAATTTGGTATTAAAAGAAATTCATCATGTTCCATATGCCGGACATCCCGGTTAATAATTGCAGCAGTGAGAAGCCAATTATTTTGGCTAGGAATGAAGAAACATGTTGCTTATTACATTTCCATATGTATATAATGTCAGAGAGTGAAGCTTGAGCATAGACACCCAACGGGTTTGTTACAACCATTAGCAATTCCATAGAATAAATGGGAAGTGGTACAACCATTGATTTCATAACTAAATTGCTCAAGACAACACAACAACATGATTCAATAATAGTATTGGTTGATAAATTGAGAAATGATTCTCATTTTGTTCTAATGAAAATGACTCATACAACAACTAATATTGCATAAATTTACATGAGCGAGATTTCTAGGTTGCATGGGATAGCTAAGGAAATTGTTTTCGACAAAATTACAAATTTTAGTTCAATTTCTGGAGGGGATTATTTAAAGGATTTGGTACAAATATGAAATTTACCACAACATACCATCCATGGGAATAAGAGAGATTCAATCAAGTAATTGAAGACATGTTGATAATGTATGTGATAGATAAGTCATCTAAGTGGCAAGATTACTTGCACCTCTTTGAGTTTTCCTATAATAATGGGTATCAAGATTTATTGAAAATGAATCCGTTTGAAGCTTTGTATGGTAAGAAATGCAATACCCTAGGGATATGGAAGACCAGATGATTAGAATTAATCAAAGTTTAAATGCAACTCAATATATAAGCAGATAAGAACATGAAAACTAGAGAATTTAAAGTGTGGGAGCATGTTCTTTTGAAAGTGAATCCCAAGAAGATATCATTGAATTCAAGTAGCTATACAAATTTAGCCGCCAAATTCTATGGTCCATTTGAGATATTGGATAAAATAGGGCTAGTTGCATACATGCTTATATTTCCTGCTTCCATGAATGTGTATAATGTATTTCATGTCTCTTTGTTGAAAAAATATGTACATGATCCTAAGCACATTATTGATTTCCATTTAATCCAGGTGGAGCCATACAGATACTTTCAGGTCTAGCTAGTGCACATATTGGACATAAAAGTCAAAATTCTGTGGAATTGAGTTATAGAGCCGGTAAAATTTCAATGAACATGCTATGGCCTTGAATATTCTACTTAGGAGCATGAAGATTCCATGCATGTAGAGTACCCACAACTTTTTGAATAATTTTGAAATTTTGTTTTTATGTTTTATATATGCATGTGCCAAAATAAGGGGGAGGGGAATGTGATACCCCAGTTTTGATTCCCCATATTAAATAATGTATTTTGTTAATTAATGAAAGGCGAGACTGCCTAGACAATTAAAAGAGAACAACAAGCCTAGGAAATGTAATGTTTCGATCATTATTAATAACAAAATACATTGTTGGATGCTAGACATGATTCCACCAGAGAGGGAGATTAAGGAGATACTTATTTTATTATATTTTATTTACCCACAATTGTTTTAATTGAAAGAAGTGGTTGCACGAGCTTCTTGAGGAAGGCCATGTGGTTCTTTAATTCCAAGAAATATATAAACTCATCTTTGGGATATTTGGGGGGTTCACACTCTTTATTTTGTTATCTCTTTCTCTATTCACTCTTTCACCCATTCATTATTCCTCATTCATTTTGATCTTGGTTTGGAAAATAAAAATGAGTTGTTGGAGATGATCCATTATTGGTTGGTTGTAGTGACTACTGGTGTATTCCATCCATGAATTAATGTGTGCTTGTCTGAGATGCATTAGCACATGTTAATTTTTGTTGACAATTGTGAATCCTAAGAGTCCCAGCATGGATATTCTTGACCACATGAATTGGAGCTCTCGAAGGAGATGAAAATACTAAGGGAATGCCTGGCAGAGAAGGGGTTCATTCTCTTGGGTTTTGCAGGATGGAGAGAAGAGATCTAGTGTACTTTCGATTGTTTTGTGTTGAGAATCCTAGAAGAGCTTGAGTGTCGACTATTTTGGGAAGGTGAGTGACACCTTGGAACCATCCTTATGGATCCATAGCCCTAGCTTGAGGGTGAAATTGTTATTGAGACTTGGAACACCAATATATACAGTTGCATGGAATGTTCTTGGTTTGCAACCAGTTGGTGATTCATTTCATTAACTCTAAGATTCATGTTTATAATATGCATGCTTGTTGGTTATTGTTGTGTACATAATTATATTCATTTATTTTATGTTGTATCATGAATCTTGATCTCTACATGTGAATATTTAAGGCCTCTTTATCAATTAAATTTTTTTCAAAATTTGAAATCAGTTCAAAAGTGAGTTTCGAAGTAGCCTGGAAGATTAACCTAGATTCTATGAGAAAGAGATCATTTTGGGTTACCTTGTTATGCTCATGTGTTATGCATGAAAGGGGGCACATGCTATGCTGACTTCAACCACCCTACACATGAAAATGGATAGGTTAGTTTCCAGGGGAGTCTTCCAATACAAACCCTATCCAAACCATTATGCTGCCATTGTTATATTGACTTGGGGTAGCCGTTAAACCTTTGATGATATCTTAGTATTTAGTTTCAAATGACTCATATTAAACCACAAAGTGTTACCTGCGAAGATGGCAAAGCTTCCCCAAGTTAGCACCAGAGGAAACAAAAACAAGTACGATGAGAAGTCCTTACTTAATTACATAGAAATATTATTATTATTCTTACCTGGAAGCATAGAGGTTAGTCTTTGAAATGGTTGAAGAATGGCCTCGAGGTAGCAAGCTTGATTAACCTGTAACAATATAAATTTGTTAAAAAGAGCGGTCTGGTAAGAAAAAGGGGGTATTTTACTAAAGAAAAGAGTTAACAAATTATATAAGTGGCACGAGAACCAGAGTTGTTACCTCAAGATTAAACACCTAAATCCACCAGAACTCTGTTATAAAAAAATGAACCAGTGGGTCAAAACCCTACCACCATAAATGAGCAGCTGTTCCAGAGTTTTACTCATTCCACAATGAAATGATAGGGAAGTGTGAAATACCAAGGCATAAGAGCATGAGTACGATGTTAGATGTACTATTTCAGTAGGAGTAATGGAAACCTTAATGTGTCAAATGATCACAACGTGACATGACTCACTCTGAGCTTGAACAAAATTGAACTCAAAGTCTGAGACGATGATGGGTAAATTAATTTAATATCGTGGACAACTGGAGTTATGACTTCATGGAAGGGTATTGTAAAGGTATTAATTTACCTTTACAATGTATCCTAAGGCCGAGCCATAGGTAAAACTTCCATACATATAGTAATTGACACTTCCTATAGTTGAATCGAATACATAAATTGTATTATAATTCTTTTAATTAATAATATCCATTTTTAAATGGATGATCCATAAGAGTATTAACTTTTATTTTGAGGGAATAACCCTTGAACAATTAATGCTAGGCTGCAAGTAAACCCAATAAGTCCAACCAAAAGATAATAAAAGTGGAGTATTGTAAGAAGCTAAGCAAGTACTTGATATGGTAGAAGTATTGATGGACCCTTTTTAAGTATTTGAAAAATCCCTGCAAAAGAATTTATGAAATCAATTATGACAGTGAATACTTTGGACATAATAAAAATAAAATTTTGGAAGTAGAAAATGAAGTTGAGCAATGACCTAACCAGGATGATCATTAAAGACCTAGATAGACTTATTTGGAAAAAAATGATACATGGAAAGGAAATCCTCCATATTTTCCTTACCCTGTCATGATTCGTTATGGAATTTATATATTGATATACACATCTCAATGAACGAAACCAGAATTAACCAAACAATAATAGTAATTATACAGTTAAATTAAAAAAAATCAAGGTGTCATTACAATTCACGACACGGAACAGAGATTTTTTTGAATTTCTTTGATGAGAAATCGGTTGAAAAAAAATCAAAGTATACAAGGAATACATGAACTTATCATCAAAAAAATACTGGTAAAATTCGCACAAGTGATCAATTTTACTAAGGTCGGGAAAATGCTAGTGGGGGACATTAATTCGATGAATTTTTTATTTTTATTTTCAAATCCCATGATACCAATGTAATATTCCAACCAATCATGTGTCTAAGCCATCAACATATCCTATCACACGTGTTCATCTTCCAATTCCACATAACTACCAAAAACATCAAAATCTAGCATTCTTGCATATTTCATCAAAAAGAGGAGACCCAATTTTTTTTTATATTTTTCTCGCAAATTAGGTAATCAAAAGAATTCTCAAAATATCTCGGGAAATATAAATCACTTACACAATGCAAGGCCTAATAATTCACTCGTTAATTGATCACTTCCATGAATCAAAGTGAGAATGAGAGGAGTCACTTCCTTGTAATCTCGACATCGCACATCGTCGTATGTCACTGCTCCACACACTAGCAACTTTTATTTGCAAGCGGTCATTTCACGACTTTTCTCATCGATTTCAAAACTTCAAGCTACACAAGTCCACACATCTACACACTTACCCCAAAAATCTCATGTAACCACATGCCACATAGTTATTTCAAGTTAAAAAGTCCTCCAAAATATTTCATGCTACTTAATTATTTCAAGTTGAAAATCCTAGAAAACTTTTCATGGTACTTAATTATTTGTGTCCACTCCTTGGCATGAGAGGTGGAAAAAAGTAACCACGATTCACATAGTGAAACTTAACCACAATAACCACAAGACACAAGAATTTATTGAAACCTGTAAATTGGTAAAATTAAAAAAGTAAATGTTAAACAATCACACCACTTTTTTTCATTTCTACTAGTATTATGTAAAAGTGAAATAGTAAACAAATTAAGTAATGATAAATGGACACATTCTTTAATGAAAATGATTTAATGTTGGAAATCTCATTAATTGATATGGACATGACTATGATAATCTGGAAACATGTTTAATTCCTAGCCACAAGATTAAAATTTGTAATTAAAAAGTTAATTAATACATTGATTCCAATAAGCGGATATTTATTGGTGTAATAACACATATGATGTCTTCAACAATCACCAAGTATGTAATAGTGCCATTCGTGATTCCAAGTTTTCCAAATCAAGATGACGAACCCAAACACACACGAAAATGATAATCTCTTAAAATATTTCCCATCCCATATTTAATTGAAGATTTCCTTTTTTGTTTAATTCTTAAAGGTGCAAACAAATAACACATATGATGTCTTCAACAATCACCAAGTGTGTAATCATGCAATCTATTATTCCCAACTTAGCCAAATCAAGATCACCAACCCCAAAAGATGGTAATCTCTAAAAATATATCCTCTATTTAAATGAAGATTTCTTTTGTTTTTTAACTCTTGGAAGTGCAAGCCTTTGAAAAAATTAAATATATAACAAAGATTATTTTTTTGTAGCAACTAAGAACTCGATAGATAGCTTGAGGTTTAATATATAGTATCAGAAAGGGTAAGAAGAATCCATCTTAAAAATTTCTCTTCCAAAACCATTTCTTCATTTTAATTCTTTTGCGTGTCTTTAATTTTTCTTCTTTTCTCTTGTCATTCAATGAAAGACATCTCAAAGTTCTTTCAACATAGTATACATGATGCCTCTTATCTTCATAAATGATTTCTTATTCCTTTGAATATGTAGATAGTATTGATAAGGATAATATATATATATATATATATATATATATATATATATATATATATATATATATATATATATATATATATATATATATATATATATAGTGGGAGAGTAAATGACACTGTGAAGCTATAGGGAACTTGAAGCTATCTTTTTTCAGGTTTATTTAAATCATAAATAGTAAATATATCATACTTTTTATTTAATTTTATAATGGAAGCTCATTCTCCCCAACCTTATAGTATATACACCATATGCAACATTTTGACAAAAAAATGTAGAAATGAATTATTAGCAAGTTGTTGGGATGTTGGTAGTTGCAAGATCAAGCTTGTTAGATGTTGGCTATAATAGTTATGTCACTTCGAGATTTATAGGAGTCATATGAGCATGTTTTATATATGTATATATATATATATATCAAGGTGGTGGAGAGATAGATTTGTCTCACCTTGTGTGTGAGTTATTTCTCTAATTTGGTATTAAAACATAGGTAAGGAGGTATGAGGAAAGCATTACCCAGAAAACACTAAAGAGAGCAACTAGGAAGGAAGTTGTAGCTGCAATTTCCAAAGGAAAATAGTCTTATGCTAATGTTAGAAGTGGAATCACATCCCATCAAATTAAAAGACGCCACCACATTTAAAAGTAATATGTCACAAAGTGAAGTCGTTGAAGTTAATTCAATAATTTTTTAAGAGAATTGTTGGTTTATTGGTCTCCAAGACTATTGGTATTTTATGTTTTTCTTACCAAATATGTCAAATACTTTGATGGATTTCTATTTAAATTAATCAGCTAAATTAGATGGGGAAATTATGTCAATTGGAAATTTAAGTTGTATACCTTAATGGAAGGTGGAAGGGTGCAATGTTTGGTCAATTACATATGGAGATGAAGTTAAGCCAATATCCCTTGAAATATCAATTTGAGAATGGGAGAGAAGAGAAACCAAGCCAAAGGTTCTCTTAAGAATGTCCATAAAATATAACATTATTTCTCATATAAGGGAGTGGAACATGTACCATGAAACATGAAAGGTTCTTAAAGGTTTGTATGAAATAGCGAATACAAATCAGGGATTTAAAAAGAAATAAAACTTCTCTCAATAAAAACGGAAGAAAATGAAAATATTATCAATTTTCTATCTAGAATTAAATAACTCAAGGATAAACTCGGTGATATTGGTGATACGATATGAAGCATTGATTTGGTTAATATTACATCACATGGTATATTATATGAATATCCAATATTCACCACAATTCTTGCATGAAGATAGAAAGCACCTTCATTTGGTGATTTGATAGGTATCCTATTGCAAGAGGAGGAATGGAGGAAGAATATTAACAACAATTTTGAATCAAGGTAGGGCATCATCAAGGACATATACGAGTGTGAATATGAATGAATCATGTTACTATACTAGTAAGTTTGGACATTATGCTAAGGATTGTAGGAAAAAGAAGTTTCATTGTTCATAGATTCAGGTTCTTTTATTCAGATGGCATGTCGTGGAGATTGGATTGAAACTTATCATGATAAAACTAATGGTGCTAAAATCTATCTAGGTGATGATAGATGTCATGAAATAAAAGGTCATGGTGATGTATGTGTGATTTTTCCAAATGGTCATGTGAAACAAATCAAGAATGTGATTTATGTGCTAGGGATTAAAAAATTTTTAATCTCAATTTCAACAACTATACATCAAGGCTTAACAATTGAATTTGTGAAGTCAAGTTGTCTTGTGAAAGACACATAGGATCACTACAAAGTTATGGAAGAAGGAATGATATTGGGGGCCCTCTAAGAACATGATGTTATTGTTAAGGATCATCGACCGTTTTCATCAACAAATGTGTCTATAGAAGAACTATGGTAGTTAAGCTATGATCATCTAAATTTTAAAGATCTAGTTTTACTTCGAAAGAAAGAGATAGTGGAGGGTCTTCCAATTTTTAAGAATGAACATACTAAATGTGATGGTTACGATGGTTGTGCACTAAAAAAACAACATAGGAATGAGTTTCCTACAAGTACAGATAAAAGGAAAGAGACATTATTGAATTAGTGCATACAAATGTGTGTGGGCCTATGAAAATTAAATCACTTGGGGGAGATTCTTATTTTCTTATCTTCATTTATGATAGAACACATTTTACATGGGTTTATTTCATAAGAAATAAAAGTGATCTATTTAAATATTTCAAAGATGTTAAAAATATGGTTAAAAACCACACAGGAAAACACATCAAGATCCTTATATCAGATCAAGGAGGAGAATACACATCAAGAGATTTCATGAAATACTACAAGGAAAATGGGATTCATAAACAATGCACAATTTCACATACTTCTTAGTGTAATGGTGTGGTTGAAAGGAAAAATCAAAACCTTGGTTGAATGTGATCGAAGCATGATTAAAGGTAAGAATATTCCTAATGGTTTTTAGTTTGAATCAATAAGTACTCCTATGTATCTAAAAAATAGAAGTCTAACCAATTTTTTAGAGCATAAAAATCCTTATGAAGCATCCTATTGTTACACATTATTTTCGTCACCACTACGACCATTAATGATGTAAACCTATATGTTGCCTTCAGAGGGGTCAATGGCTTGAATTCCTGAAGAAAGAAGGGAGAAGAACTTTGCATGAGAGAAGAAATTTGATTTTCCTTTGTAAAAACCCTACTAAGGAGGATTTCTATAGGTTTCTCTATACATAGGGTGTGACAATGCCTAACTTCTGCAGGTTGCACTATAGCTAGGTCACAGAGTTTCCGCAAGCTGCATTACAGCTAGGGTATGGAGGCCTTCGTACATGGGAAAAACGAGCATTTTATCGATGCTTCTAGAAGGAGAAGCTTCTGTGGTGAGATGGCCTCCGAATGGCTTGGATATTACTCACTTTCATGATTTAATGGGATAATCCTAACCTCCTCACCTTATCCTCTTCATCTTATAAAAGGAGAGGAGCTCTCATGGAGAAAGTTATTTGGATTTGGTTTGGAATTATTAGCTTGGTTAGAGTGGCTTTGAGCTTTCTTTTTGTCAAGATAGATGTCAGATCCATAGTCTCATAATTCTTGGATCAGAAGTGTGTGGGAAGCAAGGAACTGTTGGAAGAAACCTTACAACATCAAGGCATTTCATTGTAATCTCTCTTCCTACTATTTAATATAATACAGTGTCATGCTTCTTTCCCATAGAATTATTTTTTCTTTATTGCATAATTCCTTGATCATATGCATAGGTTGTCATTGAATATACTTCTACTTCTTTCACTTTGGTTGGTTTGTGTCTCACTGCAGGATCAATATCACAAGATCACCAGAGTGAAATAGGAAAAACAAAGACATAAGGAAGCGACACTTAAAGGTATGTCTCTCATCTTTGTTTCGATAGTAAATTTGATGATTAGAGCCTAGGGAAAGTGCCATGTTTTGTCTTGTTTTGTTCTAGATCTAGGTGGATCTAGGGAGATTAGTTTATGTCCGCATTTACCGATTTATTCAATAAACACCCATGGTTATAAACCAATTGTCAATCATTTGAGAATTTTTGGGAGCAAAACATTTTCCTACAATCTAAAGTAAGATAGAAGGAAACTTAATGCAAATCCAATCAAATGTATCTGCATTGGTTATTGTGTTGAACATAAATCTTACAAAATGTATTATCCCATTACTCATAAAAAATTTCAAGTAGATATTTTATATTTCATGAGTATGTAGATGAGGTTAAAAAAGAATAAGGTCAAGATGTATGAAAATTTCCTAAAGAAGGCATTCAAAGTGAAAAAGTAGAAGAAATCAAAGATTAAAAATATGATGTTGAATATCAAAGTAGCATTGAAGCTACAAATAACCAAAGTACATCAGGGAAGAGTGAAGAAACTATGCAAAGTAGTGAGACACTATGAAAATCAACAAGAAAAATTCAGACACTTATCAGGTATAAAGATTATGTTTTGATGACTCAAGTTAGGAGTCTAGAAAAAACATACCTAGCCACCAACAAGATGACCACGCTACTTGAAATCACACTTCAATAACTGATATCAAATTTCGATAATAATTAATTAATAAATAAGCATGAAAGACACACATGCAATAATAAATATTCATGCTATACTTTAAAATAATGCTTAAACATGTCATGCATAGAAATGACCAAAATTCATGCATATTATAAATACGAATTTGAGAGATAATAATCTATACATAGAGGAAATAAATATATAAGAAGAGGAAACCATGACAGAGAGAACTTATCTTAAAAAAAACAATCACCAACTGTCTGCATACCAAGGACATTCCACCAAACCTTAGAATATGTTGTTCATTTACTCTCAATAACAGTGTCACCCCTGAGCCAGGGCTATGAATCCACAAGGACGGGTTCCAAAGAAACACTTAGCTTCCAAGGCTATTTAGAACTCAAGTTCTCAGAGGTTTCTCATGATCACACAAATATCCAAAGTACATCAACTCTCTTCTCTCTAGCCTACACCACCCAAAGACAATGAACCCCCTTCACTGTCACAAAGTCCCTCAGGTTGTCCACTTATTTCGATGTATACAATGCATAGGGTCAATAATCTCCATGTTGGGAATCTTAGGATTCCCAGCTATGATCGAGTTTTAACACATGTCAATGCATCTCAGGCATACATGCACTAATTCATGGTTTTAATACCCTAATAATTACTACAACCAAAAAAACAATGGATCCTTTCTTAGCAATTAGTTTTTTTTTTTTCCAAGCCAAGATCAAGAATGAATGAGGAATAATGAATGAGAAAAGTGAATGAAAGAGTGAACCAAATGATGGGAAACATTGAATAAAGAGTGAACCCCCAAAAACCCCAATGGTGGGTTTATATATTTACTTGGAAATCAAGAGCCACATGGCCTTTCCCCAAGAATCTCATGTAACCACTTTCCTCAATTAGAATCACGATGGGTAAATATATTAAAAATACTTAGCCCCTTTATCCCCCTCTCTCGTAGAATCATAGCCCCCCATAACTCATGTCCTTGTCCTTCTTACAGCCAATGATGCATTTTATTATTTGCAATGTTCAAAGTATTATATTTCTTAGGAAATCAGACCCATTTTAATTTTCGAGCCACTCTCACCTTTCATTAAACAAACAAAATACATTATTTAATCAGTGGACTCAAAACGAGGGTATTACAAACAACCCTTGAATTTTGAGAAAACAAAGGATAATGTGGAATGGATGAGTGCTATGAAGGAGGAATATGATTCCATAATGAAAAATGAAACTTGGTAGCTTATGGAATTTCCTGAAAATAAAATTCCTATAGGTTTAATGGGCCAAGGAGGCCACCTAGGGGAATGCCCACGTGGGGGCGCACAAGTCAATCACCTAGGTGCAACACTTCTTCACCTTTTGATGATGAATTAAATATATGTAAAATAAATGGTTCCCTTGTTATATAAGGTGAATTGGGACTAAAATAAAGCATTCTTACCTTATCTTCTGAAGCTATGTGTCTTGGTTTTTCTCTTTTCTGAGTTTGCATTTTACATTCATGACAATTTTGTTTTTAGGGTTTTCTGAAGAATAACCAGTGTGCCTTCCTTCATGGATTCCTCCTGGTGACTCTGTTTTCCATGATTCCACCTCTGAGAGAAATATTATCTCATTAGCTAGCCACTCTCTCAGGGAGAAAATCTTTTCCTTCACATTTTCTGAGGTAGAAGGGAGGGCACACCAACTAGGGTTTGCGCCCTTGCTCGTTTCTTCTTTGTGGGAATGAAGTGAGTGCGCCCTCTTCCATGGCTGCGTTGGGCTCCTCCCACTAATCCCCAAAGGTTTCTTTGAGATAGCCAAAACCTATTGGCCACTCTTGGGTCACCTGGGTTTCGATCCCCATTTATTTGGTCACCCAAACTAATGGTGCGCCCCTATTCAGATTTGCACCCATGATGGGATTTTTTGGTCAGAAGATAAGATATGGCTTACATGGTCACCTTCTCCTGTAGATCGCCTTCTTGGGTAGATAAATTGGTATCAGAGCCTCAAGATCCATGGAAAATATTACTCAATATTGAAGATTGAGCCAAATGTTTTTGGGGTTTTCATGAAATAATCCAGAGTTTTCCCATTCCAGGGTTTCCATTTTTTATGCAAGAATATCCACGGATCTCATAATCCCCAAGGGCGCCCAATATCCATTGCCACAGAGAAGAGCTCCACATATCTAAAACAATACAGATCTCTCCCTCTAGACTAGTTCAAGTTCCATAGGGTTTTGAGCCCTCTGTTCTCAAAACAGAGTCCTTTGTTCAGCATTGCAACCTAAGGGGCACCTTTTCTCTTCAGCTGGCCCCATAATGCAACACAAATATCCTTTGGCAGTCGACTCAGATTCCAACACATCAAATCACATCCAAGATCTTGCCTCTGTCCTCAATGAGCTACTCAGAATGCAATAACAAAACAATCCAGATCCCTTCCGGTTGGAAACTCGAATCCAACTACCCAAATTTGCTTGAAAAACCAATGGTGAAATGGTGGATTCTTGGATCTGTAGCCTATCCACCTATTTCAATACATGTCCAGGCCTTACCAAGGAAATCACCTTGTAATTAGAAGGACTGGCACAAACTTGGTGGGACACAGATCAAGAGAAGACCACATTTGTGATAGAGATTGGGGATGCTTAAGAATCCCCTACTTCGCAACCCATTAAAACCCGGGCTCGAATTTCTGAAGCATTGACAAATCGCTTCTACCCACCTGGGTATGTGCAATCCTTATGGATCAAATGGCACCAACTTTGACAAATCCCTTCACAAGGAGTGATTGGCTACATAGACTTCTTCTGTAAGATGCGCCTCTTACTTCATGTTCTAAATCTAGAAGAGGTGCTCATATTAAAATGTTTCGCTGGTTTATTAACTCAATTCCATCGAGAAGTAGATCTATTTGAAAATATAACTTTACGAAGTTGATTGCCAGATAATCCATAGTTGGTGTCATTTTTGTGAACGTTTCGAATCCGAATCGGGATTCATCATCAGGACTAATCTAACTTTAGATAAAACATTTCAGAGATCTTTGGCTATAGAAAGGAAATTCGCTCCTAGAGGTCGTATTCCTCAGTCCTGCCCTTACACCAACCCCCCTGCCTCTTAACCATCCATATCCCATCCCTCAACCCGCTTTCCACCTCCTCGAACTCAAAACCCCACACCTAATACAAATACAAGGACACCCTCATGCTCATTCCACAAAACTACTTCACACAATTCATTAGATTATTGAATCCTCCAAAATCTCAAAACCAACAAAACTCTACTCACTGAGCTCATTGTGCCTTCCCATGTAGCATATATTGAATAAGTTCCTCTTGAAAATCCCACAGAATTAGATCCCTCATTGATTCTAATGACCTAGGAATATTCGAACGCATCCACCCAACCCCTCTTCACCCATAACTGCCAAATCAAAAACGCCTTGGCTTTACTGATTATGGACAATGGAAGCCAGAAAAATTTGGTGTCTCAAGCCCTTGTCAACCACCTTAATCTTGTCACTAATCCACATCCACAACCCTATCAACTTGGATGGGTCCAAAAGGATGGCCCTAGCCTCCTAGTTTCCAAGCGTTGTCTGGTCACTTTCACCATAGGCCAATTCAAAGATACTGTCCTCTCTGATGTCTTCCCCTTGGATTGTGAGGATTTGTTTCTCGGTATCCCATCCCGAACCCAAATAAATTCTATCTATCTAGCCAAATCCCGCCAATACAAAATTACAAAAGAAGGCCACACTTATATCTTAACTGTAGAAAAACCCAAACCCCCTTCTACCAAAGAAAAAATCCCACATGTACACTTAAACGAGTGTGTCTCTCTCTATTTTGTGTGCCCAATAACACCAAACACTGCCACGCACCCTATTCCTGAAACTATAACTCCCCTCCTCCACGAGTTCGAAGAGGTATTTCAACCTCCAGATGGACTTCCCCCCTCCCACCACATTGACCATTCCATTCATCTCATCCCCGAATCTACCTTACCTAATGCCCCTACTTATCGGCTGGCCCCAACATAAACAAAGGAAATAGAAAGACAACTGACCGACCTCATCAACTCTGGCCACATCCAACCTTCATCTTCTGCCTATGCTTCTATCACCTTTGTCATCCCTAAACGAGATACCTCATAAATGCGCCTTGTCACTGATTACTGAGCCTTGAACAAATCCACAATAAAACACTGTTACCCCCTTCCTCGGATTGAGGAACTACTGGTTTGGATCCCCATTTTTTTGGTCACCCAAACTAATGGAGTGACCCTGTTCAGATTTGTGCCCGTGAGGAGAGTTTTTGGTTAGAAGTCGAGCTATGGATTGCGTGGTCACCTTCTCATGTAGATCGCCTTCGTGGGAAGATCATTTAAAATGGTTGTTCAAATCTAAGTTCAATGTTGATGTTAATATAGACAAGTTTAAAACTAGATTGGTTGTAAAATGTTATTGAAGAAGACATGGGAGAAAGGAAAGGAGTATCGACATCTATCAAATGTGATAATAAAATCTCAATAAAATTGACAAATAATCCAATTCATCATGCAAAATCAAAGCACATTGAAACTCAACATCACTTTGTAAGAGAAACGATTCAATCAAAATAAATTGAATTGTTGTACTATAATACAAATTACAATGTGGTGGATATATTCACTAAGACTTAGGAAAATTATACATTTTTAATAATGTAGAGACAAGATAGGAATTATAGAGAATTCATTTATGCATTAAGGGGGAGTGACAAAAATAAATGTAGAATTATTAGCAAGTTGTTAGGATGTTGGTAATCACAAAATCAAGTTTGTTAGAGTCTTGGCTATTATAGTTATGTTAGATCCATTTCTATAGGAGTCGGATGAACTTTTTTCATCCTATATATGTGTATGCATTTTCATGACCAATCAAGGTGGTGGAGGCACTCATTTGTCTCACCTTATGAGTTATTTCTCTAATTCCTTTTAGATATAGACACAATGGGTGGTAGTGTCACTGTAGTAATTCATTTTAGTAAACACACCATTTCCAACATTCCTTTGGAAGTTGTGATAAATAATATAAAAACTTTAAAGCTAGTAAGGTGGTTGGTCACACCCAAATTCTTCTAGACAACAAGCGTTGTCCTAGTTTGCAATAGTCATGTAAATAGTGACAGGTTAAATACACATTAATATAAGATGAAACTATAATAATAGAGTCTTTTGGTTGCATATATAATCTAGATATTGTAAGTAAAGATCTTTGTAAGGCTTTGGCAATCTCAGTTTCACTATGGTTAATTCTCTACATTTTTTTTGTGTGTTTATGTCTTTGTTTTTATTTCCATGGTATCAGATCCGTGTTGATATTCTGAATAGAAAGGTTGGTGTGGAGTGTTTCATACCACGTTAATGTCAAGAAAAATATAATTCCTACAAATCTCCATTCAAAGGGTGTTTATTGTCATCTTGATGAAGGTAGTGCTCTCTACATTTTTTTGTGTGTTTATGTCTTTATTTTTATTTACTTGGTATCTGTTAGCAATAGAAAAAGAACTAGTTTTTTGAGAGCATTTTTTTATCTCTCCCTATCTATGTTTCACTTGTTTTCCCTCTTATCCTTTGGCCAGTGTCTTAAAATTTTGGTTTCTTTATCATTTCTCATTGATCATGATTGCTCCAAAACTTTGTGACTCTATCCTTGACTTGCATATCACAACACACATTGTTAGTATGGCATAAATCCTAGTTTTCATGCTACCTTAGATTTGTACTTGTTATTTTTATTAAAATAAAATGACAAATGGTTTGTGCCTTAAAGCGCCTAAATCTAAAGTTTCCAAAAAATCCATAACTCAAGCTAAAACTCCAAGTCTGCATATTGTGTGCGTTCAACTCAATGGCATAAATTAGTTACAAGTTGACATACAAGTCGACACACAATCCACGAGCCAAGCCATGATCCAAGCCATAAGTCATGTTATGTGTCGACACATAAAGAAAGCTAAAGTCATTTGATCAAGTTACAAGCGAGGTCACGACTTAAATTGAGTCCACATGTCAAGACCTAGTGATGCACATCAAAGTTCCACTCTCTCATTGAATGATCTATCTAGCAGTCAAACTTGTGTGTTGAGTGTGTTGTCACATTTGAAAAACGCAACTCAATATTCAGGAAATCGACAACATTTTTCAATAGTTTTTTTTAGATGACAGAAGGCGGTTTTTGTTTATGTTGAGGATAGCTATGTTTTTACAGTGCTTTGACAGGTTGAGGGCATCGAGCCATAATGTATAGCCACGAGAAGGAGCCATGAACAAAGGATTCTGCGCCTGCTACAAGATTTAAGTTTTTCATTATTAAACAAACCCTTTGTCAATTAGTGTGCAGATATTTCAGGTGATCATTTATAAGATGTCAAGAAAATTTTTGATAGTTTACAGGTTAGTAATGGTGGTACAAGTGGCATCCCCACTTGGGAAAATCGATAGAGAGTGGGTTTCGAAACCAGGAAGTGGAGGAGCAACTTTTGCATAGAATGAGGCTATTGATAGAAGAGAACGCCTCATGCGCCTCACCTTGGAGATCATCGATCTCACCAAGGACCCCTATTTCATGCACAATCATTTTTGTAGCTATGAATGCAAGCTATGTTTTACCCTGCATAACAACGAAGGTAACTACTTGACACATTCACAAGGAAAGAGACATCAAACAAATTTAGCAAAACGTGCTTCTTGGGAAGAAAAAGATGCTCCATCCCAACCACAACCAAATAAAAGGAAGGTTGCAACACGGAGATTGAATATCCAGAAATAGAGAAATTGAGTAAACCAAGCCGTTTTATGTCCTCCTTTGAGCAGAGGGTTCAAGCATGGGATATATGGTATTAGTTTCTTTTGTTTGCAGCAGAACCCTCATATTTATTCCTGTCTCTGCTACCATTTTTCATTCTTTGAATGGTCTTAGCCTATGGACCATCAATCCTGATATCAGTGTGTTAAATACCATGGAGGCATTCAACAAAGATTCTTCTCAACATGTTTACAATCCACAATGAGACATTCAATGTCTGGATGCTCTTGGTGGGATTCTTCATTTTTCCTTGCCTTACAATATACACAGTGGCAAAGCTACTAAAGGTTGTGGATCTCACAAGTCTGAATCATATGCTTTATATACCAAACAAGGAAGATTTTCACAAATTATAGATGGAACTTATGACATTTCTTCCACCTCTGTCCATTAAAGTAAACTTTAAACGGTTGTAGGCGAAATTAATTTTTTTTTTCCTTCCATGGCATCACTTTCATCCTTATCTGATTGGTATCTTCCTAGTTTGCTAGCTAACTGTCTCCCAAAGATCGTATCACATATCAATCGAACAGAGCAATGTGTTCTACAAACAATGAAACAAGATGTTGCAAACACGATTTCTCTATATTTGCAACAACCAATTACTCGTTGACCCTTTTTTGTGTTCCTTGGAGGTGCAATGTTTTGTCTTCTTGCTAGCAACAACTGCCATTTGCTTTCATGCCACTCAGAACTACTTTCATATATCATGTTACCAAATTGGGTCAAGAGATTTCCAGGTATTTCTGCAAATTAATCAGGAACATGTTAAGTAGGGCATCCACAATACATAAATCTGCAAAGAACGAAGGAGATCAAAAAGTCACAAAAAAATAATAACCAGAACAAGGTGCTGATAAGAGTGAATATGAAGCTGTACAGGCAACTTAAACTTCTGAGGCTAAAATTAAAAGAATCTCAACCTCCAGCACAGGATCATACAGATTTGGAAACCCTAGCCGAGTTAGCTACAACAATGGTGGATATACCATACTCTTCAACACAACAAATTAAAGTTCCTAGCTCTGTACGAGGAGGAGCAACATCATCAAAAAGGCCTTGAACACTCATCGAAGTAGAAAGGTATTTCAATTTTGCAATTTTGAAACTTTGGTAAAAGATAAACTTTTGGTGGTTTAGGCGAACATGACGACTATTCATTAACCACCGAAAGCAGATTTTTCGGTAGTTAATGACCCAAAATCTAGCTATGTTAACTACCAAAACCTGTCACTGGCCAGATTTGGTGAAATTTCACCCAGATCAAAGTTTTACTAATCCAAATCACTTGAAAACTCTTTTAATGGATAGATGTTGAATTATAAAGTCAGATTCAAGATCCATTTTTTATGTATAAGGATTAAAAGAGGTATTCAAGTTGGTTTTGGTACCTGTTTTAGTGGCAACAAATTGGGGTTTGTTCACAGCTCAACAAATTCGAATTTCATCTTCCATAAAGAGTCATCAAACAGCCTTGGAAGGCTTAGCTGCACTGCACAAGGATTCTACATCATCTGAAGACCATGAACTGTGGAATTGACCTCATTTTGAGGATCATTTGCAATTTAGTTTCAACTTTCTATCTTTAACATATCTGATCCACTCTTTTAGGATCTGAAAACTGTATTGTAAAACTATAAATCTAAAGACAGAAGATGAACATAAGGGTTCGATTTTGAGTTCTATATTCTACTGTTTTTGTATGAAAGACATTTTCTTTAATATATCAAGCCTGCAAGCTTATTTCATTTGTTATTGTCAGACCCTCCTTCATCTTTGTCTATGCATATGAGTTGAATTCGTTCTTTTGTCTCTGTTTAATGGTCCTATGGTAACTGTCATCTTACTTTTGACTGTTAATCAAGAATCATAAGCATCTTTGGCTAGTTTTTTGACCCATCATATATATGGTTTATGTATGTTTTGGTTAACTGAATGGTTTTCTTATCCACTGGTTATACAAATCCATCTGATAAATAGCTCTTGAAGGCCTTGTATTGCATGAATATAGTTAGACTGTATTGAAGATACAATCCAGAGATTAAGACATTCATCTTGATCCAAACCCACACTTATTATTGAGAAAATAGTTTCCAAAAAGATTAAGTTACCAGGCATCTCTGACTTACAGCCTAGGAGAGTTTCCTAGAGTGATAACAAATTGGTGCCGTTGCCGGGGAGAGGAGATCAAAGCTCATCTTCCCTGGGAGACGACATAGATCCAGCTTTGATGATAGACAAAACTTGGACATCATTTGGTTGTAATCATCTATCCGACGACTCCATGAAGGATGATTCAGTGGCAACTCCATTGTTCAAAAAATCGTTGGTGACTCCACTGGTAAGAAATGAACTATATCTTAACAAAGAAGTATGCATTCTGTGATTTTTCAAGTATTTCTGGTTTTCCTAATCCAATACCTACTAGAGATGAATGGGAGAATAGTCTTCCCAGATTTCGAGGAGAAGAGTGGGAAGTTCCAGCTGAACATTTGCTGGACTTTCATGATTACATGCATCGGTTGCAAGTAGTGCATGAGAATGTTCATATCTGGCTATTCTGGTTTTCATTAGAAGGGATTGCTCGTGATTGGTACCTGTATCTACCTATTGCTGGTATCAACTCTTTAGCTGATTTTCATGCTGCCTTCCATGTGTTTTGTAAAGGTATATTTTCAGCTGACTTTCTATTTCCTGAGTGTTGTCATGAGTTTAATTTGCTGTATAAAGATCCTAACATTCATGAAGACTTTGCTGCAGCAGAAGATACTCTTCATTATGATCAAGAGATCAATGATCCACACTATGATAACCTCAGTGGTGCTTTTGACATTGTATCAAATATATCTACTATTTTAGGTTGTCATGAAGATCGAATTATCCACTTTGAAGACTTGAAAGGTGATGAGCATATTAACAAATCAACAAGTGAAATTATTGAATCTGTAGTAGATGATGAAGGAAACCTTCAGTTTTCAGTTCTGTAGACAAAGGGGAATTGCAGCAGATACAAAGAGGGAGATAGTGTGCTGAAAAGTTTAGATCAGAAGTTGAGTTTGCATTCTCCTTTGACAGAAGAAAAATTTACATTCAACATTGAGACCAGTGATGGCAATCGACAGCTGCAACACAGTCAATTGGACCAACAACTCAAAAAGGTATTCTTTAATGATTTTGAAGACCCTATTACTGACCATTTGGATTCTATAAGCAACATAAATGTGCAAATACTTTTGTCAGAAGAAAGTGGGCTCTCTCATATTTTCAAATTACATTCTTGTATGATATGGTTTCCTATATTGTTCGGGTCAAGATCAAGGATGTTAGCAGTAAATCAGTTTTTGATATGGCTGCATTGGAAATTCGATTTTACTTGTTCAATATACCTCTAGTTGGTTAGTTTAGGAGTAGAAGAGAATAAGTTCTCTCAATGAGCATTAGAGTTTTCAGTTATTTGCTATTGATTTCAATGAATAAGCAGGGCAGGCTACAGGCAAGCTACAGGCAGGTTGCAAGTTTGCAGAGGAACAGTTGCACAGGCTAGATGACTCCATAGCCCAATGGTAAAGGCGACTTGAACTACTAGGTTCTTGGAAACCTCACAGGGAGGTCTCCATCCGAGTTGGAGCCAGTTGTTAGCGATAAAAAACACACTGGTTTTTTGAGAGTGTTTTTTATCTCTCCCTATCTATGTTTCACTCGTTTTCCCTCTTAACCTTTGGCCAGTGTCTTAAAATTCTAGTTTCTTTATCATTTCTCATTGATCATGATTGCTCCAAACCTTTGTGACTCTGTCCTTGACTTTCATATCACAACACACATTGTTAGTATGGCCTAAATCCTAGTTTTCATGCTACCTTAGATTTGTAATTGTTATTTTTATTAAAATAAAATGACAAATGGTTTATGCCTTAAAGCACCTAAATCTAAAGTTTCCAAAAAGGCCATAACTCAAGCTAAAAATCCAAGTCTGCATATTGCGTGTGTTCAACTCAATGCCATAAATCAGTTACAAGTCGACATACAAGTCGACACACAATCCATGAGCCAAGCCATGATCCAAGCCATAAGTCATGTTATGTGTCGACACATAAAGAAAGCTAAAGTCATTTGATCAAGTTACAAGTGAGGTCACGACTTAAATTGAGTCCACATGTCAAGACCTAGTGATGAGCATCAAAGTTCCACTCTCTCATTGAATGATCTATCTAGCAGTCAAACCTGTGTGTTGAGTGTGTTGTCACATTTGAAAAACACAACTGAATATTCAGGAAATCGACATCATTTTTCATTAGGTTTTTTTAGATGACAGAAGGCGGTTTTTGTTTATGTTGAGGATAGCTGTGTTTTTACAGTGCTTTGACAGGTTGAGGGCATCGAGCCATAATGTATAGCCATGAGAAGGAGCCATGAACAAAGGATTTTGCACCGGCTGCAAGATTTAAGTTTTTCATTATTAAACAAACCCTCTGTCAATTAGTGTGCAGATATTTTAGGCGATGGTTTATAATATGTCAAGAAAAGTTTTGATAGTTTACATGTTAGTAATGGTGGTACCAGTGGCAGCCCTGCCTGGGCAAATCGACAGAGAGTGGGTTTTGAAATCACGAAGTGGAGGAGCAGCTTTTGCACATAATGAAGCTATTGATAGAAGAGAACGCCTTAGGCACCTCACCTTGGAGATCATCGATCTCGCCAAGGACCCTTATTTCATGCACAATCATTTCTGTAGCTATGAATGCAAGCTATGTTTGACCCTGCATAACAACGAAGGTAACTACTTGGCACATTCACAAGGAAAGAGACATCAAACAAATTTAGCAAAACGTGCTGCTCGGGAAGAAAAAGATGTGCCAGCCCAACCACAACCAAATAAAAGGAAGCTTCCACCACAGAGATTGAATATCCAGAAATAGAGAAATTGAGTAAACCGAGACACCGTTTTATGTCCTCCTTTGAGAAAAGGGTTCAAGCATGGGATATACTGTATCAGTTTCTTTTGTTTGCAGCAGAACCCTATGAGATTATTGCTTTCAACTGATATTTATTCCTGTCTCTGCTATCATTTCTCATTTTTTGAATGGACTTAGCCTATGGACCATCAATCTTGATATCAGGGTGTTAAATACCATGGAGGCATTCAACAAAGATTCTTCTCAGCATGTTTACAATCCACAATGAGACATTCAATGTCTAGACACACTTGGTGGGATTCTTCATTTTTCTCTGCCTTACAATATACATAGTGATAAAGCTACCGAAGGTTGTGGATCTCACAAGTTTGAATCATATGCTTCATATACCGAACAAGGAAGATTTTCACAAATTACAGATGGAACTTATGACATTTCTTCCATCTCTGTCTAATAAAGTAAACTTTAAATGGTTGTAGGCGGAATTAAATAAAGTTTTTCCTTCCATGGCATCACTTTCATCCTTATGTAATTGGTATCTTCCTGGTTTGCTGGCTGACTGTCTCCCAGAGAGCTTATCACATATCAATCGAACATAGCAATGTGTTCTACAAACAATGAAACAGGATGTTGCAAACATGATTTCTCTATATTTGAAACAACCAATTACTCATTGACCCTTTTTTGTGTTCCTTGGAGGTGCAATGTTTTGTCTTCTTGCTAGCATCAACTACCATTTGCTTTCATGCCACTCAGAACTACTTTCATATATCATGTTACCAAATTGGGTCAAGAGCTTTCCAGGTACTTATGCAAATTAATCAGGAACATGTTAAGCATGGCATCAACAATACAGAAAGCTGCAAAGAACGAAGGATATTAGAAAGTCACAACAAAATAAGAACCAGAACAGGGTGTTGATAAGAGAGAATATGAAGCTGTGCAGGTAGCTTAAACTTCTGAGGCTAAAGTTAAAAGAATCTCAACCTCCAACACAGGATCATACAGGTTTGGAAACCCTAGTCGAGTTAGCTACAACAATGGTGGATATACCACAGTCTTCAACACATCAAATTAAAGTTCCCAGCTCTGTACGAGGAGGAGCAACATCATCAAAAAGGCCTTGAACACTCATCGAAGTAGCAAGGTATTTCAATTTTGCAATTTTGAAACTTTGGTAAAAGATAAACTTTCGGTGGTTTAGGCGAAGAGGACGACTGTTCATTAACCACCCAAAGCAGAGTTTTTGGTAGTTAATGACCCAAAATCTAGTTGTGTTAACTACCGAAACCTGTCACTCACCAGATTTGGTGAAATTTCGCACAGATCAAAGTTTTACTAATCCAAATCTCTTGAAAACTCTTTTAATGGATAGATGTTGAATTATAAAGTCAGATTCAAGATCCATTTTTTATGTATAAGGATTAGAAGAGGTATTCAAGTTGGTTTTGGCACCTATTTTAGTGGCAACAAATTGGCGTTTGTTCACAGCTTAGCAAATTCAAATTTCATCTTCCACAAAGAGTCATCAAACAACCTTGGAAGGCTTAGATGCACTGCACAAGGATTATACATCATTTGAAGACAATGAACTATGGAATTGACCTCATTTTGAGGATCATTTGCAATTTAGTTTCAACTTTCTATCTTTAGCATATCTCATCCACTCTTTTAGGATTTGAAAACTGTATTGTAAAACTATAAAGCTGAAGACAAAAGATGAACATAAGGGTTCGATTTTGAGTTCTATATTCTACTGTTTTTGTATGAAAGACATTTTCTTTAATATATCAAGCCTGCAAGCTTCTTTCATTTGTTATTGTCAGACCCTCCTTCATCTTTTTCTATGCATATGAGTTGAATTCGTTCTTTTGTCTCTGTTTAATGGTCCTATGGAAACTGTCATCTTACTTTTGACTGTTAAGAAAGAATCATAAGCATCTTTGGCTAGTTTGTTGACCCATCATATATATGGTTTATGTATGTTTTGGTTAACTGATTGGTTTTCTTATCCACTGGTTATACAAATCTATCTGATAAATAGCTCTTGAAGGCCTTGTATTACATGAATATAGTTAGACTGTCTTGAAGATACAATCCAGAGATTAAGACATTCATCTTGATCCAAACCCACACCTATTATTGAGAAAATAGTTTCCAAAAAGATTAAGTTACCAGGCATCTCTCACTTACAGCCTAGGAGAGTTTCTTGGAGTGATAACAGTATCAGATCCCTATTGATAGTCTGAATACAAAGGTTGGTGTGGAGTGTTTCATACCATGTTATTGTCAAGAAAAATATAATTTCTACAAATCTCCATTCAAAGGGTGTTTATTGTCGTCTTGATGAAAGTAGTGCTTAGACCAATTTTCATAAAGCACTATAATAATATTTTTTTTCTATGTGTGTGTGTTGATTGTGTATTTATGAATATGTGAAATTTTGCATAAAGACATATAAATGACAATAAAAAATTGGATGGTACTAACTATGTGAATTGGAAGTTTGAAGTTTAAACTTTGTTGTAGGGTTTGAATGTGTGGAAGATTATGAATGGAATGTAGCCTTGTCTTACAAATCAAAATATGGCCACATTGGGAGAAGGGACAACTAAAAGAAAGGGTGGTTTTTAAACTATCAGTGGAGGATTCAACGATTACTCACTTTAGGGATTGTGAGAAGTTAGTAGACACATGGAAGGTATTATAATACTTTTTTGAAATAGAGATCCCAAATTGGATTTTATTTTTGAAAAGTAATCTAATTTGCATTAAAAATAAATGAGAATGAATCTATTAATTGTTACTTATCAAAGTTGAAAAAATTGAGAGACAAGTTATGTGATATTGGAGAGAAAATATATTTTATTGATATTTTCACTATTACATTGAATGGTATGACTAGTGAGTATCAAGATTTTATAACAATTCTTTTAGCCAAGGAAAAACAAATTTCAAAGAATTAACAACTGAGAGAAAGAAAGAAGGAGGAATTTCATGAATTGGCAAAAGTCTTCAAATATACCTTTGATTGTGAGAAAACAAGCACAGGTGCAAAATAAAGAAGTGGAACAAAGACAAGAGATGTTGGTATGGCATAAAGCCAACCCAAGAGAATAGTGACCCATTAAATAAGAAAAGCTATGTTATCAAGAAAGGAGCTTGTTTTTACTATGGAAAAACTAGTCAATTTATTAATAATTATAGAAAAAAGAAATTTGATAATTCTAAAAATAAGAGGCAACATAGTAATATTTCTCATGAAGGAATAGTTAAATAAGAGTTTGAAAAATTTAAAGTGTTTCTTTCAAATGTGAATTTATGTATTTCATGACAAAAAAACTCAAATATCTAGTTTATCCACTCCAATTCTTCTTAGGATATTACTTCTAATAGAAGTTAGTTCAAAACCTTCTAATAAAAGTTGGTTCAAAACATGTCATAAAGAACATAATGGAAAGAAAGTTTACTTGGAGACTTAAAGGTTTTGGTTCATTGTTTGTTAGAATGCCTAAAGGTTTGATAAAACAAATTCAAAATGTCATGTATGTTCCAAGACTAAAAAAAATATTATTTCAGTTTCAACCGTTGTAAATCAAGGCTTGAAAGTTGAGTTTGTAAAGAGAGAGTGTTTAGTCAAATATATGAAAGATAACTACAATTTTATTTCTTATGTTATCCAAGAAGGAAGATTGAACTATATTCACTCTTTTGGTGGAATTCATCAAGATTTATTGGCAAAACTTATCCAAAACTTTGGGGATATTGTGATGTTGCAAAAAAATAACATGGTAAAAGGTTTTGTTTTATTAAAGAGTGAGCTTGTTGGATGTGAAATATGTGCTTTAGAAAAGGGACATAAAGTTGATTTTTCAAAACTAAGTGAAATAGAGAAAAGAGAAATGCTTGAACTAGTACACACTAATCTATGTGAATTTATGCAAACTAAATATTTGGGTGATACTTCTTATTTTATGATATTTATTAATGATAAAACAAGATATACTTGGTTTTATTTCTTGAAATAAAAACATGATATTTTTAAGATTTTTAATAAATTTAAATTTATGATAAAAAAACAAATTAACAAAAATATTAAAATTAAAATTTTTAGATTTTATTATAAAAAAAATTAGTATCAAATCAATATCTAAAATATTATAAAATTATATATATATATATATATATATATATATATATATATATATATATATATATATATATAATAAAAAAAACAACACGTATTTATAATCCCAATGGTGGGAAGGAGAGGGAATTAAGTTAATACCAATGTATATTTTAAAAAACAACCCACCATTCAAATTGGGTTGGCGATTTTTATGATTATACAATATTCTTTTTAATATTGTCATATGAGTCATTTCATGGAGTAGCAAAAAGTAATCCAAAATTACTTGTTCATCAACATTAGGTTTTGTGTATTATTATATAAAATTATTAAAAATTATTTGGTTAAAGAAAATTTTAAAAGATAAGGTATTTGGTTAAAGAGAAATCTAAAAGATGTTGGAGAAAAGAAATATAATCAAAATTCAATTAAACTTACAAATAATTAAATTTAATGTTATCATTCTTTCATGTAACAGTTAAACATATTAAAATCCAATTCCACTTTGTCAGAGAAAAAAACTCTACAAGAGATTAATATCTTGTATTATGAATCTAAGATATCTTCACTAAGGCATTAATTAATCTTAATAAAAGTCTTACATATATTTTCAATAATGATAAATTGTGAAGCAAGAAATGGAGAGAGAAAGAGTAGAACAAAAAACAGTATATTAGAATATCAGAAGAAAAGTACAAAACAAGTACATGAAGAAGTTCTAAAGTAGTAGTTCTATGCAAAGGGAAATAACTGAGCTAAATAGGCTCAAACAGAACAAGAATAGAAAGTACAGCTGGCCAGGATAGCTGGCAGTGTACAATCATCCTGTTGAGGTTATATTCTATTTAACACTCTCTCTTAAACTCATCAGTTACAAACATCAGCACTGATTATGCCTAAGTGTTGTCTCTGAAAATCAAAAATCGATTTTCCTAGTGGCTTTGTAAAGATATCAACAAGATGATCTCGAGAACCACAGAATTGTAGTACAATATCACCATTATTGACTAGCTCACGTATGAAATGAAAACGAGTGTCAATGTGTTTGCTTTTCTTATGAAACACATGATTTTTGGATAGAGCAATTGATAAAGTATTGTCACAGAAAATAGGAGTTGGATCCTTTTCTGTATGTGATATATATTTCAATATTCTTCTCATTCACATAGCTTGACAGGAAGATGAGGTAGCAATGACATACTCTGCCTCTACATAAGATATTGAAACAATTGGCTGCTTCTTTGATGCCCATGAGATTAGGTTCGAGCCCAGGTGAAAAACATGTCCATATGTGCTTTTCCTGTCATCTAGGCTGCCTACAAAATCACTGTCTGTGTAACCAGAAAGTTGATTACTATCAGATTTAGTGTACCATAAGCGAAAATTGAGAGTTCCTGCAACATATCTCAGAATTCGTTTCGCCATTTTCCAATGAGAATTTTTGGGGGATTCCATGAATCTAGAAACAAGGCTGACTGCATACATAATGTCAGGCCTAGTTGCTGTAAGATACAACAAACTGCCTACTAAACTTTTGTACAAGGTAGAATCCACTGTAGGACCTTCATTAATCTTGCTCAATTTTGTGCCTAGTGGTATGGGGGTTTCTGCTGGATTGCATTCTTCCATGAAAAATATTTTGATTATGTCTGCTGCATACTTTTTTTGACAGAAAAAAATGCCTTTGGTTGATTGATTTACCTCAATCCCTAAAAAATATTTCATTATGCTAAGATCTGTCATCTCAAACTCAGATTGCATGGCATGTTTAAAATCTGTTAACTCAAGATTTCCTGTATAGATCATGTCATCAACATATAAACATACAATCAATATTTTACCATGCTGATCTGTTTTGGTGTAAAGAGTTGGCTCATTTTGGCTTCTGCTGAAACCAATTTTGATCAGATAAGTGTCAATTCTGCTGTACCAAGCTCTTGGAGTTTTCTTTAAGCCATACAAGGCTTTCTTCAATCGATATACTTTGGCTGGCTGCTCTTGGACTTCAAATCCAGGTGGTTGATCGACATAAACTTCTTTTTCTAAGAAACCATTCAAGAATGCTAACTTGACATCCATCTGGTATACTTTCTATTTGTGTTGGGCTACTATGGCCAATAGAGTCCTTACAATGTCTAATCTTGCTACTGGAGAAAAAGTTTCATCATAATCAGTACCAGGTTGTTGTGAGAATCCTTTGGCAACTAGTCTTGCCTTGTGTTTTTCGATCTGCCATTTTTCATTGAGTTTAGTTTTGTAAACCCACTTGACATCAATACTCTTCTTGTGACTTGGAAAATCAACAAGATCCCATGTCTTGTTCTTCTCAATGGAGTCAATTTCTTGGTTCATGGCTTGAACCTAATGTGGCTCCTTAGCTTCTTCCTTAAAAGATGTAGGTTGACATGACATTAAAGCAAAAAGGTTATGTTGTTCAAAGTCATCCAACTGTTGATGGATTTCTCTCGAACTTTGAGTTCTTTGATTTTGCGGTTCAGAGAATGATTCTCTGCTGGAAGTTGAGTTATCCTGAGAATTTTCAGGTTGTCTTTGTACCTGCAATCTTGGAAGAATAGTTTGAGGTACTTGCTGTCCTGAATTTTCTGCATTTTTAGAACTTAGCAGCAATGAATTTTGACTGTCCATTTGTTGATTTTCTGAATCATTCCAGAATTGATTTTCCAAAAATTTTAAATCTCTGCTGAGAATTAGTTTCTTGGAGATTGGATTGTAAAGCCTGTAAGCTTTAGATGTTTCACTATATCCAGTGAAAATACATTTCTCACTTTTGTCATCCAATTTATTCCTTAATTCAGAAGGTATGTGAGCGTATGCTATGCATCCAAATGTCCTTAGATGTGCAACATTTAGCTTTGTCCCACTCCATGCTTCTTGGGGAACTTTCATCTTTAGACTTGTTGTTGGAGATCTATTCAAGAGATAAACTAAGCATGCTACTGCTTCAGCCCAAAAAATATTTGACAGATTTTTCTCTTTGAGAAGTGTTCTTGCCATATTCATTATTGTCTGATTTTTCCTTTCAGCCACTCCATTCTGTTGTGGAGTATACCTGGATGTTGTTTGCATAATAATGCCTTGTGATTTGCAGAAATTTGCAAATTCTCTGGAGTTGTATTCTCCTCCTCTATTTGACCTGAGTGCTTTGATATATTTGCCACTCTGTTTTTCATCTTCTGCCTTGAATTCTTTGAATTTTGTGAAAGTTTCAGACTTGTGTTTGAGAAAATAGATCCATATTTTTCTGCTGAAATAATCAATAAACGTTAGAAAGTAAAAGCTACCACCTATTGACTCTGTTTGCATTGGTCCACAATGGTCAGTGTGAACAAGTTCAAGATGTTGTTTGGCTTGATTTGATGACTGTGGAAAACTAGTTCTCTTATGTTTTCCAAGTATGCAAGACTCACATGGGGGAATTTTCTGTTTAAATATAGGAAAACCTTTGACCATGGAGTTCTTCTGAAGAAGACTTAGACTTTGAAATGGTAGATGTCCAAATATTGTATGCCAAACCATAGTTTCATTCAGGGTAGATGCACTCTGTGCATATGGTTGAATCAGATTTGCAGTTCTGAGTGTAAGGGGAAACATCCTATTTGGAGTCATATGGATTTCAGAAATTAATTTTCTGCTGGGGTTTTTGTCGTATATTTTGCAAGATGCTCCCTCAAAAAGTACCTTATAGCCATGTTCAATGAGCTGTCCTACACTTAGCAAATTATGTTTTAGATCTGGAACATGATATACATTGTTTTTGTCTTTCTTTACATTCTGTTTAGTAAGAATAGGAACAATTCTTTTTCCTTGAACTTTGACTAAATAATCATTTCCAAGTGTAATATTAGATGAGAGTGAAGAATCAATGCATGAAAGTAAATCTTTGTTACCTATCATGTGATTGCTGCATCCACTATCCAGCAACCAGAGATCTTTAGGTTGTTCTTCAGTCTTGTGACATGAGAGAAACATACCTCCTGAGGTTTCTCCCGTATGATTTGACACRTGTGCTCTACCTGAGAGCTGATCTGCTTGCTTCTTCCTGCATTCAGATTCATAGTTCCCATACTTTTTGCAGTAATAGCATTGTATGCTTGATTTCTCATTTGATCTTCTCCCTCTGCCTCTTTGAGGCTGAAAACTCCGATTCTGATTTTGTTGTCTGTGTGCTTGGAAGTGTTGATTCAGTTGTTGTTGTCTATGTCCTCCACTAGAATGAGGATTTCTATGACTGCTCCCTCTTCCTTGGTGATATCTACCTCACCCTCTACCTCTCCCTCTGCTAAAGGAGAATTGCATTTTGAAAGCATTGGCGATTGACTCATCTGTGAGATGCAGTCTGGTCTCATGTGTCACCAGAGAACCAATTAGTTCATCTGTTGAAAAACGTGACAGATCCTTGGATTCAAGGATTATTGTTACAACCATGTCGAATTTCTTTGGTAAACTTCTGAGGATTTTCTCAACAATTCGTTGATCAGTGATGGTTTCACCAGTCAGTCTGATCTGGTTCATGATGCCCATGACTCTGGTCATGAACTGATCCACATTTTTGGACTCTGTCATCCTTAGAGTCTCGAATTGCATCCTCAAGGTCTGTAGTTTAACTGTTTTGACCCTGTCATTTCCTTGATAGGAAGATTTAAGGATATCCCATGCCTGTTTTGAAGTACTAACGCCTGTGATTTTGAGAAAATTGAATCATCCACAGAATTTTGAATCCAAAATTTAGCTTTATTTTCTTTGTTCCTTTGTGTTTCCTGAGCAATTCTTTGCGGATTTGTCATAGCAGAAAGGGCTTCTGGATCTGGTTCCACATATCCAAGATCCACTGGATCCCAACACTCTTGTGCTTGCAAGAAGGATCTCATCCGAAGAGACCAGAACTCGTAGTTCTTTCCAAGAAGAATTGGACCCTGAGTTGGTCCTAAATTGCTAGACGACGCCATATTTTTATTTTTATTTTTTATTTTTTTAAATTTGAACAAAACTGAAAAAAAATTTCTTACCTACCTATCTCCTGCGTGTAATTTGCAGTGACTTCAAAACTCTGCGTTCAATATTTCACGATTTTTTGGCTTCAATATATTTGACCTCGGGACTTCGTTAGACGAGTCCTCTGAATTCTTGTCTCTCCAGCTTCCGATCGCCGAAATGGCGATCAACGGTCCAGATCTTCCTGTGATTTGATGGTTCAGATCCCTTCGAGATTTCGCGATTCGTTATTTCGCGAGTTTAGAACTCTTGTTCCAGAGTTTCCCAAACTGCGAACTCTGAAATGTCGATTTGCTGAAGCAATGTTAACTTCAGTTAGCCCCTTGGGCTATACCTCTGGTCCACATGACTTCTCCTGATATGACTGCGGTCCCTTTCGGGTTTTTGCGACTCAAACGCGCGATCTCTTGGTCTCTCGACTCCCGAAAAATCGATTCCCGAAATGCCGATGGCCTTTCCTTGCAGTGCTTTCCCCGAGGAAGTAGATTGTTGCCACGCGTCCCCTCAAGATGGACGGTCCTTGTCGTTTCGCGATTTCATGATTTGAGACACCCGATGACAGAAATCCTCTGTCAACTTGAAACCTCGGTAGCCGAAATGCCGACAGTTTCCTTGATCTCCGCCACATGTCCGAACGAGTGGACGGCTGTGATCTTTTCGGGATTTTGGGACTTTCGCCGTGGAGTGTCCCGACCTTTCGTCAACAAGACCTCCGATATCCCGAATTCCGAAATGCCGAAATGTGAATGGCACTTGGATCTGCTGCCACCTGTCCTCTGAGATGGACGACTCACAATCCTCTCAGGATTTCACGATGTGTGATGTCGGGATTTCGCGTATCAGGGTTTTGGAGAGCAGTCTCCTTCGCTCGTCCAACTCCCGATTCTCGATTTTGTGATTGGATCAGATCGACGACTCATGATCTATCTCAATCCAACGGTCCAGAATAACTCATGATTTCGCGATTCGCGAATTCTCACGACAATCTTCTGACCTTTACACCTTGCGAGTGAGCAAAATGCCGAGATCTCACCATGTGTTTCTTGATGGACGGTCCAAATGATTTCATGACTTCGTAAGTCAAATTTCTCGTGTGCGCTCCAAAGGACTAAACCTCGTGCACCTTATTGCTGATTCAACGACTGTCGGTCCTCTGTGCAAGATCTAATGGCTGAAATTATTTCATCTTTTCCGCGCTCTCTTCGTCCCTTCTAAAATGGTTTCCTTCTCTGGATCCATTTGCAGGACGAATCTCACGGCCTCAATGGTTGTTCTTTGCACATGAGATGCGTTTTTTACTCCTGTGGAAGAACATTCGTGAATCTTTCAAAGATTTGAAGGAAATACACAGATTCTTTGAAGCTTGGCGTTGTCTTCTACAATCTTTAACAGATTTGAGCGATTTTCGAAATGCTTTAAATGTTTCTTCTTTCTGCAACTATCTTTCACAAATTTGAACAAATGCTTTGAATTCTTCAAGAGTTCCTGCCTCCTGCAGCTCTTCTTCGTGAATCTTTGATGATTTTTTGAAGGTTGAACAAAAATCTTTACTATTTCTTCCTTCTTAGTCTCTGTTGTGTTCTCGTGTTTCTGCTCCTTGAAAATTTTGAGCGTATTACGCTCTACGACCTCACGTGAGCTTCTTACGTTGATCTTTTGAGCGTATAGTGCTCTGCTTCCTCGCGTGTGCTTTCTGCGAGGATCTTTTAGAGTATGAACGGACAACTCTCCAAGCCTTGTGAAAAAGACTATGTCGCGTGCTCTCAAGATCCGTGTAAGCTCTGCGCTATTTGAGGATAGTGTTGCTCTCCAGTCTGTGTGAAGAGGCTTACTGTTGAAGCTCTGATACCATGATAAATTGTGAAGCAAGAAATGCAGAGAGAAAGAGTAGAACTGAAAACAGTATATTAGAATATCAGAAGAAAAGTACAAAATGAGTACATGAAGAAGTTCTAAAGTAGTAGTTCTATGCAAAGGGAAATAGCTGAGCTAAATAGGCTCAAACAGAACAAGAATAGAAAGTACAGTACAGTCAGCCTGTTGAGGTTACATTCTATTTAACAAATAAGACATTAAGCAATCTGGCATGTAGGATTAAGCAATCCTAAGTTTGAGGCATGTAGGATTATGTTAGGTTTGGTAAATAACAAGTTTTTATATGAACAGGAAATAATATAAAAATTCTAATTTCCATAAGATGGTTGGTTGTCTCATACTTCTGCCAGACGACAGCGTCGTCATAGTTTGCCGCAGTCATGGCAATAGTAAGAGGCCGAGTCTTCATTAAGACAAGCCTCGGCATAACAGTAAATCTTTTAGCTGCATAACAGTAATCTAGACATTATAAATAAAGAGCTCTACTAGACTTTGGGAATGTGGCTTTGCAAAGCAATTCATTCTCTGCATTGCATTTTATTTGTGTATTTGTTTTCATTTACAGAAACATGATTACAACTATACTGAATTTTTCTACTTTCCGCATGATGTTTGTGAATCTTGTTCCTAAAATATGAATGCAAAATGGAACGATGGACAAAAATGTTTCCCTTTGTAGTATGAAAAGCTGTTAGCGGAGGTTAGGTTATCAATTCTGCAAATATCCTTTATTTAAAATTATCTTTTTTTCCAGAAGTTCCAAGGCAGTAAATTTGATGTTCAGCACAGTTATATGAATCCAAGTTTCAAAGACGTAATCCTTCCATGTCCAGGGTTTTGAGAGTGGAGCGATGCAAGATATAGTGAAGTTTAACCAATCAACAAACAAACCACAAAGATTTCACTTTATTGGACATCAAACATTCCAACGAATAAATAATCTTTTAATTTCTAAACCTAAAGAAATTCCCCAAACCAACACATTTACCATTAAATATCACTTTGCCATTTTCGGCTTTTGATTGTTCAGAGAGTAGAGTTCGAAAGCAAGGAGTAGGATTCACTGAACCAAACAAGATTGTGAACGAGTTAGATTTTAAAGAGAAAAATGTAACGAATTATCGCATTAATTTATAAGCCAAAAATTGTATCACATGAACTAGGGTGGTCTCTTCAATTATAATTGACAAAGAAAGTTCGATTACAGTTATCCAGAAAGAACTTCAATTACAGGGAAACTCTAATTAAATTTTAAAGAATGGATTTGAACGTGTGTACTAGTGTCCCATTTCCATGTTTCTTCTTCCACATATGAATATTCTTCATCCCCATATGACTCTTCCATCGAACACAGTGATAAATAATCTCAATCATTCTCGAAGAATTTATTTGACCATATGCAACACTTACCTTCAAAGTTTACCAAGAAAATCTCATGGGTTCTTTGATCGTTTGCAAACTGCTCGATCTCAAATTCATTCCAAGAACTCATTCGATCATTTACTCTGATATTCCCCAAGGATTGTCCGGTACGAATGCTGCTAATATTGATCCTGAGTGGAGCCGTTGAAACGAAAATACCCACATCTTGATTCTTTGTAATGCAAAAGAACGAAAAAGAGTCTGGAAAATCTCTTAATGTGACCGAACGTCCACCGAACCTCAAACACTCACCTTGAAGGCTAAAAACTGAAGGGGTCAGAAGCAGAACACAAACAAATAATCCACAAAAGTAATTCTATTGATTGATGGAAATGTTTACATATGCCTCTATAAATAGAGGTTTTTAGAAAACTCTCTAGGTCCAGAAGGTTCTCGGAGCGTTGGTGGATTGTCTCCTCCTTAACAAATACATGTCTTGGTTAGGTCTTTATCTGAGTCATGTTATCATCTTCAATTTCTATCTTCATATGGTTGGGCTTCCTTCAACGTGCTACTTTATTACACAACACACACTCACTTGAGTTTCATCATTTTTGCTTCTTCTTTTGTACCTGCAAACAACTTGATCATTGATGTCCATATAAAAAGAGATCCATCTACCGAGATACATGGGTACCATCGGCTGTATTCGCTAGTTCTCTAGGTATCTTTTTCACATACATGGTTCATCAATATATTAGATAACATGGTCCCAACAAACTCACACTTTGAGATTACTTAATCTCACAATCCTCCACTTAATCGAAGATCTAAGTTCTCCGATCACCATCAAACTTAGATACGAGTACACCTGCCACCCTCGTACCTACCTTGTGGTTAATTCCACAACTTGATGCCACATCCACTCTTTATGCCTAAGAGGGATACATGCTACATGATCACTCTAATCCATGTAGGCCTGTCTCAAAGGGCTGGGCTTACTAAACACCTGGGAAATAGAGCTTGCCTTGCCTATGGCTAAGCTTTACAACTCAAAAACCTCTATGGTGTTGGGTACTACAGATCATGCACCCCTTACATTATATATGCATCATTTCATCTCAGGTACAAAAATTCCACATTCTTTACTAAATGCCCAACAAATTACAAGCTCATTACATATGCCCATTAAACATTACATAACTTCATTTGGAGTCTTCTTTGTTCTCTACCTCTTCCAAGGAGAGTCTTTCTTCCTTGTCTTTCACCATCCATTTTTTTTTTCTTTTATCACTCTTTATATTCTATATCACGAGTCTCTCTTTTATGTTTTACATTGCTTCTTGCATCTTGTTTTTCTTGTCAATATACTTTATGGATATGTTTCTTGTTGGAGTTGATCAAGATCCAACAAGACAACCTATGACAATGGATTGGCAAACTTAATTGACACACCACTTGCCAAGATTTTATATTACTTTAACATTTGATTTGGACTCAACTTTTGACTAGTTTAACAATCAGACTCTCACTTTAGCTTTAATTAGCACTCATTTTGACACTTCACATTTCAAGACTCCTTTTTACAAAGCTTTTAAACTCATTCAAAGACTCAATCACTTGACCTTAACTTTCTCTTACTTGAACTTGACTCTCAACTTAACTCAATTTCACAGACTAAACCCCACATAACCATTTTTAACAAAGCTGCTTCATATCTCTTTAACCACTTTAAAAATCACTTTTTGAATGTTCCATATTAATTAAATTTCTCCAAGATAACAATGCTTACGGCTGCACTAATGAAGGCTCAAGATAGTCCCCCTATGTCTTACAGAACGCAACTTCCATCTAGCAGTTTCTCTTTGACTCCAGGGGCTGCTTCAACGACGGTGGCTGGAGTGAAGGCGGCTTCTCGGACTGCATCCCGCTTCGATCCACGACCTCTTTTGAGCATCAGGAAACTTCAAGATTCGATCCTTGCTTAAATTTGGATTCGGCTTCTATGCAGGGAGTCTCAACTTCTCTGCGTGGTGTAGGATTTTATCATCAACTGTTTTCTCCTCTTACTCTTCGTGTCGATGAGTATATTCCTTCCTTCAATGGCGACGCACACGAAAGCACAGGGTATCTGAGGCTGCTCGACCGCCTCCCTTAACTTTTCCTCCTTGTTCACGACCTTCCTCGTTATTTATGATGGACTTACACCGTCCACTTCAGACATCCGCTGAGCCTATTTCCTTAGACCCTCATTCCGTTCCGGATCGGATTTCAACTCAATGTACAACACAAAATGCCACCATGGTTGCAGGGATGAAGGACGATTCCTTCAAGGATGATCTTACTCCACAAAACAGAGGTCCGGCCCCTTCCAGCTGATTAGAAATGAGCTCGGCTTTCTCACGAAATTTCTGCGGAAGCTCTCGGCCCTCACGCTTTGAGTGCTACTGCAACAAGACACTGAAGGCAGATTCGACCACAAGGCGTTGGGAACAACCACAGATCTGCTGCCATCTATCTCAGCATCGTGCGGTCCTCCTCCATGTACTCTGCACTCCTCTTCCATGTACTCTGCGGCCTACACGATATTTCCCAGCAGCTGTTCTCCAGGATCCTGGGCCCTCCCGTGAGGGAGTGAGGCCCAGATCCAAGCTCTGATACCAAATTGAAGGGGTCAGAAGCAGAACACAGACAAATAATCCATAAAAGTAATTCTATTGCTTGATCGAAATGTTTACATATGCCTCTATAAATAGAGGTCTTTAGAAAACTCTCGAGCGTCCAGAAGGTTTTTGGTGCGTTGGTGAATTGTGGGTGGATATGACAGTAGAGTTCTTTCGAAGTTGGTGGAAGCTTCGGGTTAGGCAGAAATCAACTTTTTTCCAACAAAAACGTCCACCGAACCTGAAAGTTCGCCTTGAAGGTTTTTTGTTTTTCATATGAACTGGCGTTTCGTGTCCAAAAAGAGAGCCCAGTCCAATGGAAAAACATCTATTCTTTTTATTAGTCGTGGAACTTCAGAGCTTATATCAAATATTTGCATGCCCTCAGGATATTGTTTCTGGATAACCAATCTGTCGCAGCCACAGAACCTGACTGAGTCACGCATGGAACCGCGAAGGGAAAATTGTTTTTTCAATTGTCCATCTAATTTGCAATAGATTTTAAAGGAACGTTCTATTTCCCGATATATCCCGGAAATAATATCATACAACACCATGTCTATATTTCCCGCAAACCATGCAGTGCAAGTTGCAATTGGTATCGTAAAAAGCTGTCTATACTTGTTCAATTCGAAAATTTTCCATACTCTTTGACGTGCAGCGCAAATCATACCTCTACAATTTGCAAGATCGAAATGCCAGCGATCAATGGACTCATCTGGAAAAAGATTTGTACGCCCCTCTTTTTAGTCTGTATTTTGCTCTGTGTTTTGCCCTGATGTTATGGATTTGATTTTTGTGCTTATAATCCTTTTCATCCTTTCCACAGAAACAACGGTTAACAAAGAATCGTTAATGCTGTTGTAACAACCAAATAATATCTCTCCATCCCAACTGCTTACCATCAGCCTCCCATCTTTGTACTTGAAATCTGAGATTTCTCCTGTTCGTTCGAATGGAACGAGATGGGTTCGGCCGTAAATAACGCATATGATGTGTTCAGCAATTGTTAAATATATTGTACCCTCAACAGTATGGCCGTACATGGACAGTTGTACTTTCTAATTCCGTCTTGCTTGAGCATATATAAGCTCAGCTATTTCCTATTGTTAGGAAGCTCTTCAGTTCTGTTCTGTACGTCTTCATACATTTGAATATACTATTCTTTTCTCTCTGCATTTCTCTTTGCTTCACAATTTATCATGGTATCAGAGCTTCGGCAGTAAGCCTCTTCACACAGTTGGGAGAGCAACACGATCCTCACAGCGCAGAGCTTACACGCATCTTGAGAGCACGTGACACAGTTTTTTCACAAGGCTTGGAGAGCTGGCCGTAATACTCTTTAAAGATCACCGTAACAAGCTTGTGGAGGAAGCAGAGCGTACAACGCTCGAATGGACAAAGAGAACGTAGAAGAAGAAACCCTAAAGATTCTTTTAATTTTTTCAAGAATCGTCAAAGATTGATGAAGAAAAGCCAGAGGAGGCGAGAAATTTTAAAGAACTCGTAAATTTCCCTCACATCCGTTAAAGATTGAAGCACAGAACGAAGAATCCGTGAAATTCTTTCAAATCTTTGAAAGACTCACGAAATTTTTCTTCCGCAGGAGTAAATTCCATTAAATTCGGGATAGAACGCATGTGAGGCACAATGAACAACCATTGAAGCCGTGGAATTCATCCTGCGAACGGTTCCAAGGCGGGAAACCAGTCCAGAAGGGACCAGGAGAGCGCGGAACAGGCGAAAGCATTTCAGCCGTCAGATCTTGCGCAGAGGACCGACAGCCGTTGGATCAGCAAGAAGGTGCACGACGGTTAGTCGTCTCGAGTGCACAGGAGAATTTTTCACTTGAGAAATCCCGACGTCATCTTGACCGTCCGTCAAGAGACACGTGGCGAGATCCTATTCCATCGCAAAATCGGGAATCGGGAGTTGGACGAGCGAAAGAATCTGCTCTCCAAAAAATCCGATACGCGAAATCGCGAAATTTCGATAAGATCTCAGCCGTCCATTTTGGCCGGACACGTGGCGGACATCGAGGCCACTATCGACATTCAGCGTTTCCACTTGACAGACACATTGTGTCAACGGAGCATCGCAAGTCGCAATATCCCGAGGAGGCATCAGGACCGTCCATCTCTCTCGGACGCATGGCACAAATCCGATGACTCGGAAAAAGTCCCGAAGAAGAAAAGGTCATCGGCATATCGCGAGTCGGGAAATCGCGATCCTTGAGAACAAGTGATCGGGTTTCTTTCCAGTGAAATCCCCGATGCAAATCTAGCTGTCCATCTGTTTAGGACGCGTGGCAGAGATCGAGGCTTTCGGGAAAAGTCCCGATAAGCGAATTCATCGGTTTTTCGGGATTCGGCAATTCGCGGATCTTGGAAACAAGAGGTCCGGGACATAACATATCGCGAAATCGCGAGAAGAGATCACGACCGTCCATCTGTTGAGGACGCGTGTCGCAGATCGGAGCCATCCGGAAAAGTCCCGATAGGACAGCGCCATCGGTAAATCGGAGTTTGGAAAATCAAAGGGACAAAAGAACTTGACATCAGAAATCGCGAAATCGCGATTTGCGAAATCCCGATAAGATCAGGACCGTCCGATCCTCAGCAGATCTGGACCGTTGAAAAGTCCAAAGGCGATTCTTTCGCGTTTTGGTGATTTGAAAGTCAAAGAACGGGAATAGCCCGCAACACTTTAACATTAAAGCGCGTGGTCACATTGCAAGGAGATCAAGGGCCATCTAAAGCCCGATAATCTTCCATCGGCCATCGACAAATCGGCAATCTCTGTGATTGGAGGTAAATACAAAATTTTCCCTCTATTTTTTTAGCATTTTTTAAATGGCGTCGACCAACAATCTCGGCCCGACTCAGGGTCCGATTCTTTTGGGAAAGAATTACGAATTTTGGTCTCTTCGAATGAGGTCATTCTTGCAAGCACAAGAGTGCTGGGAACTAGTGGATCTTGGCTATGTGGAACCAGATCCAGCCACCCTCACTGCCATGACAAATGCGCAGAGAATTGCTCAGGCAACTCTGAGGACCAAGGAAAACAAAGCAAAATTCTGGATACAGAACTCTGTGGATGATTCGATATTCTCAAAAATCACAGGCGCTGGTACTTCCAAACAGGCCTGGGACATCCTCAAAATGTCTTACCAAGGAAATGACAGGGTAAAGACAGTAAAATTGCAGTCCTTGTGGACACAATTTGAGACTCTCAGGATGACAGAGTCTGAAACAGTGGATCAGTTCATGACCAGAGTCATGGGCATCGTGAACCAGATCAGACTCATTGGTGAAACAATCACTGATCAACGAATTGTTGAGAAAATTCCCAGAAGTTTACCAAGGAAATTTGAAATGGTTGTAACAGCCATCCTTGAATCCAAGGATTTGTCAATATTTTCAACAGATGAACTAATTGGTTCTATGGTGACACATGAGACGAGACTACATCTCACAGATGAGTCAATCTCAAATGCCTTCCAATCTCAATTCTCATTCAAAAGAGGGAAAGGCAGAGGAAGAAGTAGAGGAATAGGGAACACTCAGGGTAACCCTCATAACAATGGAGGAAATAGACAACAATATCCCACTCAGAACTTCCAAGGTCAAAGAAATCAACAATACAATCATCATCAGAATTTCCAGCCTCAAAGAGGCAGAGGGAGAAGGTCGAATG
>ML776923.1:654973-689784 GCA_009831015.1 Picea engelmannii
TTATGGTACACTACATCTGAATGTAATCAACTCTCTGGTTACACAGATAGTGACTTTGTAGGCAGCCTGGATGATAGGAAAAGCACATCAGGCTATGTTTTTCAACTGGGCACGAACCTGATTTCATGGGCATCGAAGAAGCAGCCGATTGTATCAATATCTTCTGCAGAGGCAAAGTATGTAGCTGCTACCTCAGCTTCTTGTCAAGCTGTATGGCTCAAAAGATTATTGAAAGACATGTCACAAACAGAGAAGGATCCAACTCCTATCTTCTGTGACAACACAACATCCATTGCATTATCCAAGAACCATGTGTTCCACAAGAAAAGTAAACACATTGACACTCGGTTTCATTTCATACGTGAGTTAGTCAATAATGGTGACATTGCACTTCAATTTTGTGGTTCTAGAGATCAGCTTGCTGATATTTTCACCAAGCCACTAGGAAAGTCAGTTTTTGACTTTTAGAGATAGCACTTAGGCATAGTCAGTGCTGCTGATTGTAACTGTTGAGTCTAAGAGGGAGTGTTAAATATATTGTACCCTCAACAGTATGACCGTACACTGCTAGCTGTACTGGATAGTTGTACTTTCTAATTCTGTCTTGCTTGAGCATATATAAGCTCAACTATTTCCTATTGTCAGGAAGCTCTTCAGTTCTGTTCTGTACGTCTTCATACATTTGAATATACTATTCTTTTCTCTCTGCATTTCTCTTTGCTCCACAATTTATCAGCAATCACCAAGTCTGTAATCGTGCCATCTGTGATCCCCGACTTTGCCAAATCAAGATTACCAACCCCAAACTCACGAAAATGATAGTCTCTAAAAAGATTTCCTCTATTTCATTGAACATTTCCTTTGTTGTCTAACTGTCGTAGATTCAGGAGTTGGAAGAACTCATTCATACGACGGGGATTCATTTTTTTGGAGCTCCCAAACACGACACAGATTACCTCTAGGTTTCGAAACTTCCGATATGTGGTGTCACTTTAATGTCTACCAACAGTTGAACTTGGATTTAGATAAAATATGTGAAACAAACAACACGGTAAGGCTATGCTCACTTCTGTATTATTCAATGAAGACGGATTACATCCTTATATAGGAAAAGACTCACCCAGTCGGTTACATGCAAACCAAAGACAACTAGACTCTTAACTAAGAACTAACTCTTAACACGTCTACAACTGACTCTCACAAATGAAGCTTATAACTGGAGCTTACAACTGGAGCTTACAACTGGCGCTTTCTCCATTATTTCCAAGTGTCCCCCTTAATGGAGAATGGATTGACTTCTACACCTAACATCTCCCTAAATAGTTCAAAATTAATCTTTCCAAGAGGCTTAGTGAAAATATCAGCAACATTTTTACTAGTATTACAATACACAAGAGTTATTTCATTTGACTGCAACTTTTCTCGAACAAAATGATACTGAGCTTCAACATGCTTTGTCCTTGCATAAAAAAATGGATTCTTCGCAATATTGATTGAACTTTGATTATCACATCTCATCATTGTAGGTTCCTTTCATTCTTCTCCAACATCTCGAAGAAGTCTTCTTAACCAAACAACTTCACAAGTTGCTCCACACAAGGCTTTATATTCTGCTTCAGTGGAAGACAAAGATACAGTAGGCTGCTTTTTACTGCTCCATGAAAAAACCCTGGATCCAATGTTGAACGCATATCCAGTGGTTCATCTTCGATCATCCAAATTGCCAGCCCAATCAGAATATGAATAGCCTGTCAACTCAACATCAGATGCATTAGTGTATTTAATACCTTAATCAAGTGTACCTTTTAGATACTTGAGTACTACCTTTGCTGCATTCCAATGGATTTAATAAGGTTTCACCATGAACTGAATTAACACACTCACAAAATATGAAATATCAGGTCTGGTTGTGGTGAGATAATTCAGACTACCCACCATCTGTCTATACACAGTGCCATTCACCTCCTTTGAACCATCATCACAAGAAAGTTTCACATTCTACTGCATGGGAATAATAGAAGACTTACACTGATCCATTTTAAATCTCTTAAGTATTTCTCTGATATACTTACTCTGACAAACAAAAGTTTGACCTCCATTTCTCCAAACTTCAAGACCTAGGCAGTAATGTAACTCACCAAGATCTTTAATTTCAAATACCTTTGATAACTGCTCCTTGATTTCATAAATTAACTTCTCTGCATTTCCTGTAATGATTAAATCAACAACATATAATGAAATCAATATTATATACCCCTATTCATCAAATTTGGTATACAAATTTGGATCACTTTTGCTCCTCATAAAACCCTATTGAAGAAAGAAAGAGTCTATCTTCTTATACCATGACCTAGGTGCCTGTTTTAGTCCATACAATGCTTTCTTTAACTTACACACTATGTGTTCTTTCCCCTTTTCAACAAACCCTTCAGGTTGAGTAAGGTAAACCTCTTCCTTTAACTCACCATTCAAAAATGCAGATTTAACATCTAACTGATACAACTTCCAATGGTACTTTGTAGCTAAAGCAATTAGCATTCTCATAGTATTCAATTTAGCTACTGGTGCAAATGTTTCAGCATAATCAATACCTTCTGTTTGTGAATACTCCTTTGCCACCAATCTAGCCTTATACTTATCTATACTACCATCTGATTTAAACTTGGGTTTGTATATCCATTTGCATCCAATGGGCTTCTTATGTTTATGAAATTCAGTCAATTCCTAAGTATTGTTTTTCATTATAGATTCATATTCTTCCTCCATTGCATTTCGCCATTCATCATGTTCATTAGCTTCATAAAAAATCATGGGTTCTATGACATTTGAAATGATACTCATTAGGGCATAGTCTTTATACCTCTCAGGAAGCCGAATCTGTCTTGAAGATCTTATCAACTGATTATCTTCCTCCCCACTTTGTGAAGATCTATCTTCACCTCTAGGTGAACTGTGACTGCTTGAATTGTCCATATCACTAAGTCCTTCTTGCTGCTGCTGCTGCTGCTTCTATCGTTGCGGGGATGGCTGCTGCTATGTGGGCTACTGCAACTCTTCTTTAACTCCTTCATCAAGAAGTCTCTTCCATTCCTCATGACTATTGTCGTCATGATTTCCTGCTTCCTGCTCCTGGAAAAGTACATCTCTACTTACAAATACTTTTTGAGTAGTAGGATCAAACAATTTGTATGCTTTAAATTCAGTCTTCAGAACAGTACTCAATGAAAATACATTTAATGGCTTTAGCATCCAATTTCCTCCTATTCTACTTTGGAATTTGAGAAAAAACCTTACACCCAAATACTTTCAAATTATGAACTGCAGGTTTGGAACCATACAAGGCCTCGAAAGGAGTAACATTATAAAGAAACCTTGTTGGAATTCTATTCTTTAAATAAACTGCAGTATTTATGGCTTTAGCCCAAAATGCATTTGAGAGATTCTTACCTTTCATCATTCTACGTGGACACTCTACCAGAGTTCTGTTTTTCCTTTCAGTGACTCCATTTTTCTATGGAGTGTGAGGTACTGTAAACTACTATACTATTCCATTATCTTCGCAATATTTGTTGAAGTCCCCTGATTTATACTCTCCCCTTTGATCTGAACAAAAGATTTTGATGGATTTTCCTGTTTTCTTTTCCACCATGGTTCTGAATTCCTTAAAGTAATCGAAAACATCACTTTTTCGTCCAAGGAAGTAAACCCATGTGTATCTCGTGCAATCATCAATAAATAGCAGAAAGTAAAATGCACCTCCTAAAGACCTAGTCTTCATAGACCCACAAACATCAGTATGCACAAGATCTAACACATCTCTCTTTTTCTTATCAGGATTAGAGGGGAATTCATCTCTTTGCATCTTGCCTAATGCACATCCATCACAAGAAACCTTCTCATTCTTTAACATGGGAAGTCCTTCAACCATATTCTTTTTCTGTAATAACAATAAATCAGGATGATTGATGTGTCCATACCTTTGATGCCAAAGAATCTCTCTTGGCATAGTTGCAAAAGTCAGTGCATGATGTGCTTTGCTGGTAACATCAAGTTTGTATAGACCTCCTTCTCTGACTCCCATTGCAACAGTTTGGAAGTGGTCCAACAGATCCTTCACTATGCAATAATTCTTGAAGAATTCAACCTTCAAGTTCTGATCTGTAATGGTGGACACAGAGATCAAATTTTTCTTTATTCCTGGCACATACACCACATTGTGAATGTGACAAACAATACCATTTAGCAATGTCACAGGAATGTATCCATATCCCTTGATCTGATGAGTGCGGTCATCTCCAAGATATATGCTAACACCATTCTGTGTTTCTTTAAAATTAACATACCAATTTTTATTACAAGTCACATGTACTGATGCTCCAGAATCCACAAACCAGGCATCAGAATCATCCATTTCATCAGATAAAGCAGCGTTAGACACAAATATCCTAAGATCCCGTGAGTCAAAATTTGGGGGTTCATCAATATCATCACTAGCAATAAATAATCTGAGATCTTGATTTGAAGATTTTTCTGCATAATGACCTGAATGTGTTCTAGGTTTATTCCTAGCCTCATCACTTTTCTTCTTATGACAGTATTTAACCATATGTCCAGGTCGACCACAATAAAAACAACTCTTAGACTCATTCATGTCAGATTGCATACCTTGATTTGGAGATTGTCTTCTTTGCGATGAACTGCCTCTCTGCCATGAACTGCCTCCTCTGCCTCTTACTCTCGATCTCCCTCTCACAGATCTATTATTTGACCATAGTGCCAAATATTTATTCTAAGGCTTCAGATTTCTGTGCCTCTCTTCCTCTTGCAGCAAAATACGTGTTAGTTCTTCAAACGTAGGAGGTTTCTCCCTTGCTGCAAGACCTGTTATGAACATATGATAATCTTCTAGCATACCATTTAAGGTAATAGTGACCAGATCACTGTTGGAAATAGTTTCCCTATATTTACTAGCTTGTATTTTACCTCTTTAATATGACCCAAAAATGAACTAACAGATTCATTTCCATCGATCTTAATGCCTGGCAATTTAATTTTCAGGAACAAAATGCGATTTGTGTTGCTAGTTTCATACAATTATTTAAGCACTGTCCATGTTGCAACATAAGTTGTAGCTTCTCTAATATGTGGAATTATGCTATCTTTAACAGACATGCACAACAATACCTTTACCTTATTTTCGCGCTTCTCCCAATCTTGGATCTGTGCTTCTGTCGCACCTGCAGCGGCATCAGGTTTCAGTTCAGTTCCCTTCGTAATGTTCTAGACACCATAGCCTTCCATGAGCATTTGCATCTTGAATTTCCAATTAATGAAGTTCGAGCCATTTAACTTGTTGGCTTCGTTGAGGTAGGTCTCTTATAGAGGATTCACCATTGCTGCAATTTAGTCTTTGCAAGTAAATCACCAAGGATATGCAACTTTTCGTCGAGTTTTCTCTTATGCTGAGCAGTCCATCGCTCTTCCTTTGGATCCACTGATCCACTGATCCAACTCTACCTCTTCTCTCAGCTTAAATCATGCATGCATTCACCTTTAAATAAAAAACACCACCTCACATGCATATATCAACCTTTAAATCATGTATGCACCTTAATATAAAAAATATCCACTTTTTAAAGAAAAAAACTTATAACTCCCTCTTCACCTCACGCTTTAAAAAGTATCCACTTAATAAAACAATATAATGTTGCACTCTGATTCAAATCTTTACATATAAAAATTAAAGCTCATATAAAGGCTCATATATAAAAACTTTTATATAAAAACTTTTATATAAAAACTCCACGATTTTCCATATAACACCAAACTCTTATATAAAAAACTCTTATAAAGTGATTGTATAAACTCTTATACAATGCTCCAAAACTCACCATATAACCTCATGCACCCTCAAGCTCATGATGCCTCCCTCAAGAACCTACGCATGCAAACTCACGATTTGCTCACGGCATGCAAACTCACGCTTCAAACTCCATGCATGCAAAAATAGTCCAAAAAAGAAAACTCACGCAATCCTAAAAAAACCATGCATGCCAAGCAACTCATGCAGGCTGTGATTATGCATGCTCCAATCCTCATGCAACAAAGTTTCTTCATGTACCTTTCTCACGCAGCTTTGTACAAAGAAAAATTGGTCAGACGCGATTTGCTCACATTTTTTCCTCCATGCTCAAAGCCTCAACCTGCTCTCACGCAACTATTCTCTAACGCGAACCGACACGACTCTTCTACGCGATTTCAACCAATGTAGGAACGCCCCTCCTCGTAAGCTCGTGGATTTAGCAAAGATTTCCCTCCAAAAACATTTCTGCACGCTATCCACACCCTCTCCCCGTGGCTCTGATACCAAGATAAAATAGGTGAAACAAACAACACGGTGAGGCTATGCTCACTTCTGTATTATTCAATGAAGACAGATTACATCCTTATATAGGAAAAGACTCGACCGAGTCGGTTACATGCAAACCAAAGACACCTAGACTCTTAACTAAGAACTTCTCTTAACATGCCTACAACTGACTCTCACAACTGAAGCTTATAACTAGAGCTTACAACTGGCGCTTTCTCCATTATTTCCAAGTGATTTAAAGTTTACGTGGTGGTTTTATTGATAGGAATTTCAGGAGTAATGCGAACCATAGATCTAGAGTGGAAGGGGAGCGAAGTTTTGGGACTTAGTAAATTCACCACTTCGACAATTATTGGAGATTAGGAAAAGCCACAAAACACCGAAGTCGTGAAGTGTCGAAGTTGCGAAGTGTCGAAGCCATGAAGTTCCAAAGACACGAAGTGCAAAACTGTAGTTCATGAAATCACACATGTTGTCAGATTTGGGGCAGAGAAATGTGGAGCACCCGCTTGGTTGATGACATGTCTTATGCCACGTGGAATGGGTTTCTTGTGGGGACACATGTCACATGAATTTCATTCCTTTTGTACCTCAACCTGTCCATTTTTGTGTGACACATGACACAGATTCCAAGGGTCCACGTCACCATAGGTGACATCAACATGCAATGTCATCTCCGATATTATGGCCTCCACGAATGTCTAGCATCTCTATTGGAAAAAGTGTCGAAGGCCAAAGTCATGAATTCATGCAGACTGCCAATCTAAGATTGCTTCAAGAATTTTTTCAATCGTTAGATGATGCAGTGGAAGGATGACATAAGCACTTTGATAGGTATCAATCCAGGGGAGTTGAACGAATCGAGAGTTGTAATGTCTCAAAGTTCTGGACTGTTGAAGTCCCCAAATGAATAAGGACCATCATGTTGATATTTGGGTACCTTGGAAAGTGGTCCCCTTGTGTTTGTGAGTCTCTAAACACAAAGGGGGAGACTATTACCCTCATTACTTTACTTCATGATTCTAATTTCACTTTGACTTAAGAGATTTAAGTCAAAAGTGAAATATCTCACTTAAGTCATTAAAGTGACATTTAATTCACTTTGTGGGTGAGTTAAAGGATATAAATCAAACTAAGGAAAGTGGGTTTACTAAGTGGTATTTTTGGATTAGATCTCACCCATTGATTACATTTGGCTAGATTGGACCTAGGGTATTGATATTTTAGGGTTTGTCCAAAGAGAGGCTAAAGGAGGGAATAGGGAAAATATGAGATTCATTCTTCACTTGAGAGGAGAGGATAAGGAGGAGAGCTCTTGGGTGCATATCTTGAGGAGGAGAAGGCACATAAGGTTAAGAGTTTGGGAGGAGCTCTAGATTGGAACTAGTCCATGATGGAGTGTCTACCATGGAGTATGTGCTACACCTTGGAGGAGGGCACATACATCTAAGGAGGGGAACACAAGCTTGTGGAGGGGAACATTCTTGGGAGAAGAGGGACATCAATATAAGGAGAGGTTTTCCTTGAGGATGGTTCTTACTTGTTAAGGACATGCACACTTAATGGGAGATGGAGGGCCCATGGCAAGGGAGGGTGTACTCATTTGTGAGTTTTTTTCTTGAGTAGGGGTGCACTTGAGCTAAGTGCACACCACATCTTTGGAGGGAGGGACTCTTGATAGGAGGGACCTTCTACAAGGGCAAGGAAAAGGCAAGCAAGGGTTTAAAGGCACAAGAAAAGGCAAGGTCAAAGTAAGAGGGAAGGAAAGAGGTCTAAAGGTTAGAAAAGGAAGAAGGGTGCCTTGCTTCAAGAGGCTAGCAGGGACATCTTCAAGGGACTTCAAGGCTTCTGACAAGGGTTTCTATTATACTAGGTTCACTTGTAAATGTTTTCCATGTCGTACTTTTTTCTTTGAGGCCTTCTATATACATCTACTCCAAACTAGTTTTCCCCGTGGGAGGTTTTTCCAGGGTCATGTTGACCAAAAACATATGTGTCAATTTCATGCATGCTTAGAATTGTTAGACCAAAATTTATAGTTGTAAATATTGAGAGGAGTGTTATGTGTTTCGAGTTATATTGTATGTGCTAATCATTAGTATGGAAAAAACTTGCAAGGGCACCTCAAAAGACATTTAAGCACAAAAATTATCAGCAAAAAGTAACCAAATAGTTTGTTGTCCTAAAAGGAAACAAAAGATAGTTTTGGAAATTCAAACCTAGAGCTAAAATTTGGTAAAAACCAGACCAGATTCAGCAGCCTAATAGTACCTCATTTCTCTTCATGGTATTAGAGCCCTTGGTGGCTATATTTGCTAATTTCTAGTGCATTCAGTGGACAATTTTGTGACAACTAGTCGGCGTATTTTTGGACAGTGTTGACAGAGTTTGTGGACATCTTGTGGGAATATTTGTTGATGGTTACAGATCTGATTTTTGACACTTGTGGAAAACCTCTTTTCACACCTGCATGGACATGAGTGAGTTTTATTTAGAAAACCTCTTATCACACATGTTTTGTCAGGAGTGAGGTTGTATTTCTACTGTCCCTTTTCACACCTGTGTTGACAAGAGTGAGGCAGTGTTATTATGTTTTTTTAACATAAGTGTGAGATTTAGTGGACAACCATGTCAGTGTCCCAATTGCAAGCATAAGATAGGCTAAATAGAGATAGCAACTGGTCCCCTTGGAAGACCATGATCACTTTCTCCTTATAGGCCCTTGAACTATGGGATATAGTCCATGCTTTCATTGTTCTTCCTCCTGTCACTACTCCCATGTTGGTGGAAGAGTTAAGGAAGATGAACATCAAGGAGAAAAGATATATTTGTGACGAGGTGAGAGACCACATAATTCCACATTTAACTCGTAAAGACTATGCATTTGAGATGTGGGATTATTTATGCAATATTTATGAGATTCCAAACCAGAACCAAAATATGTTTCTCTAAGATAGGCCCAGGAGCATTCAAATTCTCGATTTTGATTTGGTTGCATCATTCCTTGGCAGATTCACTCAGATCAGTGATGAGATTTCATGCATTGGAGAGATAGTGGACCCATAATTTATGGTGAGGACAAACTTAAACAACTTTACCAAACCACGGGGTCCATTTGTTCGAGGCATTGTTTCTCGAGAGGTTATGCCTACTTGTGAGAGACTTTGGGATGGTTTCGTACAAGAGGTGATGAGAATCACCTTAGAGTCCTCAGGACAACAATGAATTACTGAGGGTGATGAGGACCTTTCTCTATGTACTAAGGGCAAGAAGAAGATTGACAGAGGTGATATACAAGGTTCCAAGGGAGGTGCCAAACCACAATATAGTGGCGGTGGGAAAGAGAGAGACATGATCATAGTGAGATGATTTTTTTGTGGAGAGATGGGTCACTATGCAGGACAATGTCCCAAGAAGAAGAAGAAGAATAAGCAACATGATGATTCTACAACGACAATAGAGGAGCTTGTGTTCGATACATAGTTTGCGAGAGAGTGTGCATTCACTAGTTATTTGTCAGCTATTACGCCATCTGTTGTTCCTGAGTCTGTACTTAAGGCTTAAAAGTACAGTGTCAAGGCATCCGAAAGTAGTCAAAGATTTATAAAATGATTACGCTAACCTTCGGTATAGGAAACTAATGAAGATTTCTACGTTCTCGTTGTCTAGCTTCCAACTGTTCCTGATTTGTAATATCTTGTTCAATGGTTGCCCACAAACGTTCCAGTTCTTCCCGGGTGTTAGCAGTTTTAAGGATAGTGTCAAAAAGATTTAAAGCAATATGTGTTTGATTAGATAGTCCAGGTTTGATATTAGGTTGAGTGGTTGCAGGGGAAGTCATTGAGGAACAGTACCAATAAGAAAAGATTTAAGAGAGATTTCAATGATATTTCAATTTGGTCGAAATAAAGAGAAATTTTTACTTTAAGAATAAAATAAGAATGCAAACTGAAGGCCCTTTCCCGTAACTGTATTATTTTCAATAAAAATATGTGGGGTGAGAGAAAAGAATTTAGCTATAGATAACGTAAGGTTCCTGTCAAAGAAAAACTCACACATACACAGAAGAGGAAATTGGTATAGAAATAATTGACATAGTGTAAACAAATAATAATCCTGTAAATGCAAATTGGTCTTACACCCGCTGATAGCTGGTGCAGAGGAAAGACAATAATCAATTACAGAAATATGAAATCCTTTCGCTATAGTAGTGGTCGTACTAAAGTATAGCGATACACATCAATTATGAAAAGTGGTATGAAATGAAACATGAAACATAAAGAAACAAACTTGTAACACAGTCGTGACGGGATCGAGAATCTTCAAATTTGCTTGTATTAACTTCTCCTCTATTACAATCAATACCAAAAAGGTCCAGCCTCTTCTTCTTCTTTTTGTGGTCTATTTATACAAATTGCAGATCGGTTTAGAAACTCAACGGTTTCGTAAATTTAGTTACAAACGAGAGGAGCGAAATCACTCCATCTCTTCTACTCTATTTTCAAAAGGTGTCAGGTGCTTGTCTTTGCGTGGATTCAGTGCATATGTTACATTTGTCCACGAAATGAGATACAAGCTACGAAGGTTTTGCCTGACAGCTGGCCTCGGCGAAATAGCATTCTCGGGCTAACTGTGGAAGCTTATCGCCAATTTGTGCATTAATGATGTCAAGGGAACTGAGTTGTGCGCTAGGTTGAATTAAGTGTTTGTCAACTTGAGCCATGTCCAACCTATCTATCTTAGAGATATCCGCTGAATCTCTCTCATTCTTCTCCTCCAGATCGAGGGAGATCTGATCTACATTCATTTGCCTTAATGTCTCTGAGTCACCTCCACTCTCCATCCCTAACAGCTTACCATCTATAGCATTGAAGACTTCTTCTAATGAATTGGTTACTTTTTGGGCATGTTCCTTGCTTAAAGCGATATTATGTTCCCAATCCTTTAACAAAATATTTCCTTTAGTTTATTCAGCGATGGTGAGTCCGGGAGAACCTGTCGAAAATCTGTTGTTAGTAGTTATCACCGCCTCTTGAAAGACGACCCGAGTAGCCTCTGCGTTCCTTTCTCAGTCAGTCAGATTCTCAGAAATACGATGCATCAATAGGAAATCTTCTCGAATCACTCTCACTTTGTCTAGCAGACTCTGTTGTACAGAAGAGATCCTGCTCCGAATATCGATCGCTCAGAATTTAAACCCCTCGACGTCGATCACCTTGCTTTCAACAACCTCTACTTGAGCCTGCAGCTCTGTGATCATACTCCTCTGCTGACCTGCCTGTATCTGACCATCTTGGATCACTAAATGTGCTTGTTACAACTTGGTTTTGAGAACTTCTATTTCCTTTTTGTCAGCCAGTCGGGCCAATTCTATTTCCCCACTTGCCTGACTCTTAGCGCTTTCTGAGGCCGAAGCTACTTTGTCTTCGAGAGTCTTGATCAGGCGATTCTTTATTTTGAGATGACTTTTTAACATCCCAACCGAGAATTGATTAGCCGACGCATACACTCCTAGCATTCCTACGATCTCTGTGGCGAATTCCTCACTCTTTTTGTTCTTTCCATCGGTCATCACTTTGAATTTTTTAACAGTTGATCCTTCGTCCTGGTAAACCTCCCTTTTCACGACTGCTTTTCTCTTTTTGTCAAAGAAGAACTCATTCGGAGGAATTTCTTCTTCTCTGATAGGCATTAGCTCCTCACCGAAAATCCATCCCTCTTCTATATTTCCTTGCGTTGACTGCAAGGGGGTGACAGAAGTGATGGGTTCCCCGATCTGTTTCACTGCCTTTCCCGGTGTGATGACTGAGTCCTGCTTCTCCGGAGGATCAGAGGTCTTCGTCTCAGTTTCTGGATTCTGGGTTTCTGGCGGGTCTGTGTTTTTTACTTCCACCTCTGAACTATGTTCCTTGGGTGGATCCATGGTCTCTTGTTCTGCTTCGGGATTCTTCCCATGCTCCCCTTTCTGGTGTTTTTTAGGGTTAGGAATTTGATCCTTGGAACCTTCAACATCCTCCTTTTTATCCTCGGAAATACCCAAACCTCCCAACACTGTGGGAAGGCTTCTTCATCTATGTTCTTGAAATTTTAATACGGATGCCATGTCTTCGGATGTTAAACATCGGATCCTAACTTGTACTTCCCCATAAGACCTCGCCCCTCGGAAAATATCATCCGAGGGTGAACACTCGTGTTCAAACTTCTTCAGCCCACAATTTGCCAAATGGTTGCTTACAATTTTCTGAGGATCATTTTTTTTATATTCAATTGAGACTAAACTCAGGTCTTCCAGAGCTGTAGCCTCGACTTTAGCATGCTCAAAATCCAATAAAGAATAAGAATTTAGCCGAACAGGGAAAAACGACCATACCTTCTTTGAAGATGCTTTGAGCTCCTTACTCACTCCACCAATCACTGTTTGTTGGGCAATCTCGCGACATGCCAGCTTGTCGGGGATGAACAGTGGTAGAGCAAGTGGGGGAACGATATCTCCGAACACTGTGAAATAGGAAAACTTTGTTTCTACGTACCAATCATCTATACCGCTCAGATTTGCAGCGATGCTGTCAGATATACGAGGTGGAAAATGACCAAAAATGGTGATGTGCAAGGGAACCATCACCCAGTTGAAAATTTCATAAGTAAATTTGTTCGATTTATTTTCCCATAGTTTGTCGTGATACTCATGTACAGGTTTTTCTAGGACTGGATTCCAAGCCCAGTTCATCGAAGTGAACGGTGTCATGGAACATATTGCGTCCATGATATATGCAGAGCACGAAACCCAATATTTTATCAATCCGGGCATGGTTTTGTCATATTGAACGCATTCCTTCTCTTTGAATCCCTCCAGGAATTCAACATCATAAGTGTATTCAGAGGCTGTTGGGAGCTTATACATGGTTTGGATATGCTCTGGTCTGAAAGTCCCGACCGTGGTCCGTTAGTCACTTATGATAGTTCTGGTGGGTAGATCTATGTGATCCAATGCCCATTAGATCATGTCATAATATGGGAGAAACTGTGGTCTGGTTGCAACCTGGTGCATTCCCGATTGAAGCACTATCTTGTATTTAGTGTTCAGGTCATTTTTTTTGTTATCATTGTCGTCGGAGTCTGAATAATTTACCAACTCAGATTGCAGAATATCTAAAACAAACGACCAGCTAGGGACTGAGCCGCCACTCTGGGGCGAAGTGTCGGAGACATTATCTAGGCCTTGCCCTGCAACCTCGGTAATCGCCTTCGCTGCTCTCCTTGGTGCCATGGATGAAACTTGTGTTTTCACTCTTCTGCGATAGACCTGTGTATACATGCAGAAATTAGTTCACTTGGAGAAAGGTGAGCTCTGTGCGCTTATGAAAAATGTTTGAAATAAAATGAAACTCCCGTATATATTTGAAAACTCTGCACTATTCGAAATAATTCTGTCAAATCACAATTAGAACAAATTTATTGCATAAATCCGATTTTATTTATTCGTGGATTCACCCTAATTCTTCATTAATGTCATCAATGTTTGGCGGCTTGATAGGCAGTCGGGGTATGGAGAGCAAGTAGCTACCTTGTGAAAAGTGCAAACCTCGATACGCGGGACGTATCTCATTTTATTTTTAAATTTCAAATCTTAGCGACTTAAATAATTTTCTCGCTTTTTGCTGCATCGTGAATTTCCTTTTAACGTTTTGACTCTTCAACTCGTGAGACTGCGAGGGCCGATTTGGGTTTGATTAACAGTAATCTCTATTTGGAGCATCATTAATTTCCTAATCACCTTATTTCTATATCGCAACTCGAAAATTCAGAGATAAGTTTATGGGAGGCTAGCACGCCGAGTCGCGAAACTGCGAGATGGAGATAATTAAGGATCAATTATGGGAAGAAAATCTTAGATTAGGCGACTAATTAATCTTGCTATAATTACGTTGCAACCTCGTGTGTCAGGGTTTTAGACACTTTAACTTTATGAAGGAAAGTGTCGAGTGGAGAAGTGCCGAGAACCAAATTTAACCATGGTTAGTTATTGACTTAGGTTATCACAAAAGGTATCGTGTTCTCGGCTCTCGGAGCTGTAAAAAAAAAAACTTATGTTTGAMAAATGTCGAGGCATGAACTCCCGGCAATGTATACTCACGAGTTAAAAGTTTTATCCTAGTTAATGTCTTGGGCGGAAATTAAAAACGACTTCGCCGTTTCGTGACTCRGGACGTGTGAACTCAAGGTTTAAAGTATCCAAACTGTGAGACCCCGAAATAAAACCAAAAGAGAGAACATTCTTGCGAAAATGGATTTGTTTTGAAAGTGGAAAAGCATTGCTATCCCGACGACAAGATTTCAGAGTTTTAAGATCCCAGAAGAAAAGAGAGAATCCACTTTAGACTTCAAGTATCAAAAATTTGTGCAAGGTAAAAACAAAGGAGGCTCCAACATAGGCTCCAACTAGGGATCCCGCCTTCGTGTGAGGTGGGAAGAATAGTAGACCAGGTGCCACTATTGGGTAAATGGAGTCACGAGCCAAAATCAACAAAACAAAATCAAGGAAAGAGATAGAAGGGAGGGAAAACTATGTTTTATACTTTCTTTTTGAATTCAAATGCTCCTTCCAAACACGGATGAATTCACTTTCACAACTTTCCTTTTCTCACTACTAACTTTGGGGACGTTTTAAGACAGTCGAAACGACCCTAGGATATTTAACAGATCTTGTGATTCTCAGCTTGCATCAAAAGAATGATATTATATAATTTTAAGTAGGGAAGTCCCGTCGGAATTTGGGGTAATGATCAGGTTTTTAGAAAGCATTGGTCACCGGAGTAGATTGATATTTATGTATAACAGCCTTACATATCTCTCAGACATTGCTTCACTGCCAGCGAGCCTGTTCAGTACCCCGGTGAAGTTGTCTGACCTCTTTTTCACTAAATTTCTTTTCACCACTTCAGAAAAATATTTATGCGTTTAAATGCTAAGACGAGGGCAATCATTTCTGAATTTCCTTTCATCGTCTTCCTGGACTAGGTGGGGGCAATCATTTCTGAATTTCCTTTCACCACTTGTCTTATAATTTACTTTTAAAACACGAAGATGGGAGCAATTAGTTTATATCAGGGCTGAGATCTATGTAATATTTTGTATTAGAGGTCTGTCAACTCATTTTGATTACTTGATGTCAATCTTCCTTTGACCCTTACAAGACCTTCGTTCTTAGGGAGACAGGGGAACATAATAAAATTTTAAGGGACATCCTGTTCAGCAAGCTTTGAATTTTTCGACGCTGTTGAAAAACCTAGGAAAGTTAGGATCGCTATAACGTTCCATAGCATTAGAAGAAGATAAAGTAGTTGTGAAGACCAACTTTCTTATTAAGCTCTGTTTCGAAATCCCTGAGGTTTAAAACGAACAACTTTTACCCCTTCACAAAGACTCGGGAAGATAGTGACTCGCTAAAAGTTAGGCCCGGAGAAAAACAGAAAACAAGGCAGTGATTCAAAGGCTTCATAAACAAAGGTCACAACAGTTCGAGACTGGTTTTCGAAGGTATTTAGGAACAAACATAATTACTGACTGTTTTTAGGTTCAATGTATTCATTTAAATTCATTTATTTGAGGATTATGAAGCAAAAAATAATCTTGTTATATAACCTTTTATATTGCAATTTGAACAATGTTACCTTAGTTCGCTCAAACAACCTTTCATGACCTGTATATTGAGAAATATCACCTCTATCTTTTCTTTTCACTTTCTTTATGGACTGTGAATTTTCTTATGTATCACCTGTTTTAAGTCGTTCTATTTCCAACACCGACCTGCACATTATTTTTTCTGCTAGTTTTGTCTACAGCTGGAAACCTGTAAAAACAAAAACAAATCTTATTGGAATTGTGTTGAGAATTTAGGAACGAAAACCAAAAATTAAAGGTAAATGTTTGAACGAAAATACAAAACACTCATAATAAAATTTTATTATTTACAATATATATATATATATATATATATATATATATATATATATACATTATTTGAATCTACGTCATGTAGTGCTTTAGATACCGCCCGTTGACAGGGGCGCTGAGAACTTCTCCATCAATATTTTCCAGAAGAAAGGAATTTTTTCCTTCTGGAGCTGAGACCCTGAATGGTCCATACCAAAGGTGATCAAATTTACCATGCTTYGTAGCTTCTTCCCTTCTCTTATCCCATCTTAACACTAAGTCACCTGGGAGGAATTCTCTGTCCTTTGCTTTGAGGTCGAACAACGCTTTCATATCGTCCTGGTACTTCTGCATTTTCTCATCAACCTCCACTCTATGCTATTGAACCTCGATCAGCTGGTTGATTCTCCTGGTTACATGATTTGGTTCTTCGTTTTGATCCTGCCATAATTTCATTACTGGTAATGCTAGGTTTATAGGTAGAACAACATCTGTGCCATAGACCATTTGAAATGGTGAAATGCCGATATACCTTTTATTACTGATGCGGTTGGCCCAAAATGCGTACTTCAAATGAACATGCCATGATCTTTTATTTTCATCCAGTATTTTCTTGATTATGTTTACCAGGCTCTTGTTAGATGATTCGGCCAGCCCGTTTCCCTGGGGGTAATAAGCAGTGGAATGGCTGAGAACAATATTGTACTTCTGATAGAAGCTGATCATAGCCATGGACTTAAAAGCTTGGGCATTGTCGGTAACAATCTTTCAGGGACACCCGAATCTTGACAAGATGTTATCTTCCAAGAAGTCGATCACGATCGAGTCTGTTGCCCATTTGGTTGGAATGGCTTCCACCCACTTTGTAAAATAATCTGTGGCTGTTAAGATCCACTTATGCTAAGCACTGGAATGGGGATTAATTTCCCCTATAAAATCTAGTCCCCATTGTTGAAATGGAGCTTCAATTTTGACTGGAACGAGTGGTAGTGCAGGAAGTTTTTGTTTACCAGCGAATATTTGACATCGGTCGCAGGCACGCACTTTGGCATTGACATCCGAAAATAGTTTCGGCCAATAGTATCTGGCCCTCAAAATCTTGTAGGTTTTAGCTCTCCATGCATGGTGTCCTCCGCAGACCCCTTCATGAAATTCTTCTATAACTCGTGAAGTTTCAAATTCAACCAAACAAACTAGTAAGAACCCGAGTGGATCCTTCCAGTAAAGCTGGTTTTCGGCGATGCAATATTTTACGGTATGAAGTTTTAAAGTTCTGCATTTGGCTAGTGATAGTCCATCTGGACATTTCAGGTTTAACAAGTAGAACACTATGTCTTTATACCAGCCTGACGACATGAATTTTTCATCGACCTTTCTTGAAACTGTCTGGTCATCCGGCTCTCGCAAGCGTGTGTCTCCATCTTCCTCTTGGAGGCAATTGATATCAAGAGCTCTAAGGTTCGACTCAGACATGAGTTTGGCCAGACCCTGCCCCTTTATCAATTTAGTAGGCTTGAATTCCAGGTCAAATTCTTGTATTTTAGCGAGCCAGCGCCCTCGTTTTCCATCGCTATCTGGTTGTACCAATATATCCTTCACAGCGCTGGTTGGTACGTATGCGATGATTTTTGAATGCATAATGTAGGTTCTGAATGCTTTTAGCGCTTTCACCATTGCGTACGCCTATTTTTATATTATGTCATATTTTAGTTCGGCATCTCTAAGGCTCTTGCTAAAAAATGCGATTGGCCGTTCGAAGCCTTCATCATCCTTTTGCAGCAACACCACGGCGATAGTATGTTCAGAAGCGAACGAGAAGATGAGGAAATCTTTCAAGTAATCTGGGCTTTCTAACACAGGTGCCTCGCTGATGAATTTTTTAATATGCACGAACGACGCTTTAGCCTTGGTCGTCCAATTTACTCTGATATCTTTCTTCAGCATTCCTGTGATCAATTTGACAATCTTAGCAAAATTTGGTATAAACCTTCGTAAAAAAATTATTGTACCTAAGAAAGATTGAATTTATTTTACGTTTCTAGGAATACTGATAGTATCTATTACGTCAATCCTCTTAGGATCAATCCGAATCCCATCTTTAGATACAATATGTCCCAGAAGCTTACCTTCCTGCATGGCGAAATGTGATTTCTTCGGGTTCAAAGACAGACCATACCTATGGCATTTTTCGAAAGTCTGTTTTAGACGGCTCAAATGTTCTTCATCGGTCTTAGAGAAAACCGTAAAATCGTCGAGGTAGATGACTACGAACTTATCTCTTTCTCCTATGAAAGCGATGTCCATAGCTCGCTAGAATGTGGTCCCTGCATTCATCAAACCAAACGACATTTTGTCATACATGAATGTACCCCATGGTGTGGTGAAAGCAGTTTTTTCTCTGTCTTGCTTGTTCATGGCGATTTGGTTGTACCTAGAGAACCCATCAATCATAGACATTCGATTTTATCCAACTACCTTTTCAAGGACATGATCCATTTTGGGGAGCGGATAATTATCTTTAAGAGAGGACCTATTTGAGTTTTGGAAATCCACACACAGTCTGATTTCTCTGTTCTTTTTCCTGACCGGGACCAAATTTTCCACCCAGTCTGAGTATCTCAGAGGTACGATTATTTTCGCATTTAAAAGCTTTTTAACTTCCTGTTCAATTACTGGCAACAAAATGGGGTTAATTTGCCTAAGATTTTGCCTAAACGGCTTGACCCCAGGTTTCAGAGGTATCTTGTGTTCAATTATGGAAGTATCATACGTTCTAAGCTCATCATAGGACCAGGCGAAAACATCTTTGTACTGTCTGAGTAGGTCTCTATACTGGGTTTTTACCTTAGGAGGGAGGAACTTTGATATCTTTAGTATCCTAGAATATTTCTCAGTTCCTATATCGCAATCCTCCACTTCTTCCGTTTGGGGCTGCAAAGTGGATTTCGCAGGTACGTCATTCTGATCGAAAAGTCTCTCTAAAGGAATTAAGCCTTTCAGAATTTGGTTGTTCTTAAGGACCAACATACGATGATCTGCTATTTTTTCTCGGAAGGTTTCAGGCTCTTCACCCTCTTGCATGATCCACATCGGGTCATTTTGATTCTCTTGGTCTGGATGAGTTTCAGAGAACTCACCTACTGCTGTAAGAAATTTATGAATTTGTTCATCATCTTCAAAGACCTGCCAGTGTCAGACATTGTCTGGTATAAAGGGTTTATATTTGATTTCAATGTGATATTCCAATTTAACATTCATAGGAGGAGAAAAGGTTGAGGCTGCCTTAGCCAATGTGTAAGCATGTAGATTCTCTGCGTGAGGAATAAAATGGACCTTTACAGATGAGAAAAAATTCTCTATCAAATCCCAAGCACAATTTCTGTATGTTCTTAGTCTGGGATGCTTGGATAGGTATTGTCGGTTTACTTGTCTTACTATCAATTCAGCGTCACCGTAAACCTCCAAGTTTTTTATATTTAACTTCTTTGCAGCCTCTAAACCTAAGATTAATGCTTCATACTCACAAACGTTATTGGTGTAATCTATGTCCCACTACAAACGATATGAAAAAGGAACAATAAAATTACCTTCAGGTGCTACTAAAAGTACCCCAGCACCATCTCCTTCAGAAGATGAAGCGCCATCGAAGTACATTTTCCAAATACCGTTATTTCACAACTCTCCCGTCAAGGGGCTAAGATCTTCCTTATTCATATCGAGTTCTTCTGGACACCCATCTAAACCATCATCGAATGACAATATACAATTCCCCAGATCTTGGTCTGCAACGTAAATGGGAAAATTATTTGGGTTTTGAGGGTCACTGATGGTATACGCTAATCTTGTTTCTCTGTACAAGCAGGTAAACTAACCACCAAATATAGGGATTGTGGCGTATGACATGTCGAATTATAGAGAACCTCCTAACTTGGCTCCCCATGAACTGGATAAAAGCATGCCATATTTGGGGGGAATATCGGTGATAACCACATCCATCAGGATACTCTTGACCGGGACCTGAGCTAGGGTCACTACCAGATCTTTTATCATTCCCATACATTTAACCTTTCTTGAGTCGAAAGAGTGTAAATTTCCATAGGGTCTAGTGATCTGGAGACCCAACCTCTCCATTATAATTTTGGGCATAACATTGTGTGAAGCCCCGGAATCTAACATGCAATTATGCAGTAATTGATCATGAATGTTCAGGGTGATATAGAAAGGAGCGATGTTGTCTTTGGATCCCTCAAAATGAGGGCCAAAGGTGATGTTAGGTATATCATCTTCCAGATTGATAACATCATAATTACTTTCTCGGATAACATCAGACTGACCTTCTAGATCGTAGACATCCATCGCTTTGGCAATCTGCTTTCGATAAGCTGGATTTTTTGCTAATTCTACCAAAGGAATGGGTATCTTAATTTTGTTTAATTCATTTTCAAGACTGAAAGATGTATTTATTTTATCTGTTTCTTTGGTCTAGACTTCCACATTTTTTCTTTCAGACTTGTTTGTCTGGATCGCTTTATCACTCGTGATCTTAGTGGAAGATGTAACTTTGTCTATTGGTCCAGTTTCCTTTGTTTGGGTTTCAACTTTTTTCACCTCAGACTCTTGAGTTTTTGCTACCTTGATTTTATTTCTGGGTAACAATGTCTATTCCAAAGGAGGTTCATGTGATTGACCCCTTTGAACGATTCTCTTAGGTTGTTCAGTTGAGGTGGGCTTATTTTTAGATCTCAGATTGTATTTGGGTTGAAAATCAGCTGCTTTCATTTTCGTTTCTGGGTGAGATACGTGGAGGTTGGCATGATCACCTTCTTCATCTTCATTTGACGGTTGTGAGGTATTTAAATATTTCTCATAGTCTTCCCTGGTAAAAAATGGCTGGGAACATTCATCACCGAAACACGCGACTTCATCTTCCGAATCTCCGAAATCTTGGAGATCATTTGCTCCTATAAAATTTTCATTTTTTAGTGGAGCTTGTATTTTTTTATCTTCATTCTTTATTTTCTCGGTTGATTTTGGGGATTTGGGTTTCTCCTGAAGTCCTTTTTATTAGAAGAATCAGCTTTAACTTGATCCAACTCCATCCTAGATATTTTGTTAGATAGTTCTTTAATTATTCGGGCCATATCATCTACCATGTCATCAGTGTATCTATTCGAACCCGAAGGACCTGCTGGTTCCCTATAGCGTCTATTTTCTCGGTTGACTGTTTCTACTTTAGCCTTTAACTTACCTGAATCCATCATATTAGATTCTATTTCGACAACATCGTCTTGCATTCTATTTAGGGTGGCTCCTCTTCTTTCTCACAAAAGTAGTGCAAAATCAGGATCGAAAGCTCCCGCAAAGGTTACTTTGGCTGAGGGTTCAGAAGGTTTAACCGCGGCTGGAATTTTATTATAGAGTTTGTTAAATCTCAAAATAAATTCCATAATGGTCTCTGAGTTATTTTTCTTTAGAGACCCAAACTCGGTAAGGTAATATAAGTGATCTTTTCTCTCTCCCCATTGTCTGAGGAAAGCATCTTCCAAAGCATCATATGTCCGAATGGAAGCTGCAGGAAGGCTCCGAAACCAAGTTCGGACCTACCCTTCAAAGGTCTGGACAAGAAGTCTTGAGTAAACATCCTCGTGTTCAATACCACAGACGCCAACGAATTGGTCAAAGAAATTTATATGCTCGGCTGCGGTTAGATCTCCCTCCCCAGTAAACTTAGGAAGGTTCTAGATGTAGTTTTTAGGAAAATCATGAAGGGGGACGGGTAAAACCAAGGGAGCGTATCTCGCTGCTACCTTTGCGAAAAATCTGGGAGGAGGGATGTTTACTTGACCTCTACCTCCTCCTCTGGGAGTGGCTCCACCAGGAGCACCTCCACCACCTCCTACAATGCCTGCCATCGACTCTGGTGTAGAAAATGAGTTTGTAACAGAATTTTCGGAACCAGGTGAGACTGAGAATTTATGTCGGAGAAAGGCTAGTGTGTCAAATGACAACGATATTTCTAAAGGACCCTTTCCCTTGTGTATGGATGGGAAGGTTTTATGAATCTCGCCCCTAACTTCAGAGAAATTTGTCGTCGGATCTTGGGTATCAAACAGAGGACTGCGTGAAGTAGATGGTTCTGAATGGTATTTAGTCTTTAAATTTTTTTCGAGATTATTAACAGGTGTAATCAGCTTACCATCCAGGTTCTGTCTGGTATTCCTTCTAATGAATTCCAGCTTATTCTTTTTTCGTGGAGTCGCCAAGTGAAAGATTGAAAAGCCTTAAAAATGTGTGTACTCAATGTTCACTATCAAGAAGTACACTTTCAACGAAATAAATGTCGTTTTCCCAGGGAAAAAGATTTCGTAACTTCGCTCCCCGACAACGGCGCCAGAAAGATGTTGTTCCTGAGTCTGTACTTAAGGCTTAAAAGTACAGTGTCAAGGCATCTGAAAGTAGTCAAAGATTTATAAAATGATTATGCTAACCTTCGGTATAAGAAACTAATGAGGATTTATACGTTCTCGTTGTCTAGCTTCCAACTGTTCCTGATTTGTAATATCTTGTTCAATGGCTGCCCACGAACGTTCCAACTCTTCCTGGGTGTTAGCAATTTTAAGGATAGTGTCAAAAAGATTTAAAGCAATATGTGTTTGATTAGATAGTCTAGGTTTGATATTAGGTTGAGTGGCTGCAGGGGCAGTCATTGAGGAACAATACCAGTAAGAAAATATTTAAGAGAGATTTCAACGTTGTTTCAATTTGGTCGAAATAAAGAGAAATTTTTACTTTAAGAATAAAATAAGAATGCAAACTGAAGGCCCTTTCCCGTAAGCGTATTATTTTCAATAAAAAGATGTGGGGTGAGAGAAAAGCATTTAGCTGTAGATAACATAAGGTTCCTGTCAAAGAAAAACTCACACATACACAGAAGAGGAAATTAGTATAGAAATAATTGACATAGTGTAAACAAATAATAATCTTGTAAATGAAAATTGGTCTTACACCCGTTGATAGCTGGTGCAGAGGAAAGACAATAATCAATTACATAAAGATGAAATCCCTTCTCTATAGTAGTGGTCGTACTAAAGTATAGCGATACACATCAATTATGAAAAGTGGTATGAAATGAAACATGAAACATAAAGAAACAAACTTGTAACACAGTCATGACGGGATCGAGAATCTTCAAATTTTCTTGTATTAACTTCTCGAATGCAAAAAATCTATTACAATCAATACCAAAAAGGTCCAGCCTCTTCTTCTTCTATTTGTGGTCTATTTATACAAATTGCAGATCCGTTTAGAAACTCAATGGTTTCGTAAATTCAGTTACAAACGAGAGGAGCGAAATCACTCCATCTCTTCTACTCTATTTTCAAAAGGTGTCAGGTGCTTGTATTTGCGTGGATTCATTGCATATGTTACATTTGTCCATGAACTGAGATACAAGCTGCGAAGGTTCCGCTGACAGCTGGCCTCGGCGAAATAGCATTCTCAAGCTAACTGTGGAAGCTTATCACCAATTTGTGCATTAATGATGTCAAGGGTACTGAGTTGTGCGCTAGGTTGAATTAAGTGTTTGACAACTTGAGCCATGTCCAACCTGTCTGTCTTAGAGATATCCGTCGAATCTTTCTCATTCTTCTCCTTCAGATCGAGGGAGATCTAATCTACATTCATTTTCCTTAACGTCTCTGAGTCACCTCCACTCTCCATCCCTAACAAATCGCCATCTATAGCATTGAAGGCTTCTTCTAATGAATTGGTTACTTTTTGGGCATGTTCCTTGCTTAAAGTGATATTATGTTCCCAATCCTTTAACATAATATTTCCTCTAGTTTGTTCAGCGATGGTGAGTCCGGGAGAACCTACCGAAAATCTGTTGTTAGTAGCTATCACCGCCTCTTGAAAGGCGACCCGAGTAGCCTATGCGTTCCTTTCTCTATCAGTCAGATTCTCGGAAATCCGATGCATCAATAGACAATCTTCTCGAATCACTCTCACTTTGTCTAGCAGACTCTGTTGTACAGAAGAGATCCTGCTCCGAATATCGATCGCTCGGGATTTAAACCCCTCGACGTTGATCACCCTGCTTTCAGCAACCTCTACTTGAGCCTGCAACTCTGTGATCATACTCCTCTGCTGACCCGCCTGTATCCGACCATCTCGGATCACTAAATGTGCTTGTTCCAACTTGGTTTTGAGGACTTCTATTTCCTTTTTTTTATCCAGTCGGGCCAATTCTATTTCCCCACTCGCCTGACTCTTAGTGCTTTCTGAGGCCGAAGCTACTTTTGCTTCGAGAGTCTTGATCAGGCGATTCTTTCTTTTGAGATAACTTTTTAACATCCCGACCGAGAATTGATTAGCCGACGCATACGCTCCTAGCGTTCCTGCGATCTCTGTGGCGAATTCCTCACTCTTTTTGTTCTTTCCATCGATCATCACTTTGAATTTTTTAGCAGTTGATCCTTCGTCCTGGTAAACCTCCCTTTTCACGACTACTTTTCTCTTTTTGTTAAAGAAGAACTCATTCGGAGGAAGTTCTTCTGCTCTGATAGGCATTAGCTCCTCACCAAAAATCCATCCCTCTTCTATATTTTCTTGCGTTGACTGCAAGGGGGTGACATAAGTGATGGTTTCCCCGATCTGTTTCGCTACCTTTCCCGGTGTGATGACTGAGTCCTGCTTCTCCGGAGGATCAGAGGTCTTCATCTCAGTTTTTGGATTTTGGGTTTCTGGCGGGTCTGTGTTTTTTACTTCCACCTCTGAAATATGTTCCTTGGGTGGATCCGTGGTCTCTTGTTCTGCTTCAGGATTCTTCCCATGCTCGCCTTTCTGGTGTTTTTCGGGGTTAGGAATTTGATCCTTGGAACCTTCAACATCCTTCTTTTTATCCTCGGAAATACCCAAACCTCCCAACACTGTGGGAAGGCTTCTTCGTCTATGTTCTTGAAATTTTAATATGAATGCCATGTCTTCGGATGTTAAAGATCAGATCCTGACTTGTACTTACCCATAATACCTCGCCCCTCAGAAAATATCATCCGAGGGTGAACACTCGTGTTCAAACTTCTTGAGCCAACAATTTTCCAAATGGTTGCTTACAATTTTCTGAGAATCATGTTTTTTATATTCAATTGAGACTAAAATCAGGTCTTCCAGGGCTGCAACCTCGGCTTTAGCATGCCCAAAATCCAATAAAGAATAAGAATTTAGCCGAACAGGGAAAAACGACCATGCCTTATTTGAAGATGCTTTGAGTTCCTTACTCACTCCACCAATCACTGTTTGTCGGGTGATCTCGTGACATGCCATCTTGTCGGGGATGAAATAGGAAAACTCCAAACACTCTGAAATAGGAAAACTCTGTTTCTACGTACCAATCAACTATACCTCTCATATTTGCAGCGATGCTGTCAGATATATGAGGTGGTGAATGACCAAAAATGGCGATGTGCAAGGGCACCATCACCCAGTTGAAAATTTCATAAGTAAATTTGTTGGCTTTATTTTCCCATAGTTTGTCGTGATACTCATGTACAGGTTTTTCTAGGGCTGGATTCCAAGCCCAGTTCATCAAAGGGAACAGTGTCATGGAACATATTGCGTCCATGATATATGCAGACATGAAAAAAGAGGATGGTCTCCCACTTTCCTTCTGCTCTCGGTACTCGGTGACCCGGTTGAACAAACTGCCCAAGAGTATCTTTGCCCAGTTAAATGAGCAACCTTCTGCTACCCAAAATATGAGAGGTACCCACGCAATGTAGAAATGCGAAGTATCCTCCTTTCCGAACAATCGACATGTCATCATTGCCACATACATATACTGTGGCTCCAGCGAAGAGATTGAATAAACACCTTGGTTGTTTGCTCTGAATTTCGCGGAGCGTGAAACCCAATCTTTTATCAATCTGAGCATGGTTTTTTCATATTGAACGCATTCCTTCTCTTTGAATCCCTCCAGGAATTCAATATCATAAGTGCATTCAGAGGCTGTTGGGAGCTTATACATGGTTTGGATATGCTCTGGTCTGAAAGTCCCGACCGTGGTTCATTTGTCGCTTATGATAGTTCTGGTGGGTAGATCTATGTGATCCAACGCCCATCGGATCATGTCATAATATGGGAGAAAACATGGTCTGGTTGCAACCCGGTGCATTCCCGATTGAACCACTATATTGTATTTAGTGTTCAGGTCATCTTTTTCGTTATCATTTTCGTTGGAGGCTGAATAATTTACCAACTCAGATTGTAGAATATCTTAAAAAAATGACCAGCTAGGGACTGAGCCGCCACTCCGGGGTGAAGTGTCGGAGACATTATCCGGGACTTTCCCTGCAACCTCGGTATTCGCCTTCGCTGCTCTCCTTGGAGCCATGGATGAAACTTGTGTTTTCACTCTTCTGCGATAGACCTGTGTATACATGCAGAAATTAGTTCACTCGGAGAAAGGTGAGCTCTGTGCACTTATGAAAAATGTTTTAAATAAAATGAAACTCCCGTATATATTTGAAAGCTCTGCACTATTCGAAATAATTCTGTCAAATCGCAATTAGAACAAATTTATTGCATAAATCCGATTTTATTTATTCGTGGATTCACCCTAATTCTTCATTAATGTCATCAATGTTTGGTGGCTTGACAGGAAGTCGGGGTATGGAGAGCAAGTAGCTACCTCATGAAAAGTGCAAACCTCGATGCGCAGAACGTATCTCGTTTTATTTTGAAATTTCAAATCTTAGCGACTTAAATAATTCTCTCGCTTTTCACTGCATTGTGAATTTCCTTTTAACGTTTTGACTCTTCAACTCGTGAGACTGCGAGGGCCGATTTGGGTTTGATTAACAGTAATCACTATTTGGAGCATGATTAATTTCCTAATCACCTTATTGCTATATCGCAACTCAGAAATTCGGAGATAAGTTTATGGGAGGCTAGCAGGCCGAGTCGCGAAACTGCGAGATGGCGATAATTAAGGATCAATTATGGGAAGAAAATCTTAGATTAGGCGACTAATTAATATTGCTATAATTACGTCTCAACCTCGTGCGTCGGGGTTTTAGACACTTTAAATTTATGAAGGAAAGTGCCGAGTGGCGAAGTGCCGAGAACCAAATTTAACCATGGTTAGTTCTTGACTCAGTTTATCACAATAGGTATCGTGTTCTTAGCTCTCAGAGCTGTAAAAACAAAAACTTATGTTTGACGAATGACGAGGCACGAACTCTCGAAAACATATACTCACGAGTTAAAAGTTTTATCCTAGTTAATGTCTTGGGAAGAAATTAAAAACGACTTCGCCGTTTCGTGAATCGGGACGTGTGAACTCAAGTTTTAAAGTATCTGAACTGCGAGACCCCGAAATAAAACCAAAAGAGTGAACATTCTTGTGAAAATGGATTTGTTTTGAAAGTGGAAAAGCATTGCTATCCCGACGACAAGATTTCAGAGTTTTAAGATCCCGGAAGAAAAGAGAGAATCCACTTTAGACTTCAAGTATCAAACATTTGTGCAAGGTAAAAACAAAGGCAGCTCCAACACCATCCAACGCCAGGTGGGGAGAAAGAGTTGAGGAGGACCTATTGACTCATAGTAGTTATTTAGAGGGAGATCAGAATCATTTTTTTAGGACACCATATTTAAGGGTGACTGGTCCACCCGGGACAACTTTAGTTTCAGAGTTTTTGAGACAGCATGTTGGTGCAGGGGCTTCAAAACATTATATATCGATGAGGAGGAGCAACAAGGCACCACAGAGGCTTGATCCTCACTTGGCTATAGAGACGAGTAGATTAGGTTCTTGATCCACTTCAGGTGGAATTCACTTGGTGAGAAGCCAAGTTGAGGATCTTGGTGAGATGTCGAGATCTAGATACTCCTGGTGAAATACCAAGAGGGGGTAAATCTTGGTGAGATGCTAAGAGTAGTGGCCATTGGCGAGATTCCAGGAGGTAAAAATCCTTGTTGGGAGACCAAGGTTGAAATATTTGGCTTGATACCAAGATCTAGGTGATCTTGGATAGGTGGAAATGCACTTCCATATATAGATCACATAGGTTGAGAAGATCTGTGTCAGAGACTACTTTTGATGATTAGGGTACAACCATAATCATTGAGTAGTTTCCAGTAGGAAACCATGTCCACTATCGAGATGAGATTGGTGGTTAAGGGCACTTTCCTTGGTAAGAGGGAGCATTGAGATTCAGGTACCTTGGAAAGTGGTCCCCTTATGTTTGTGAGTCTCTAAACACAAAGGGGGAGACTATTACCCTCATTACTTTACTTTATGATTCTAATTTCACTTTGACTTAGGAGATTTAATTCAAAATTGAAATATGTCACTTAAGTCATTAAAGTGACATTTAATTCACTTTGTGGGTGAGTTAAAGGACACAAAGAAAACTAAGGAAAGTGGGTTTCCGAAGTGATATTTTTGGATTAGATCTCACCCATTGATTAGACTTGTCTAGATTGGATCTAGGCCATTGATCTTTTAGGGTTTGGCCAAAGAGAGGCTAAAGGAGGGAATAGGGAAAATATGAGATTCATTCTTCACTTGAGAAAAGAGGAGAAGGTGGAGAGCTCTTGGGCGCATATCTTGAGGAGGAGAAGGCACATGAGGTCAAGAGTTTGGGAGGAGCTCTAGCTTGGAACTATTCCACCATGGAGTATAGGATACACCTTGGAGGAGGGAACATACATCTAAGGAGGGGCGTACAAGCTTGTGGACGGGTGCATTCTTGGGAGAAGAGGATCATCAAGCTAAGGAGAGGCTCTCCTTGAGGATGGTTCTTGTTGAGGAAAGGAACACTTGATGAGAGATGGAGGTCACATGGCAAGGGAGGGTGCATGGCAAGGGAGGGGAAACTCATTTGTGATTTTTTTCTTGAGTAGTGGCACACTTGAGCTAAGTGTGCACCACATCTTTGGAGGGTGGTACTCTTGAGAGGAGGGAGCTTCTACAAGGGAAAGAAAAATTCAAGCAAGGGTTTAAAGGCATAAGAAGAGGGAAGGTCAAATAAAGAGGTAAGGAAATAGGTCCAAAGGTTAGAAAAGGAAGAAGGGCGCACCAAGGCAAAGGGTGCCTTGCTTCAAGAGGATAGGAGGGACATCTTCAAGGGACTCCAAGACTTTCGAGAAGGGTTTCTATTGTACCAAGTTCACATGTAAATGTTTTTCGTGTTGTAATTTTTCTTTGAGGCCTTCTATATACATATACTCCAATCTAGTTTTCCCCAATCGAGGTTTTTCTAGGGTGATGTTGACGAAAAACATATCTGTCAATTTAATGCATGCTTAGAATTGTTAGATAAACATTTAGAGTTGTAAATATTGAGAGGCGTGTTATGTGTTTTGAGTTATATTGTATGTGCTAATAATTGGTATGATAAACACTTGAGAGGGAACCTGAAAAGGACACTTAACCACAAAAATTATCAACAGAAAGTAACCAAATAGTTTGTTGTCCTAAAAGGTAGAAAATGACAGTTTTGGAAAGTCAAACTTAGAGATAAAGTCTGGTCAAAGACAAACCATATTTAGTAGCCTGATAGTACCTCGTTTCTCTTCATGTCCAAACCAACACTTGATTGATTCCTAGCCATTGGATTAAGTTAGTGGAAGGATACCATAAGAGGAGGTGTTAACCAACAATAAGCGGTCATTGTCACTTTATGACCACTTCAGCAGGTATAACTTTGGGGGAGTTGATCGAATCAAGAGTTGTAATATCCTGGAGTCCTGGAGTACCGAAATCACATAGATTGTTGATATAGTACCCTCTGATATTTCTCAATACCTTTAGATTAACCAATGGAAGGATAGGGTAAGCACTTTGACGGGTAGAAATCCGAGGGAGTTGAGCGACTTCAGAATTGTAATGTCCCGAAGTCCCGAAGCACCGAAGTCCTGAATTAATTAAGGATCATCCATCCTAACATAATATTAATTTGTGATCATTTATCTTGTTGAATTCTCAAGATGAGGTAGGACCATCCAGTGAACAAGAGATTAAATCTCAATCTTCTGATCTACTAGTGGAGATAATATAGGTGCTTCGACGAAGTGTACATCAGGAAGTATTGCTCTGGAAGAGTGTATGAACATTGAATTCTAAAGGAACTAGTTACAACATCGGTCTCATGATAAGGTAAATGGGTTTATTAGAGGCACGAAAGGGCCTAGAAGTAAACAAGCACGTGAACGTTTTTGAACAAGGTCCTCTGTGGAAGAATAAAGAGAAAAGCGCTAAGGAGTGTCGCTTAGAGTGGATAAGATCATGGTTTAGAGACATCGTCACAAGGAAAGTGGATTGAACAAAGTTCCTGTGAAGAATTCAAATTTTGTACTAGCTTAAAGGGTTGTGGAATAATTCAACAAGATCATGCTGTGAAACAAAAAAAGGGGGTGAAAGTGACTTTTTTTTCCAGGAAGCCATAACTTTCAGCTCAGATATCAGATTAGGGAAAGAGTACATTCATTGGAAAGATGATTCAGAGAAGAATTACATTGAATTGTTATAATTTGGATAATTAAATACATTTCTTCATGAATTGATCACGAAAAAGACATGTAGAATTGTTTGGATTTTTTTTTATAATATGAATAATTCTAACAAAATGGTTGCTTGCAAATTTTGTATAATTAGGGGGTATAAACATATCAGTTCATTATAATAATTCATATTCAATAAATGGAAGAAGGAGAGGGAGATTAAAACAATGATAAAGAGGCCAACAAGAAAACTATTAGTGTTGGTAATGCGAAGACATAATCAAATGGGCACATGAGTATAGAGGAGAAAGAAACCTTATTAGAGACTGTGAGAAGTATGAAAATAGAAGTAAAGAGTTACAAAGTAGACAATGAGAGGTTGATGAGAGAAAAAAACCAAATAAATTCTCAAGTAATGCAAAGATTAAATCTGTTTTAGAGGCAAACAAAGAATGGATCAAATTCAAGATGGGAGGACAAGGGCATATATTGTGAGAAAAGAGATAACTACAACATATATAGCTATTCAATAATTGACAGAATAACTAATAGACATCACTTGCCTCGCTCAAAAATGAAATTTTATGCATAGAAATATTCCATAAGCAGCCAAAAAGTGTCTCTTGTAAGGCACCAAAGAAGAAGGCATGAATTGGACAGTTTGCAAGGAGAGTTGAGGAAGATTAAGCCAACATCCTTTGATGGTGAAAGAGAAAGGAAAGATGATGTCGAAACATGCCTGCTTGGACTTAGGAGGTATTTTCAATTTCATAACTACTCATCAAACCTAGAAGCCATAATTTCCACATACCATTTACATTGAAAAGTTGCTATGTGGTGGTATCAAATGAAGAAATTTGAACACATTAATGAGAGTAGGATCACTTGGAAGAAGTTCAAGAAATATTTTTAGAAGGAGTACCTTTTAGAGCACTTCTATGGCAAGAAAATGTAGGATTTCTTTGAACTCAAGCCGAGAAGCATGACCATGGTAGAGTATGAAAATAAATTCTTGAGATTACTAAAGTATGTGGGGTTTATAAAATATGATAAATTGAAAATACAAAGGTTTTTAAGTGGAATGACATCATTTTATAAAGAGAATATTCAATATGATGAACCCAGGACTTTGTTTGAGATCATCATGAAGGCTAAGTACCTGTATGAGAAAGGAAAGGGCATAGAGTATTTGCAGAATTATTGGAAGGATAAGAAGAAGTTGAAGTCTAACCAGATAAAGAAAGGATCCAAACATCCTTTTAATATAAATATCCCAAATAAAAATAAGCGAGACCAACTTGCTAAGGATGAATCTAAGATAGAAGGCTCCTTGGGAAAATGGGGAAGACCACCAATCCAATGTTGGGGATGAAAAGAACATCACTTGTACAAGGATTTACCTCATAGAAAAGAGAAAGTGAATACCATGCACAACATACTAGAGGCTACAACAATAGAAGAAATTAGAATAATATATGCAACCTTAGATGATCGACAAGCAGAGTAAAAATTCAATATGATCAAGGTAGAAGGTAATATCATTAATCAACATATTTCTATTTTAATTGATTCAGGAGAAATTCATTGTTACATTGATCCTAAATAGAGGATAGATTACATTCGGAGAAAGTAAGCTTGAAAAATCAAGTTTGGTTTGGCTAGCCACTAGAACCAAAAGGAGAATCCATGATATGGTCAGAGGTTGTTCCATAAGTCTTAGCGGTGTGAATATTAATGTTGATCTAAATATTATACCTTTGGTTTCTTATGATATTGTAATTGAATGGATTGGTTGGACAAGCATCATGTTGTCCTAGATTGTCATAACACAAAATTTTCATGTGTTAATGAAGAAGGGAAACATAACACTGTGAAAGGAGTTCCAAGACCCATTTCCATAAGGGATATTTCAGCCTTACAACTGAAGAGATGTTTCAGGAAAGGATTTCATTTGTATGCAACCCATGTGGAGGAGCGAGAAAGGAAAAAGGAGCCAAGCCTTGAAGATTTTTTGGTACTACAAGAGTTTGAATATGTATTCCAAGAAATACCAAGATTTCCACCAAAGTGGGAGATATATTTCTCCATTGATTTAGTACCAGGAGGTATCAAAAACACCTTACAGAATGAGTCCACTAGAATTAAAAGAATTACAAATGCAGTTGGAAGAATTGTTGAAGAAAGGGTACATACATCCAAGTGTTTCACCTTGGGGAGCACCATTATTCTTTGTAAAAAAGAAGGATAGAACATTCAGGTTACGTATTGACTTTAGACAACTAAATAAATCCACAGTAAAGAACAAGTACCCTCTACCCAGAATTGATGACCTCTTTGATCATATAAGACGAGAAAATATATTTTCAAAGATAGACTTGAGATCATGATACCATCAGGTAAGAATCAAGGAAAAATACATCAATAAGACATCCTTATGAACTAGTTATGGACATTATGAATTTGTAGTGGTGACATTTGGACTATCCAATGCACTAGCTATATTTATGTGCTTAATGAATGGCGTATTCATAAATTATTTGGATAAGTTTGTCATAGTATTCCTCGATGACATACTTATCAATTCTAAGTCTAAGGAAGAGTATGGACATCACCTAAGATTGGTATTCCAACTGTTGATGGAATATCAATTGTATGCCAATATTAGTAAGAGTTCTTTATACTAAGAACATATCCATTACTTGGGGCACATTATTTCAGGACAAGCTATAACAGTATATCCAGAGAAGATTGAAGCCATTAGAGGATGTCCAACACCTAGGAATGTTTCAGAACTCAGATGTTTTATGGGATTATCTCATTACTACATAATATTTATAGTAGGGTTCTCTAAGATTTCTCATCCCATCACCTCTTTGCAAAAGAAGGAAATTGAATTTAAATGGACATATAAGTGTGAAGAGAAATTTAATTTGTTGAAAGAATTACTTATTAGTGAACCTATTATAAATATTTTTGACCCAAATGAAAGTTTTGTGGTATGTACATGTAAGGTAGATAGAGATGTAGTGGGGGGGCCCAGAGGGCCCATAGTGATAATAGTGGAGGTCATTCAATGTAAGGTGGACTAGGTCCACTATATTATTAAATAAGGCCCACTATGGTAGTTAGATATAATAAATGTAAGAGGACTTCTTAGAAGGTTCTACTTCTAGAAGATTCCTCCTCTAGAATGTTCTTAGGTGATGGTAGCACTATATAAAGGAGTTCAAGCAATGTAATGAGACATGAAGAGAAATATTGTGTTGTGGAGTGGTATCTCAATAGGAGGATTCCCTCTCGAAGAGGCAAGTGAACAGGAGAGGATCCCTTCCATAATAGGATCCATTGTATGGTGTTTCCCTACCTCAAGGGTTTGGTAATAATATTGTGTGGTTTCTTCTATATTTCTCTTTGGATATATTGTGTATTCAGTATTTGTGGTGATTATATTTGTATATCTATTCAGGTTCTTAACAAGTGGTATCAGAGCACTTTCCAGGGCCGGAGTTGTGGGCAACTATTTTTATTTTTGTAGATTTTTTTTTCGGAGAAGAAAAAAGAGGGCCGCGACATTCCAGACATTTTCAGTATATTTCTGTGCAAAATTTGCAGAAAAGGGTTGTAGATCTGAGTTCCTCTCAGAAAAAAACCCAAGTTAATAAAAAAATTGTCCAAAACGGAGTCTGGAAGGTCAAGATATTGAGGTTTTAAAATCTGCAATTTTTCAAGGTTTTTTCTGCAGACGACGACGCAATTTGTTTTCATTATGTAACATTTAGAGGCCGAATTTTCCCAAATAAATTACATATCTGATTTCTTCTCACAATTTCACCCAATTTCAAAAAAACAATCAGCCGAAACGGAGTTCGGGAAGTGAAGTTATGAGCATTTTAAGTTCAGCAGTTTTTTGGGGTTTTTCCAGAAAAAACTGCGATTTTCTGCCAAAACTTATTGGGTCTATTTTTTGATTTTTTTCGTGACGGCTACAGGAACGAAGAGTTAATAG
>ML776923.1:690433-716338 GCA_009831015.1 Picea engelmannii
GTATTATTCCTTCCAGATTCTGCTACGACTCTTTTCCACTATGTGGATAGATCTTCTTATTTAGATCCACATGATAGGTGTCAGTCTTTGGAGCATCATTTGGAGTTGGTTATTGGGTTCCAAAATATTCTACGGGGAGTTCAAATGAGCACTTGGACATGGAACCCGGGCTTACAATGGTGGTTGGACTACTTCATCATGGTGGATTTCATTTCTACATGGGACTTTGGTTCTTCAGTCTTCTTCAGCATTACGGTCCACAATTATCCATGGGACCCTGGTATATGGTTGTACATCAAGTGTTGAGGACAACGCTTTCATAAGGGGGATGGAATGTAAGGTAGCTAGAGAGGTAGTGGGGGGGCCCAGAGGGCCCATAGTGATAATAGTGGAGGTCATTCAATGTAAGGTGGACTAGGTCCACTATATTATTAAATAAGGCCCACTATGGTATTTAGATATAATAAATGTAAGAGGACTTCTTAGAAGGTTCTACTTCTTGAAGATTCCTCCTCTAGAATGTTCTTAGGTGATGGTAGCACTATATAAAGGAGTTCAAGCAATGTAATGAGACATGAAGAGAAATATTGTTTTGTGGAGCGGCAGCTCAATAGGAGGATGCCCTCTCGAAGAGGCAAGTGAACAGGAGAGTATCCCTTCCATAATAGGATCCATTGTATGGTGTTGCCCTACCTCAAGGGTTTGGTAATAATATTGTGTGGTTTTTTCTATATTGCTCTTTGGATCTATTGTGTATTCAGTATTTGTGGTGATTATATTTGTAGATCTATTCAGGTTCTTAATAGTACATATGCATGCAAGGAAGAACTTAGGGGAGTCCTTACACAAAATGGACATGTCAATGATTATGAGGCCAAAAAGCTTAAATAAGATGAGATGAACTATGCCAGACATGACTTGGAACTTGCTTCCATTGTTCACACATTGAAGATGTGGAGGAATTATCTCATGGGGAAGAGATTTGAATTAATAACATACCATAGTGATCCAAAATATATTTTTGAACAACCAACTTTGAATGTCAGGAAAATGAGATGGCTGAAATTTTTAAGTGAATATAATTTTGAAATCAAGCATATCAAAGGAAAAGAAAATAAAGTTGTTGATGCACTTAGTAGAAGAGTACATATCATGCATGATACAACCATTATTATGCATCAATTAGATTTAAAGAGCATAATTTTAGATGTTGTTGTTACAGATCACCATTACCTACACGAAAAAGAAAGCTTACAACAATAAAATGTACAACAAAAAAATAAATAATATGAGATGAAGGAAGATGGATTACTTATGCATAAAAATAGAATCTATGTTCCTAGTTCTGGAGAACTTAGGAATTTGGTATTAAAACAGATGCAAAATGTTCCATATGCGATACATCCTGGTTACCAGAAAATAATTGCAGCAGTAAGAAGCCCATTATTTTGGCCAGGAATGAAGAAAGATGTTGTTTATTACATTGCCATATGTCTGGAATGTCAGAGAGTGAAGGTTGAGCATAGGCACCCAACAGGTTTGCTACAACCATTACCAATTCCAGAGAAGAAATGAGAAGTGGTAACCATTGATTTTATAACTAAATTGCCAAGGAAAACAAGACAACATGATTCAATAATGGTAGTGGTTGATAAATTGACAAAATTTGCTCATTTTGTTCTTGTAAAAATAAATCATACCGAAGATAATATTGCAGAAATTTGCATGAGGAATATTGCTAGGATGCATGGGATACCTAAGGCAATTGTTTCAATCAAAGACACAATGCTTACTTCAAATTTATCTAAGGGATTGTTTAAAGGATTTGGTACGAATATGAACTTTAGCACAACACACCATCCACGATCATATGGGAAGAAAGAAAGAGTCAACCAAGTAATTGAATACATGTTTAGGATGTACGTGATGTATAAGCCAACTAAGTGGGAATATTACTTGCACTTGATTTAGTTTGCCTATAATAATGTGTATCAAGCTTCATTTTACATGAGCCAATTTGAAACTTTGTATGGTAGGAAATGCAATACTCCATTGAGTTGGGACAACCCAACATATAGAGTGGTACTTGGGCCAAAATTTTTGAAGGATATGGAAGACGAGATTGTTAGAATTAAGTAGAATTTAAAGGCAGCTCAAGATAGAGAAAAAATTTATGGAGATAAGAACAATATAGCTAGAGAATTTAAAGTGTGGGAGCATGTTCTTTTAAAAGTGAAGCCCAAGAAAACATCTTTGAAGTTGAGTAGTTGTGCAAATCTAGAAACCAAATTCTATGGTCCATTTGAGATATTAGAAAGAATAGGTCCAATTGCATACATGTTTTCATTGCTTTCTTCCATGAATGTGCATAATGTATTTCATGTCTCTTTGATAAAAAAATATGTACATGATCCTAGCCATGTTATTGACTAGCATTTGATTTAGGTAAAGATAGAGGGAGACTTTTAGGTCCATCCAATGTGAATATTGGATAGAAAAGTCAAAATGCTCTGGAATCGAGTTATAGAGATGGTAAAAGTACAGTGGACTTGCTACTGTCCTAAAGATGCTACTTGAGAGCATGAAGATGCCATGAGGGAAGAGTACTCGTAACTTTTTGAATAAATTTTGAAATTTTTATTTTTGGTTTGTATATGTAGTGATGGCAATGCCAAAATAAGGGGGAGGGCAATGTAATACCCCAATTTTGAGCCCCATATTAAATAATGTATTTTATGAATTTATGAAAGACTAGTGTGCCTATGAAATGTAATGTTTTGATCATTATTAATAATAAATACATCATTGGATACTAGACGGACTAGGACAAGAGTTATAGGGGGCTATGATTCCACAAGAGAGGGGGCTTAGTGTGATAAGTGTTTATTTTATATTTTTATTTACCCAATTTTGTTTTAATGGAGTATATTAATTACATGAGCTTCTTGGGGGGAAGGCCACGTGGTTCTTTAATTCCAAGAAAATAAATAAATCCTTTTTTGGTTTGTTGGGGGGTTCACTCACTCACTCACTCATTCCTTGTTCATTGTTCACAATTTTCATTTTGTTCTCTCTCAATTCATTCTTTCATCCACTCTTCATTCCTCATTCATTTTGATCTTGGCTTGTGAAAGAAAAATGAATTGTGGAGAGAAGCCATGGTTTTTTTGGCACTAATGATTGTTGGTGTATTCCAACCATGAGTTAATGCCTGCATGTTCGAGATGCATTGGAATGTGTTAATGTTTTCCTAGAGATGTGAGAGTCCCATCATGGATATTCTTGGCCAGATGCATTTGGAAGGAGGTGAACAACTTGAGGGACTGCATGGCAGAGAAGGGGGTCCATTCTCTTGGGTTTTGCAACAGATTTTGAAGAATTAACAATGACACTTCTTCAAGAGAAAGAAAGAAGGAGGAATTTCATGAATTGGAAAAAGTCTTCAAATATACCTTTGATTGTGAGAAAACAAGAATAGGTGCAAAAGAAAGTAGTGGAAGAAAAACAGGGGATCTTGGTATGGCATAAAACCAACTCAAGAGGGAAATGACCCATTAAATAAGAAAAACTATGTTATCAAGAAAGGAGAATGTTTTTACTATGGAAAACTAGTCATTTTATTAATGATTATAGAAAGAAGAAATTTGATAATTCTAGAAATAAGAGGCAACAAATTAATTTTTCTCATAAAGGAATCATTAAAGAACAACTTGAAAAACTTAAATTGTTTCTTTCAAATATGAATTTATGTATTTCATAATAGAAAACTCAAATATCTAGTTTATTGACTCTAGTGCTTCTTCACATATAATGCCATGAAAGTTTAATTGGGAGATGGAAAGTACCATGAGTGCCAAGGTTATGGTGTTGTGTTTGTTAGAAATCCTAATGGTATGATTAAACAAATTCAAAATGTCATGTATGCTCTAAGACTAAAAAAATTGTAATCAAGGCTTGAAAGTTGAGTTTTTAAAGAGTGGGTGTTTAGTCAAAGATATGAAATATAACTACAAATTTATTTCTCAAGGTATCCAAGAAGGAGGATTGAGAAATATTTACTCTTTTTTTGGATTTCATAAGATTTATTGGCAAAACTTATCTCAACATAACAAATATGGAATTTGAGGTATGCAAATTCAACAAAACTTTGGAGATATTGTGATGTTGCAACGAAATAACATGGTGAAAGGTTTTCCTTTATTAAAGACTGAGCTTGTTGGATGTGAAGGATCTACATAAATTCGAGTTTTCAAAACTAAGTGAAATAAAGAAAAGAGAAATGCTTGAATTGGTGGACAATGATCTATGTGAACCTATGCAAACTAAATATTTGGATGGTGTTTCTTATTTTATAATATTTATTGATGATAAAACAAGATACACTTAGATTTATTTCTTGAAATACAAAATGATATGTTTAATATTTTTAATAAAAAACAAATTGAAAGGAATATTAATTTTTTTAGATTTTGTTATAAAAAAAATTGATATCAAATCAATGTATAAAATATTGTAAAGACAATTTTATATATATATATATATATATATATAGAAACAAGACTTCTTTATAATCTCAACAAAACGATGGAAATCAATTAAGTTAATAACATGTATAAAATATTATATATATATATATAAAAAGAGAAACAACACTTATTTATAATCCCAACAAAATGGTGGGAATCAATTAAGTTAATAACATGTATATTTACAAAAAGCAATCAACCATTCAAATTGGGTTGGTGACTCTTAGGATGGTAGAATATTATTTTTGATATTATCATAGGAGTTATTTTTATGGAGTAGAAAAAAGTAACTCAAAATTTCTTGTTCATCAAGGAATATTAGGTTTTGTGTAGGACTATATATAAGGTTATTTGGTTAAAGATAATTTGAAAAGATAAGGTTTTATGAAGTAATATATATAAGGTTATTTGGTTAAAGATAATTTTAAAAGATAAAAGTATTTGGTTAAGAAGAAATCTAAAAGATGTTTTGGAGAAAAGAAAATCACTCTCACTGTTATGAATTGAAATCATCAAAATTCAATTAAACTTAAAGTGTTATCAATTGAGACAATCAAAATTCAATTAAACTTACAAATAATTCAATGTTATCAATCTTCCATGTAACAACTAAGTATATTAAAATCCAATTCCACTTTGTTAGAGAAAAAACCTCCACAATAAATTAATATCTTGTATTATGAATCCAAGCTATCTTCACTAAGGAATTAAATAATCTTAATAAAAACCTATTCAAAATTCAATTAAACTTACAAATAATTCAATGTTATCAATGTTCCACGTAAGCATATTAAAATCCAATTCCACTTTGTTAGAGAAAAAACTTCTACAAGAGATTAATATCTTGTGTTATGAATCTAAGCTATATTCACTAAGGCATTAAGTAATCTTAATAAAAATCTTACATATATATTCAACAAGGTAAATAGCTGCCAAGCAGCTAGTCCCTGCCTACTTGAAAATTTTGATTTAATGAATTTTAAAAGTAGGAGTCTAATTTAAAAAAAAATGTTTTATGAACTTGGTTGAAGTATTTATAAGATCTTATGCATTAGTGATTATTATCATAACAATGGTCATGAACTTGGTTAAGATCATCACAATATCTTATGCATTATGCATCAAAGATTATTATGCATTAGTGATTATTAACATAACAATGGTCATGAGCTTGTTAAAATCATCAGAAGATCTTATGCATTATGCATTAGTGATTATTAACATAATAATGGTCTGAATTTGGTTAAGATAATCACACAATTAGTTAAGATAATTACAAGATCTTATGCATTAGTGATTATTAGCATAAAATCACAAGATCTTATGCATTAGTGATTATTAGCATAAACAATGGTATTGACAAGATAAATTTAATGTATATTAATCTACAAAGGGATGCGAGACTAGTCAATATATAATATTATATTCTTTAAAATAAGAAATAGAAAAAATCAATTACTTACACTTGAAAACATGTTTAGAATTAAATTAAATTTACCAATTTTGTTTTTTTTATAAATAATTACTTATTATTATAAATGGCGTATATCAACCACTTTTTACTTATACACCAATCAGATATTGTAATTATTTAAAATAGTGATTTTACTTAAAATAATATATTATATTCTTTAAAATAAGAAATAGAAAAAATCAATTACTTACACTTGATAACATGCTTAGAATTAAATTTAATTTACCAATTTTGTTTTTTTAAATAATAATAATTCAATTTAAAATCACCATGTAACAAAATGTTGATTTTACATTAAAAAAATCTAATAAAAATAAAAAAACAATAAAAATATTCTTTACACCTACATTTATATTTTTCAATTTACTAATAAAAACCAAAAAAACAATAAAAACATTCTTTGCACCTACATTTCTATTTTTCTATTTGCATCAAACTAATGGCATGGCACAATGCCTTAATTAATAATGATATTGACGTTACCTAAAGACCAGACAAGAATCAACCACAACAACATTTTTTGGCTCACCAAATGTCACGTCTCGTAATTTCTTCACTGTAATTGAAATTAAGTTTTTGAACATTTTGAAACCCTGCAAAGAGAGAGGAGGATTTCTTTCCAGCGCTGTTTGATTATCTCCAATGTTGAGGACAAAGATACATATCATTCTTCATGCTACACAGTCCACATCATCATCTTTTTACATAGCCCGAGTCTAAATCCTTAAGGTTTTATAGTTAGATGAAGTTGAGTCATCACATTCAACACCTCAACACCTTGACATGATAAATTGTGAAGCAAGAAATGCAGAGAGAAAAGAATAGAACAGAAAACAATATATTGGAATGTAAGAATAACTAAGAGGTTATGTACAATGAAATGGGAGATGGCTGAGCTAAATAGGCTCAAGCAAATCAAGAATAGAAAGTACAGTTGTCCAGAACAGTTGGCAGTGTACAGTCAGACTGTTGAGGTTACATTATATTTAACACTCCCTCTTACACTCAACAGTTACAAACATCAGCACTAATTATGCCTAAGTGTTGTCTCTGAAAATCAAAAGTTGACTTTCCTAGTGGCTTTGTAAAGATATCAGCAAGCTGATCTCGAGAACCACAGAATTATAGTGAAATATCACCATTATTGACTAGCTCGCGTATGAAATGAAAACGAGTGTCAATGTGTTTGATTTTCTTGTGAAACACATGATTTTTGGATAAAGAAATTGCTGATGTATTATCACAAAAAACAGGAGTTGGATCATTTTTTGTATGTGACATATCTTTCAATATTATTCTCAGCCATACAACTTGACAAGAAGCTGAGGTAGCAACGACATACTCTGCCTCTGCAGAAGATATTGAAACAATTGGCTTCTTCTTCGATGACCATGTGATTAGGTTTGTGCCCAGTTGAAAAACATGTCGAGATGTGCTTTTCCTGTCATCTAGACTACCTACAAAATCACTGTCTGTGTAACCAGAAAGTTGATTACTATTAGATTTAGTGTACCATAAGCCGAAATTGAGAGTTCCTCCAACATATCTCAGAATTTGTTTCGTCATTTTCCAATGAGAATCTTTGGGGGATTCCATGAATCAGGAAACAAGGTTGGCTGCATACATAATGTCAGGCCTAGTTGCTGTAAGATACAACAAAATTCCTACCAAACTTTTGTACAGGGTAGAGTCCACTGTAGAACCTTCATCATTCTTGCTCAATTTTGTGCCTAGTGGTATGGGGGTGTCTGCTAGATTGCATCCTTCCATGCGGAATCTTTTGATGATGTCTGCTGCATACTTTTGCTGATAGACAAAAATGCCTTTGGTTGATTGATTAACCTCAATCCCTAAAAAATATTTCATTATGCCAAGATCTGTCATCTCAAACTCAGATTGCATGGCATGTTTAAAATCTGTTAACTCAAGATTTCCTGTATAGATCATGTCATCAACATATAAACATACAATCAAAATTTTACCGTGCTGATCTGTTTTGGTGTAAAGAGTTGGCTCATTTTGGCTTCTGCTGAAACCACTTTTGATCAGATAAATGTCAATTCTGCTGTACCAAGCTCTTGGAGCTTGTTTTAAGCCATACAAGGCTTTCTTCAACTGATATACTTTGGCTGGGTGCTCTTGGAATTCAAATCGAGGTGGCTGATCGACATAAACTTCTTCTTCTAAAAGACCATTCAGGAATGCTGACTTGACATCCATTTGGTATAATTTCCATTTGTGTTGTGCTGCTATGGCCAATAGAGTCCTTACAGTGTCTAATCTTGCTACTGGAGCAAAAGTTTCACCATAATCAGTACCTATTTGTTGTGAGAATCCTTTGGCAACAAGTCTTGCCTTGTGCTTTTCAATCTGCCCTTTTTCATTGAGTTTAGTTTTGTAAACCCACTTGACACCAATACTCTTCTTATGTCTTAGAAAATCAACAAGATCCCATGTCTTGTTCTTCTCAATGGATTCAATTTCTTGGTTCATGGATTGAACCCAATGTGGCTAATTAGTGGCTTCCTTAAAAGATGTAGGTTGACATGACATTAAAGAAAAAAAATTGTGTTGTTCAAAGTCATCCAACTGCTGATGGATTTCTCTCAAACTTCGAGTTCTCTGATTTTGTGGTTCAGAGAATGATTCTCTGCTGGAAGTTGAGTTATCCTAAGAATTTTCAGGTTGTCTTTGTACTTGCAATCTTGGAAGAGTAGTTTGAGGTACTTGCTGTTCTAAAGTTTTTGCATGTTCATAACTTGGTAGAAATGGATTTTGATTGTCCATCTGCTGATTTTCTGAATCATTCCATAATTGATTTTCCAGAAATTTTACATCTCTGCTAAGAATTAATTTCTTGGTGATTGGATTGTAAAGTCTGTAAGCTTTAGATGTTTCACTATATCTAGTGAAAATACATTTCTCACTTTTATCATCAAGTTTCTTCCTTAATTCAGAAGGTATGTGAGTGTATGCTATGCATCCAAATGTCCTTAGATGTGCTACATTGAGCTTTGTCCCACTCCATGCTTCTTGGGGAACTTTCATATTTAGACTTGTGGTTGGTGATCTATTCAAGAGATAAACTGAGCATGCTACTGCTTCAGACCAAAAAGTACTTGACAAACTTTTCTCTTTAAGAAGTGTTCTTTCCATATTCATTATTGTCTGATTTTTCCTTTCAGCCACTCCATTCTGTTGTGGAGTATACCTGGCTGTTGTTTGCATGATAATGCCATGTGATTTGCAGAAATTTTCAAATTCTTTGGAGTTGTATTCTCCTCCTCCATCTGACCTGAGTGATTTGATATATTTGCCACTCTGTTTTTTATCTTCTGCCTTGAATTCTTTGAATTTTGCGAATGTTTCAAACTTGTGTGTGAGAAAATAGATCAATATTTTTCTGCTGAAATCATCAATAAACATTAGAAAGTAAAAACTACCACCTATTAACTCTGTTTTCATTGGTCCACATAGGTCAGTGTGAACAAGTTCAAGATGTTGTTTGGCTTGATTTGATTATTGTGGAAAACTAGTTCTCTTATCTTTTCCAAGTATGCATGACTCACATGGGGGAATTTGCTCTTTAAAGATAGGAAGACCTTTGACCATGGAGTTATTCTGAAGAAAAATTAGACTCTGAAATGGTAGATGTCCAAATCTTGTATGCAGATCCGTAGTTTCATTCAGGGTGGATGCAATTTGTGCATATGGTTGACTCATGTTTGCAGTTCGGAGTGTAAGGGGAAACATCCTATTTGGATTCGTATGGATTTCAAAAATCAATTTTCTGCTGGGGTATTTGTCATATATTTTTCGAGATGCTCCCTCAAAAAGTACCTTATAGCCATGTTCAATGAGCTATCCTACACTTAACAAATTATGTTTCAGATCTTGAACATGATAGACACTGTTTATGTCTTTCTTAACATTCTGTTTAGTAAGAATAGGAACAGTTCTTCCTTGAACTTGGACTAAGTAATCATTTCCAAGTGTAATATCAGATGAGATTGAGGAATCAATGCATGAAAGTAATTCTTTGTTACGTGTCATGTGATTGCTGCATCCACTATCCAACAACCAGAGATCTTTAGGTTGTTCTTCAGTCTCGTGGCATGAGAGAAACATACCTCTTGAGATGTCTCCCGTATGATTTGACACATGTGCTCTGTCTGAGAGCTGATTTGCTTGCTTCTTCCTGCATTTAGATTCATAGTGCCCATACTTTTTGCAATAATAGCATTGTATGCTTGTTTTGTCATTTGATCTCCTCCCTCTGCCTCTTTGAGGCTGGAAATTATGATGTTGATTTTGTTGCTGTTGTCTTTGACCTTGGAAATTCTGATTCAGATATTGTTTTCTGTTACCTCTAGTGGAATGAGAGTTATTTTGATTGCTCCCTCTTCCTTGGTAACCTCTTCTTCTTCCTTTGCCTCTCCCTCTACTGAAGGAGAATTGAGTTTTGAAAGCATTTGAGATTGACTCATCTGTGAGATGCAGTCTAGTTTCATGTGTCACCAGAGAACCAATTAATTCATCTGTTGAAAATCTTGACAGATCCTTGGATTCAAGGATTGCTGTTACAACCATTTCAAATTTCTTTGGTAAACTTCTGAGAATTTTCTCAATAATGCGTTGATCAGTGATGGCTTCACCAGTCAATTTGATCTGGTTCACAATGCCCATGACTCTGGTCATGAACTGATCCACATTTTCAGACTCTGTCATCCTTAAAGTCTCGAATTGTGTCCTCAAGGTCTGCAGTTTAACTGTTTTGACCCTGTCATTTCCTTGATAGGAATATTTAAGAATATCCCAGGCCTGTTTGGAAGTACCAGCGCCTGTGATTTTTGAGAAAATCAAATCATCCACAGAATTTTGAATCCAGAATTTCGCTTTATTTTCTTTGTTCCTCAATGTTGCCTGAGCAATTCGCTGTGGATTTGTCATGGAAGAGAGGGCTATTGGATCTAGTTCCACATATCCAAGATCCACTGGTTCCCAGCAGTCTTGTGCTTGCAAGAACGATCTCATCCGAAGAGACCAAAATTCTTAATTCTTTCCTAGAAGAATTGGACCCTGAGTTGGTCCTAAGTTGCTAAATGACGCCATAAAAACAAATTGCAGAAAAAACAGAGGGAAATGTCGTATTTACCTCCGATCGCCGAAACACCAATTTGCCGATGGATGAAGGGAGATTATCGGCCTTAATTGGCCTTTTTCGCGGTGCAATGTGACCATGCGCTTTAATGTTAAGGCACTACGGAATTTTCTGGCTCTTTGTCTTTCAAATCATCGAAATGCGAAAAATTGCCTTTGGACAATTCAACGGTCCAGATCTTGTGTGATCTGACGGTCCATATATTATGTGATCTGACGATCCAGATCTTATTAGGGTATCGTGAATCAGGACTTCGTGAACCCTAATGACGAGTTCTTTTGACTCCTCGATTCCCCGATCTCCGATTTACGGATGGCGCTGTCCTTTCAGGACTTTTCTCGATTGCTTTGATCTGCGCCACGCGTCCTGCTATGATGGACGGTCCTGATCCCTTCTCGCGATATCGAGACTTCAAATTCACCGGACATCTTGTCGTTAGGATCCACGATTTTCCAAATTCCGTAATGCTGATGGACTTGATTCCTGCCAGGCATCCCAACAGATGGACGACTCAAATCTGCGTCGGGGATTTCACTCTCGAGATTCCCGATCCCACGATTTTGACGAGATGACGTCAGCTGGGCCCCACGACGAAGTTTACCTCCTATCGAGATTTCAGACTTTGGAGTTCCGAAATACTCGTGCTTCTTATCCTCAGGATTCACGATTTTCCGAATCTCGATGTGCCGATGGACTCTCCCCTATCGAGGCTCTTCATGAGCCCTCGGATTTACGCCACGCGTCCCCGAAAGATGGATGGTCCGCGTTGTTTTGTGATTTCGCGAATTGCAACGCCAAAGTTTCTGTCAACTTGAAAACCCTAGTTGCTGAAATGCCGACGGTTTCCTTGATGTCCTCCACGTGTCCAAACAAATGGACGAATGCGATCTTATCGCTATTTCAGGAATCGCGATTTCGCGATTTTCAAACTCGTGTTGCGACGGTCTTTCAAAACCACAAACATCGATATGCCGATTTGACGACACTTGGATCTGCTACCACCTGTCCTCTGAGATGGACGGCTGTGATCTTATCGCGATATGGTGAATCGCGATTTTGCGAGTTTCACCGTGGAGTGTCTTTTGTCAACGAGACCTCCGATATCGCGAACTCCGAAATGTCGATGGAGTGATGGCCTGGATCTGCTGCCACCTATCCTCTGAGATGGACGTCTCAAGGTCCTCTCAGGATTTCGCGATATCGTGTATCAGAGTTTTTTGAGAGCAGTCTCCTTTGCTTGTCCAACTCTCGATTCCCAATTTTGCGATGAGATAAGATCGATGGCTCACGATCGTTTTCGATCCAACCGTCCAGAATGGACGGTCCAGATGATGTCGCGACTTCACAAGTCAAGAATTTCTCCTTGGTGCTCCAGAGGACTAAATCTCGTGCACCTTCTCGTTGATCCAACGACTGTCAGTCCTTTGCGCAAGATCTAACGGCTTGAAATTCTTTCGCCTTTTCTGCGCTCTCTTCGTCTTTTCTGAACTAGTTTCCCGCTCTGGATGCATTCATATGATGAATCTTACGGCTTCAATGGTGGTTCTTTGCACCTGAGACACGTTCTTTACACCTGTGGAAGAAAGATTCGTGAATCTTTCAAAGATTTGAAAGAAATACATGAATTCTTTGTTCACTGCTTCAATCTTTGACAGATTTGTGCAAATTTCGAAAAACTTTAAGCGATTCTGCCTTCTGCAGGAATCTTTAACGAATTTGAATAAATTCTTCGAGTTCTTTAAATGATCTTCCATTTTGCAGCTCTTCTTCGTCAATCTTTGACGATTCTTGAAAGAAGTGCAAGAATCTTTACTGTTACTTCTTTCTCGGTCTCTGCTTCCTTGATCTTTCGAGCGTTGTACGCTTTGCTTCCTAAGCTTCCTACAATGATCTTTTGAGAGTAGTACGGACAGCTCTCCAAGCTTTGTGAAAAGTCTGTGTCGCGTGCTCTCAAGATCTGTGTAAGCTCTGCGCTGTGTGTGAAGAGGCTTACTACTGTAGCTCTGATACCATGATAAATTGTGGAGCAAGAAATGCAGAGAGAAAAGAATAGAACAGAAAACAGTATATTGGAATGTAAGATGAACTGAAGAGGTTACTTACAATGCAATGGGAGATGGCTGAGCTAAATAGGCTCAAGCAAATCAAGAATAGAAAGTACATCTGTCCAGAACAGCTGGCAGTGTACAGTCACACTGTTGAGGTTACATTATATTTAACAAGACAGGCCTCGGCATAACAGTAAATCTTTTAGCTGCATAACAGTGATCTGGATATTATAAAGAGCTCTGCTAGACTTTGGGAATGTGGCTTTGCACAGCAATTCGTTCTCTGCATTGCATTTTATTTGTCTATTTGTTTTCATTTACAGAAACACAATTACAACTATACTGAATTTTTCTACTTTCCGCATGATGTTTGTGAATCTTGTTCCGAAAATTTGAATTGCAAATGGAACGGTCGACAAAAATGTTTTCTTTGTGTAGTATGAAAAGCTGTTAGCGGAGGTCAGGTTAACAATTCTGCAAATATTCTTTATTTAAAATTATTGTTTTCCAGAAGTTCCAAGGCAGTAAAGTTGTTTTTCAGCACAGTTATATGAATCCAAGCACAGTTATATGAATCCAAGTTTCAGAGACGTAATCCTTCCATGTCCAGGGTTTTGAGAGTGGAGCGATGCAAGATATAGTGAAGTTTAACCAATCCACAAACCGCAAAGATTTCACTTTATTGGACATCAAACATTCCAACGAATAAATAATCTTTTTATTTCTAAACCTAAAGAAGAACCAACGCAATTACCATTAAATATCACTTTGCGATTTTTGGCTTTTGATTGTTCAGAGAGTAGAGTTCGAAAGCAAGGAGTGAGATTAACTGAACCAAACAAGATTGTGAACGAGTTCGATTTTAAAGAGAAGAATGTAACGAATTATCACATGAACTCGGGTGGTCTCTTCAATTATAATTGACAAAGAAACTTCGATTACAGTTATGCAGAAAGAACTTCATTTACAGGTAAACTCTAATTTAATTTTAAAGAATGGATTTGAACGTGTGAACTAGTGTCCCATTTCCATGTTTCGTCTTCCACATATGAATATTCTTCATCCCCATATGACTCTTCCATCGAACACAGTGATAAAAAATCTCAATCATGCTAGAAGAATTTATTTGACCATATGCAACACTTACCTTCAAAGTTTACCAAGAAAATCTCATGGGTTCTTTGATCTTATGCAAAACTCTGATATTCCCCAAGGATTGTCCAGTACGAATGCTGCTAATATTGATCCTGAGTGGAACCGTTCAAACGAAAATATCCACATCTTGATTCTTTGTAATGCAAAAGAACGAAAAAGAGTCCGGCAAATCTCTTAATGTGACCGAACGTCCACCGAACCTCAAACACTCACCTTGAAGGTTAAAAACGTCCACTGAACCTGAAAGTTCGCCTTGAATGTTTTTTGTTTTGCATATTAACTGGCGTTTCTTGTCCAAAAAGACAGCCCAGTCCAATGGAAAAACATCTATTCTTCTTATTAGTCGAGGAATTTCAGAGCTTATATCAAATATTTGCATGCCCTCAGGATAACCAATCTGTCAGAGCCACAGAACCTGACGGAGTAACGAATGGAACCGCGAAGGGAAAATTGTCCATCTAATTTGCAATAGATTTTAAAGGAACGTTCTATTTCCCGGAAATAGAACGTTCTATTTCCCGATATCTCCCGGAAATAATATCATACAACACGATGTCTATATTTCCTGGAAGCCAGGCAGTGCAGGTTGCAATTGGTATCGTAAAAAGCTGTCTATACTTGTTCAATTCGAAAATTTTCCATACTCTTTGACGTGCAGCGCAAATCATACCTCTACAATTTGCAATGTCGAAATGCCAGCGATGAATGGACTCATCTGGAAAAAGATTTGTACGCCCCTCTATATGTTCGTCTGTATTTTGCTCCGTGTTTTGTCCTGATGTTATGGATTTGATTTTTGTGCTTATAATCCTTTTCATCCCTTCCACAGAAACAACGGTTAACAAAGAATTGTTAATGTTGTTGTAACAAACAAATAATATCTCTCCATCCCGACTGCTTACCATCAGCCTTCCATCTTTGTACTTGAAAGCTGAGATTTCTCATGTCCTTTGTTGTCTAACTGTCGGAGATTCAGGAGTTCGAAGAACTCATTCATACGACGGGAATTCCTTTTTTGGAGCTGCCAAACACTCCAGAGATTACCTCGAGGTGTCAAAACTTCCGATACGTGGTCTCGGTTTAATGTCTACCAAAAGTTTACGTGGTAGTTTTATTAATGGAAAAATGCTGTGCGACGCAACACCTCACTTGTAGTTTTATAAACTCTCCACGTGTGGCATTTCCTCCTCCAAAACCATTTTCTTCTCTTCTCTTGCCATTCAATGAAACATCTCAAACTTATTTCAACATGAAATATATGATGTTGCTTAACGTCATAAATGCTTTACCAGCTTATGTTTAGTCTTCTGCAATGAATAGTGCACATAAGAAGGAATATTTTGGGGATTCATAAAAACTACAAAGAAATCTATGATAAGAATAACAATCACAAGGGTTTGCTATTTTTTTTTCAATAAATTTAAATAATTAGGTTTAATTTGAAGGATGTTTTCACTCATATTTTGTAGACTTCAATTACTTATATTTTGCTAAATACGAAGAAGGTAAATAGTCTGAGTAATTTTAGTATCCTTCCATATAGTGGCTCATGTGAGGTTTGAATCAATTAATGATTTGTAATATTTGGTATTTAGAAGGTATTTTGAAAATTAAGAAAGGTTAGTAAATTATATAAAAGACATGTAAATGTAAAAGTGATTGAGACAAAAAGAGAAAGAAAAAAAAAAGAAATAACTAAACACAGAGAAATAGAATTGGAGTGGAGAGGAGAAGAGAGGTAGGAATGAGAAATGAAGGGCCATGCCTCTATGCCTTTTCATTCCCAAGTCTCCCTATTTGCTTTTTTATTTTCACTTTCAAAGGGATTTTATATGGCCAAGAGAGAAAGGTGCATTTGAAATGAGAGTTAAGCCATGGTTCAAACCTATTTTTATGTGGAAAGTTTTAGGGCTACATTTAGTTCATTTTTTGGAGCTGCCAAACACTCCAAAGATTACCTCCAGGTTTCAAAATTTCCGATGTTGTCTTGTTTCATGTCTAACAACACTTGAATTGAACTTGGATTTAAAGTTTAAGTGGTAGTTTTATTAATGGAAAAATGTTGTGCAAGTAAACACCTCACTTGTAGTTTTATAAACTCTCCACTTATGGCATTTCCTCTCTTCCCAAACCATTTTCTTCTCTTCTCTTTCCATTCAATGAAGAGATCTCAAACTTATTTCAACATGAAATACATGATATTTTTTAGCTTCATAAATACTTTACCAGCTTATGCTTACTTTTCTACATTGAATAGTCCACATAAAAAGGAATATTATTTCAACATGAAATACATGATGTTGCTTAGCTTCATAAATGCTTTACCAACTTATGCTTACTCTTCTACCATGAATTGTCCACTTCTACAATGAGTAGTCCACATAAGAAAGAATATTATGGGGATTCATAAAAACTACCAAGAAATCTATGGTGAGAAGAACAATCATAAGGGCTTGATATTTTTTGTTTGCAAGAAATTTAAATAATTAGGTCTAATTTGAAGGATGCTTTCATTCATATTTTGTAGACTTCAATCACTTATATTTTGTTAAATATGAAAAAGGTAATTAGGGTTAGTACTTTTGGTATCCTTCCACATAGTGGCTCATGTGAGGTCTGAACCAATTAATGGCTGCAAGACTCCATAAATATAAGGTATTTTGGAAATTAAGGAAGGTTAACAAACTATATAAAACACAATGTAAACCTAAAAGTGAATGAGGAAAAAAGAGGGAGAAAAAGAAAAAAAATAAGTGAACAAAGAAAAATAGAATAGGAGAGGAGAAAAGGTTGAAGAATGGGAAATGAAGGGCCATCCCTCTTTGCCTTCCCATTCCCCAAGTCTCCGTATTTCTTTCATTATTTTCACTTTTAAATGGATTTTATATGGCCAAGAGAGAAAGGTGCATAGGGAGCCAAGAGTTGAAATGAGAGCTCATCCATCCTTCAAACCTAAGAGTGGAAGGTTTTAGGGCTAAATTTCTCCCATAGGTTAATTTTTCATGTTTTTTTCAAAAAAATATTCTCCAATTTCCATTTTTCCTATGATGATTTTCCCAAATTCTTCATGATGAAAGTATTTTGATTCTCTAGATTTACTCTATATGATTCTTAGAAATTTGAATATTTTTACAAAAAAGTGTTGCTAAACATTTTATGGTTGACATTAAGAATTAGTAAGAGTTTCTTTATTTTAAGATAAATATGGATCCTTAAAAATTTCCCTCATTTCTAAGGTATAATAAATGTGTTTATTATGTGATTGATTCTGTTTATGTGGTTTAATGGATTGAGTTTGACACTGATCTTATTCATATTAAATTGTTTCTTGGTTATTTTATGGGTGTAAGAATTCAACTTCTAATATAGTTTTATGATTTTCATTTATAGTTTCATCATCCATATAAAATAGAAGAACACTAACAACTCTATAATGTCCACCATATGATTTACTCAAAATTATGAGATCTAAGACCATAGTGAAAGAGTTGTTTCTTTAGTAAAAGACCATAGTGAAAGAGTTGTTTATTTAGTAATCAATTATTACCCTTGGACTCCTCTAGAATATGTAGGTTTTAYATTTGCATTCTCTAACATTGAATTGTCTAGTAGTAGAGTAATTATCTCAAATGCATCTCTATCCTAAAATATGTGTTTGTCGAACTTCTAGTGGTACAACTTTTGGAAAATAGAGAGTTTCATACTATGACATGGGTATCCTTCATAGGTGAGTTGCATTAAAGTTGGAGTCTAAAACCATGCACACAAGGGAAATGTTGAATGGTCCATGGCTAAAAGACACCACAAACCAAGAATTGCCATATCTCTTCATTGACATGCAAAACCATATAAGTCATTCCTTTGTCAAATACATTTACATTGTTGTCCCTCATTTGAAGTGTGAATATTCATATCAATAACAATGACATTAAGAAAGGATTCTTATTCCTTATGAATGGTAGAGCAATATATATTCTTGTACTATTGGAATAACAATGGTTGGTAATTGAAACAATTGGAAATTTAAACATGATTCATTTGATAGTGTTGGAGTCTTTTTACGTGGGTAAAATTGAATAATAGTTACCTTTGATAGTTGGAGCATTATAACAAAACCTACTAGTCTAAATTGGGGAAAATTATCTCTACTTCCCTTTGTACTTTGCCTTGATGTTATGGATGCAATTTATGTGCTTGTCCCTTTGTACTTTTCCTTGATGTTATGGATGCAATTTATGTGCTTATAATTGTAATACCTCAGTTTTGATCCCCATATTAAATAATCTATTTTGTGAATTTATGAAAGGCCAGAGTGCCCAAACAATTAAAAGAGGCAAGTGTGCCTAGGAAATGTAATGTTTTGATCATTATTAATAATAAATACATCATTGTCTGGTAGACTAACAATGACAAGAGTTATAGGGGGCTATGATTCCACAAGAGAGGGGGCTTAAGGGGATAAGTATTTATTTTACATTTTTTTTTTTACCCATTTTTGTTTTAATGGAGAATATCAGTTACATGAGATTTTTGGGGGGAAGTCCATGTGGTTCTTTAATTCCAAGAAAATAGATAAACCCATTTTTGGTCTGTTGGGGGGTTCACTCACTCACTCACTCATTCATTGTTCATTGTTCAGATTTTTCATTCTATTCTCTCTCCATTCGTTCTTTCACCCACTCTTCATTCCTCATTCATTTTGATCTTGGCTTGGGAAAGAAAAATGAATTATGGAGAGGATCCATGGTTTTGTTGGCAGTAATGACTGCTGGTGCCATGAAGTAATCCATGCACGTCCGAGATGCATTGGCATGTGTTAATTTTTTCCCACATTTGCGAATCTATTGACTAGATGCATTGGAGCCTTAGAACGAGGTGGACAACCTCAGGATTGCGTGGCAGAGACGGGGTCCATTCTCTTAGGTTGTGCAGGCTAGGTAGAAGAGAGTTGGTGTACTTTGGATTGTTGTGTGTGTTGCGAAGCTTGTGAGATCTTGAGTGATGATTGGTTTGGGAAGTTGAGTGACACTATATAACCATCCTTATGGATTCATGGCCCTAATTCGGGGGTGACATTGTTGTTGAGACTTGGAACATCAATTTCTATGGTTGGGTGGAACTTCCTTGGTCTGTAGTGAGTTGGTGATTCATTTCATTAAATATAAGTTCTCTGTGTCATGTGTTTCTCTTCTTATACATTTATTTCCATTATGTATTGATTAATATCTCTGATATGTGCACTTATGATGTGCCTGATTGTTGGTTATTTCTATGCATGACATGTTTAAACATTCTTTATAATGTAGCATGATCCTTGATCTCTGCATGCAAATATTTCATGCCTGTTAATTAATTAAAGATTTATTAGAATCTGAATTTAGTTCAGAAACAATTTTTGAGGTAGCGTAGCTCGACCTAGGGGGTGGTTGGGTACATTACAGATTGGTATAAGATTTTATGGTTGAAACACTAGATTGGTATAGGCCAAAACTATTAGACACAATATTATGGTATTGTCCTTAAGAATGAATGTTTCTTTGAGATCTTAAATATCAAGATACATAGAGTTGCAGAGATCACACAAAAGCTAGAGCATCATGCATATAGAGATCCTTTGCAAAGGATCGTGGAATCGTGACCATTCCCTTTTGTATTTGAGAGTGATCACAACCATTGAAACATGGAATTATATATTGAAAGTTAGGTGAATGAGGGCTGTTAGATAGATGTGAAACCAGAGTCTAGGAGAGATTAAGTCACAATTGTCAAATCAAACTAGTCGATCGTCAATCATTGATTCAAGCCAAGAGGAGATGGAAAAATATGGAACTTCACCGCTTCAACGATTATTAGAGATAGGGAAAAAGGATGAAATCATGAAGGACGAAGTCACGAAGTCTCTTCGACCGTCCAATATGATAGGAAGTTCTAGAGTAATGCGATTCGTAGATCTAGAGTGGAAGGATAATGAAGTTTCATGACTTTGAAACTTCACCACTTCAGAAATTACTGGAGACTAGGCAAAGCCATGAAACGTTGAAGCTGTGAAGTTTTGAAGCTCTGAAGTGTTGAAGCCATGAACTACCAAAGCCATGAAGTGCAAAGCCCCAGTCTGTGAAATCACACAGGGTGTCAGATCTAGGGTAGAGAAATGTGGACCATTCACTTGGTTGATGACATGTATTATACCATGTGGTAGGGGTGCCATGTGGGGACCTGTGTCACATGAATTTAGTTCCTTTTGGACCTCAACCTATCCATTTTTGGGTGACACCTGGTACACATATGAAGGGTCCATGTCACCATAGGTGACATCAACATGAAATGTCATATTCGATATTATGGCCTCCAGGAATGTCCAACATCTCTACCAACAAAAGTGCCGAAGGCCAAAGTCATGAATTCATGCAGATTGTCGATCTAAGATTCCTTCAGGACTTTTCTCAATCGTTAGATCAAGCAGTAGAAGGATGAAATAGGCACTTTGACAAGTATCACTCCACGGGAGTTTAACGACTCGAGATTTGTAATGTCCCATAGTCCTGAAGTGATGAAGTCATGAAATGAATAAGAACCATCCATCCCAACACTTGATTGAGTCCTAACCATTGGATTAAACTAGTGGAAGGATACCGTAAGCGAAGGTGTTAACCGATGGTATGCAGTCATCGCCACTTTATGAACACTATGTAACCGTACTAGAGTTTCTATGGAAGATATAAGCCCATAGAATGTAGATCTGGAACTTTCTCTAGCCTTCAAGAACTTGGCACCAGCTTACACTCAAGTCTCCATGACTTCATCAACTGTACGTTCTCTGACTTTATTCAGGCCACGTGTGTATGTGCTCTGTCTCACTGGTGCTCGCGTATGTACGTGCTCTGACTCACTACTTCTCGCGTACTCCTTCAGAAACTAGGGTTTCTGAACTTCTCAAACTTTCACCGTCAAGATCTTAGACTTACGAAAAATTTGATGATTCCATGAGATCCTCCAGTCAATCTCTCTCTTAGAATAGATCTTCACTATATGCTCAATATATGTTTTTCACAACTGACCGTTGGCTCTTATTTATACTCTCCAAGCAACTTCCTTATAAGCATCTTCTAGACCACTTTTTCCACATAGCCACTTTGTCCACATAGTCACCTTAGTCCAACTTTGTCCAATTTTCCACTTGTCCATATATCCAATAGTCACTTAACCATTTAAACCACTTTCTTCATTTTAGGGTTAACCCTCTTATAACCACTTTCCATAAATAGAAATTTCTCCATTTACTTTATTATTTAAATAATCCTCTTGACTTTATCACTTCACTTTATTATTTAAATAATTTCTTCTTTATAATATGTTTGACTTCTTTGACCTTTTGGGGATTCTAGCCATAATATGAGGTTCCTCCAACTTTGTAAGGACATAACTCTCAAACCGTTGAGGAGTTATGTGACATACCACATACCACCGGAAATGGCATGCTAAGCAATATCCATTTAGGATAATTTCACTGACAAATTCATTGACCTTCATCTCATTATTCCACAATTAAGCATGGGTTCTCTAACCATACTTCTAGGATAACTCAACCACAAAGCTTCTTCCCATGAGGGATTTCACCATAAGGGGACCACTTTGGAGTTCATCTATTTGTACTTCCTATCAAACATGACAAGACAATAATGAGTCATCTTTACATCAATCCAACTAGAATAACACATGACAATATATCACTATGACATTGTCCCCTTGTCATTTCTTCCATGCATTATCACATGATCCAATGGTCTATGCATGAATGCATCAAACCATCAATGAAAACACATCGATCCATCTTAATCTATGCAACACATTGATCAATAAAACCATATCGATCCATCTTCATCTATACATCACATCATATGACTATGACTCCACTCAATCCATTTACATCAAGAAAAATACATGATCCATCAATCACTACATCAATACATTGTTCCTTTGACATCAATCCTTTGGAATCAATGAAAACATGATCCATCCCCCTTTGGCATTGATGGAAATACCAACATTGATGTCAACACCAATCATTGATGGAAACCTGTATATAATTCATTGCTCTACATCAATAGTCATCTCAATCATATCAATGTGACTATCTCTCCCCCTTTGACATAAATGGAAAATGGTCATTCTCTCCTTGGGGCTGCTTCCCCTACCTGAATGCCTTGATATTCCTATGAATAACCTCTCCCATTTTAAACAAGGGATATCATTATGATGTAATGTTGAATATATATCGCTCATGCTCCCCTTATGACCACCTCACCCCCTTGAACCATGCTTCTATGCTCTTTTTCCAAGTATAGGGATCTTTTTCTAAGTATTTATCTTTGCATCTGATAAATATCTCCTTCTAGAATCATGGGAATAATAATGAATCCCCCTATGGGTATGTCTCCCCCTATCTTCTCTGCAATATGAATAATATGCTATCACTGCAATATGCTTTTGCTGCAAATGTTACTGCTCAACTGGAACATAGATCAACCGCTTTTTCTATGACGAACCTTGGACCTGTCCATGGATCAACCACGTGCCATACCATACATCATGAATCAAAAGATATGTCAATAATGAATAGAGAGTCATGAACAAATTATCAACCAAGTACATCATGTGCCATACAATGTGCCAACCATGCACAAAATCCATGTACATCAACCATGTAAATCAATACCATAAGATATCATCGATGGAGTGTATCAACCATATGATTCTACCAACATGCCAACCATGTGACTCAAAAAAGTGTCATATCACTCATTCCTCCACCATGATCCAAGTGCCACAAACATGTATCTAAATCAATCAAGTGTCTCAACTATATCATCCCATACATCATGTACCAAAGTATATGCTAAAAAAGTAATACTAATGGTGTACTTTATCCAAGTACTATCATACACCCTCTATGAGTGCATCAACATTGCACTAAACATGTATCACCACCTGTACCAAACAAGTGCATCAACCATGCACCAATACCACAACAAGATAAGCTACAGTCAAAATGTGTCATCATACATGTATGTCATATCCACCATAAAACATGCGGCAATCATATTGCTAGCAGGTGCCTCTAACAATGTACCAGAAGTGTACCAATCATGCATCAAATATAGGTCAATCTATGACTCATCAATGATGTATAAAATGACCACCTCATCAACTAATCCACTATATGTCCCACTATGTAGCCCATCCTCATGCCAAATGCATGCACCAAGATATCTAACAAATATGCATCTCACAATACATCATAAGATATATCAATGTAACTCAAATAAGTACCATCCATGTACCCTAAATGATCTACCTCAACCATCATTCACTTCAACGAATACTAAGAATCCAAAACTATATGTACTATAAGTGTGCCTCAATAGATTAATGATATCTCTAGCTAGCATCATCATGATATATCTCATAACCAAAGTGCCATAACTTCACTATCACAACCAACATTGTTCCTCAACAAAAAAGTATATAAATCCACACTCTAGGGTTATGACTATGCATCCATATTCAACCATATTTCATCACCATACATACATCAATTATGTATGCCAACATGTAATCATGAAAACATGCAACAAACCATGTTATACCCTACAACAAACCATGTCAGACCCTGCAACACAGATTTATACCATCATACCATGCTATAACTCATATGCATAACCCTTTTCCCAAGACGTTTACCACGGATACGGGGCCTGCTCCACAGACATATCGCGTATGTACGCAACCTATTTATAGGTCATCTCACGTATGTACACGACTGATACCATTGTAACCCACATATTCTTCTAAAGATGTCAAACTTGAGCTTCCCTTAAGGTTGTCATTATGTTCTGGTTGTCCAGTCTTCATTACCCACTTCTGAAGGTATCCCATCTTCTTAGAACTTGAACTCTAAGCTTCCATATTTTCAAATATGTCTTCCTTCCTAACTTTTTGCTTTCTTCTAGTCATGCTATATCAATTTCTCATCATGGATTGTCTTCTTGTGTTCCAGTAATCTTGGCATTTGTGGCCAAATCCACTACAACTGTAGCATCTCATGATGTGACAATGAGAAACAATGTGTCCTACTTGATTACATCTCCAACACCTTAGGGTGCTATGAAATATTTCATTATTTCTCCTTTCCTAAAATCTGCATTCCAAAGCTTTGTGACCATATTCATTACATGAGTAACAGTGACCATGAAAAATATTTTCATACCTTTGCTTTGGTGTCCATCTTGAAGGTGTCTCTCTTGTTTGAGGTGTAAATATGGCTTCTTGATATCTTCCTTGTGTTGTTCTTTTGAAAATTTCCTTGCCTTGTGTAGATGGTTGACTTGCAACATTATCTCCATCCTTTGAGAGTGAGGGACTTACCTCATGCTTCCTTGAGGTGCTTGCTTCAACATGTGTAGCTTCTTTGTTGTATCCAAGACCTGATTTATCATTTGGTGATCTTTGACTATCCAATATCTCATTCAATATTGTTGAGCTATTCAAGAATTTGTTTGACTTATCTACTTTCTTTCTAAGATCAACAACTTCAGCTTCCAACTTAGGACATGACTCTTCCTTTTCATTTACTTGATTCTTTAGTAATTCCTCTACCCTTTTGGCTTCTTCATTTTGGGTCTTGAGATGAATATTAACTTCAAGACTTTTGCTCATATCATCATCTACCTTCTTATTTTATTCCATTTCATTCTTTATTCTTTTGATCTCTTCTTCTTTTTCTTCTAATTGAGTCTTTTTACTTTCTTCTTGTTCTTTGAGCATTTCCTTTAACTTCAAGATATGCCTTTGATTCTTTTTAAGAAAGATTTTTTTGTTCTCATAAAGATAGCTATATTCTATGTAGAAATGGTCATAGTTGTATTCAAATAGACCCCATTCATCTTTATTTTTAAGATCTGATAGTTCTTCTACTTCTTCCATGGGATAAGTATCATCTAATTCTACACAAACTATTTCTAGATTTTCTTCTTCACTTATAGAAAAATATTCAACATCGTCACTTTTTGAAATAATGCAATCATGGGATTTTGGAGATTCTTTACCTTCATTGATATGATGGAATTGTTTTCAAGCACTTCCTTTTTTCTTTGGTATGTCTTCTTTAGCTTTAACCATAGATCCTTGGTGGAAGTACATTGTCCCATGCTCTCTTTGATAGAACTTGAGAGTCCACTAAGAATGGTTTTGAGATCCAATGCATCATTCTTGTTTTCTTCCCTTTGAGCTGCAAACTTTGACTTGTTATTCAAAGGAACTGATCCACCAATAACTGCTTTCCAAATACCCACTCCTATTTCCTTCAAATGCTCTTTCATTTCTATTCTCCATGTAGAATAGTTTTCTTCATCAAGGATTGGAAATTCATCATCCATTTGTGTATCCATGGATCTCGTCCAATCTTGTTAAGGCTAATAGTGAAGGCATGCTCTGATACTAATTGTTGGACACACCGACCACACTTGGGGGGGGGGGGGGGGG
>ML776923.1:741179-769731 GCA_009831015.1 Picea engelmannii
TAACCCCATAAATTACCTTGGTTCAATTAAATTACTCTGCTGCAACTCGCTATAACTTTGCTACAACTCACTAACTATGTTTTAACTTTGTTGCAACACTATGTTGTAACTGTACTTTCTCCTTTGAATTTTGTGCTGTTACTCCACTTGTTGTTACTCACTATTACTCTGTTGCAACTCGCTATAACTCTGCTGCAACACTTTCTATAACTCTGCTGCAACTCACTATAACTATGCTGTAACTCTACTGCAACACTATACTGTAACTGTACTTTCTCCTTTGAATTTTTGGTTATTACTCCACTTGTTGTTACTTAGTATTACTTTGCTGCAAATCACTATAACTCTGTTGCAACACTTTCTATAACTCTGTTGCAACTCACTATAACTATGCTATAATTCTGCTACAACACTATGTTGTAACTGTACTTTCTCCTTCAAATTTTGTGTTGTTACTCCACTTGTTGTTACTCACTATTACTCTGCTGTAACTCGATATAAATCTGCTGCAACACTTTCTATAACTCTGCTGCAGCTCACTATCACTATGCTGTAACTCTGCTGCAACTGTACTTTCTCCTTCGAATTTTTTCCTATTACTCCAAGGAGGCTACAATAAACAAGTTTGAGAAATGGTCTTAAGATATCATCCATAAATCTTATAAGTGTTGTCATAGTATTGTGTAATATAAATTACATAATGACTCACTCATGCAATCCATGTGTGTTTTTGAAAGTAATATTCCAAATTATTCTTTGTGTATATTTTCATATTGGTATCCTTACTTCTAATCCAACTTCATGATAACACATGCTTACAATATTTGGTTGATTAGTGCCTTGATTATTTGTAGGGGATATATATATTACAATATATTAGAATATTAAAATATTACAATGTAATAGTAATGCCATATTACAATGTAATATGGCATTACCATATTACATTGTAATATGGCATACAATATGGTATACCATATTTCATGTAATTTTTTTTTTTAAAACCCAAAGTCATTGTCGCAATATCAACACAAGTTCGTCGGAAATATTTTAATATTTTACCACAACTGTCACTATAGAGACAAAACTTCGTCGCAATTTTCCACGAATATTCGTCGCATATACAACATGTGTGTCGTAAATTTGGTTTTGAGACATTGCACTCATCGATATTACCATGGATTTTCATCGCAAGTTGCAACGGATTTTCGTCGCATGTTCAATAGCTGCGTTGTAAGTTATTGGCTTGGCATAACTTTTCGTCCCAATTGCGACAAAGTTTCGTCGTAATTTCCACATTTCTTCGTTGTTATTGCGACGATAGTTTGTCGTAATTGCGACGATGCATAGGGTTAACCGATATTGAATGTGGTGACATGTGAAGATATAATTTCATCGATGTCTCCATGCACACTTGGATCATGGATATAGCGACGAAATTATTCTGACAAAAAAAAACTCGGCTTTCATGGAAATTGGGACGGATAAGTGTGGCAATATCAACGAAAAACCGTTGCAAATTTACTCATATGTACTAGTGTAAGTCATCATCACAAGGAACAAAAAGAACACAAGATGTATGTGCAATTTTATTTTTATTGTGGATTACAATGCTTGGGTTATCAACAAAAACTGAATAAAGTACAACTCTTCAAGAGCACCAGCCCTGTAATGCAAGACTTAGCTTACACAAATCAACACCATATGAGAGGAGGATTCAATCCTCAACAGATACCAATCTTTCAGTAGGTACAATACATGTCAGTAGTGCAGAGTGTGTATGTATGTTCCCTACCAGTAGTATAGCTCGCGTATGTACGGTTCCTGTTTGTACTATAGCCTGCATATGCCTTCTGAACAGTTAGGGTTTTCTCTCCTAGATAAAATCAGATCCTCTGTAGTCTTCAGTCACATCCACTTCTATCTTTCACTGTCGAATTTGAACCATAACCAATCACAACACATCTATTCTCACCAAAAACTTACTCATGCTCCTCAACCATACAATATGAATGCTACTTAATCATTTATAAGCAACCAGTATACTATGGAAATCATATCAGTACTGAACCATAAGAGTGTTTCTCACTCTATCAATCAACCAACATAACCATATCACAATATCCATACCAAGAATTCCTTAATCATTCATCATTTAATAAGCAAGAGTATACATCAAGACAACTATGTAACCGTATGAGAGTTCCTATGGCATATCTCATCCCATATAATGAAGATATGGAACTTGCTTAGGCCTTCAAGAACTTGGCACCAACTTACTCTCAAGGATCCATGACTTCATCAACTCTACACGCTCTGACTTTCTTCATCCTACATGTGTAAGCGCTCTGTCTCACTTCTTCCCGCGTATGTACATGCTCTGGCTCACTGCTTCTCATGTACTCCTTCATAAACTAGGGTTTTTGAACTTCCAAAACTTTCTTTGTCAAGATATTAGACTTATGGAAACTTTGATGCATCCATGAGATCCTTTAGTCAATTTCTCTCTCAGAATAGATATTTACTATATTCTCAAGTGATGGTTTTCACAAGAGACCCTTGCCTCTTATTTATACTCTCCAATTAGCTTCCTTAGAAGCATCTTCCAGACCACTTTTTCCACGTAGTCACCTATGTCTAACTTTGTCCAATTTTCCACTTGTCCATATATCCAGTAGCCACTTAACCATTTAACCCACCTTCCTCATTTTAGGGTTAAGCCTCTTATAACCACTTTCCACAAATAGAAATTCCTCCATTTAATTTATTATTTAAATAATCCTCTTGACTTTATCACTTCACTTTATTATATAAATAATTTCTACTTTGTAAGCACTTTGACTTCTTTGACCTTTTGGGGCTTCTAGCCATAATATGAGGGTCCTCCAACTTCGTAATGCCATAACTCTCAAACCGTTGAGGAGTTATGTGATGTTCCACATACCAGCATAAATGACATGACAAGCACTATCCATCTAGGATAGTTCCACTGACAAATTCACTCACCTTCATCTCATTATTCCACAATTAAGCATGGGTTCTCTAACCATACTTCTGGGATAAATCAACCGCAAAGTGTCTTCGCATGAAGGATTTCACCATAAGGGGACCACTTTGGAGTTCATCCATTTGTACTTCCTATCAAACATGACAAAACAATAATGAGTCATCTTTACATCAATCCAACTGGAATAACCCATGACAATATATCACTATGAGATTGTCCCTTTGTCATTGATTCCATGCATGATGACATGATCCAACAGTGTATACATGAATTCATCAAACCATCAATGACAACACATCGATCCATTTTCATCTATGAAACACATTGATTAGTCAAACCATATCGATCCATCTTCATCTATGCATCACATCATATGACTATGAATCCACTCAATCCATTTACATCAAGGACAATACATGATCCATCAATCACTACATCAAGACATTGTTCCTTTGACATTAATGAAAACATGATCCAACAATATCCTGGAGTCCTTGAGTAACGAATGAGTCATTGATCTGAGACCCTCCAGGATTTCTCATGACCGTTAGATTAACCAATGGAAGGATAAGTAAGCACTTCAATGGGTAGAACTATGAGGGAGTTGAACGACTTGAGAATTGTAATGTCCCAGAGTCTCGAATTAATTAAGGATCGTCAATCCTAACATGAGAATAATTTGTGATTGTTGATATCGTTGAAGCCTCCAGATGAGGCAGGATCGTCTAGTCAATGGGAGATTAAATCTCAACTGCTCGATCTACTAGTGGAGATAATATAAGTGCTTTGGGGAAGTATTACTCCATAAGAGTGTATGAATTTCCAAGTTTGAAGAAAATAGTTCCAACATTGGTCTCATGATAAGGTAAAGGGGTTGATTAGAGGCACAAAAGGGCCTAGAAGTAAACAAGCCTGTGAACTTTTTCGAACGAGGTCCTGTGTTGAATAATAAAGAGAAAAGTGATAGGGAGTGTCACTTAGAGTGGATAAGCCCGTGGTTTAGAGCCATGGTCACAAGGAAAGTGGATTGAAGGAAGCACTTATGCAGAATTAAAAATTTGTACCAGTTTAAAGGGGTTGTCAAATAATTCGACAAGATCCTATTGCAAAACAAAAAAGGGGGTGAAAGTGACTTTTTTTTTCGAGAAGCCATAACCTTCAACTCAATATCAGATTGAGGAAAGAGTATAGTCATTGGAAATATGATTTAGAGGATAATAACATTGATTTGTTATAATTTGGAGAATGATAATATATTTCTTCATGAATTGAGTAGGATAATTACTTGTAGCATTGTTTGGTTTTTTTTTTTATAATATGAATAATTTAAAAAAATGGTTGTTTGCACATTTTTCATAATTATGGGGTATAATCATGTCAGTTTAGTATAAGAATTCATACTCAAGAAATGGAAGGAGAGGGATCTTACAACCATGATAAAGAGGCCAAAGGGAAAAATGTCAATGTTGGTAATGCAAAGACAAAATCAGATGGGCACACAAGTAGAGGGGAGAAATAAACCTTATTAGAGACTGTGAGAAGCATGAAAACAGAAGTGTAGAATTACAAAGAAGACAATGAGAGGTTGATGAGAGAACAAAACCAGATAAATTCTCAAGTAATTCAAATCTTCAATCAGTTGCAATGAAAACAAAGAATGTATCAAACTCAATATGTGAGGAAGAGAGAAGATATTATGAAAGAAGAGATAACTACAAGAGAGATAGTTATTCAAGAAGTGATAGAAAAACTCATAGAAATCACTCAACTCACTCAACAAGGAAATGTTATGCATCAAAATATTCCATAAGCAACCCAAAAGTGTCTCATTTTAGGCACCAAAGAAGAAGACATGAATTAGACATCTTGCAAGGAGAGTCGAGGAATCCTAAGTCACCATCCTTTGACGGTGAAATAGAAAGGGAAGATGATGTTGAACGATGGTTTCTTGGAATTAGAAGGTATTTTCAATTGCATAGCTACTCTTCAAACCTAGAAGCCAAAATTTCCACATACCATTTACATGGAAACACTGCTATGTGGTGGGATCAACTGAAACAAGTTGATCACATTAATGAGATTAGGATCACTTGGAAGCAGTTCAAGAAATATTTTCAAAAGGAGTACCTTTCATAACACTTGTATAACTAGAAAATGTAGGATTTCTTTGAACTTAGGCTGGGAAGCATGACCATGGCAGAGTATGGAAATAATTTCTTAGGATTGCTAAAGTATGTGGAGTTTATAAAAGATGAGAAAGTGAAAATACAAAGGTTTTTAAGTGGACTGCCATCCTTTTATAAAGAGAAGATTCAATATGGTGAATTGAGGACTTTGAATGAGACCATTAGTGATGTAGGAGGAGCATCTCTCCACGTTAGCCAACCATCCAACCAGCCACGTCAAGCGTGTGCATTCAAGGAGGAAGAGAGGCGCAACCCTCATCTTCTATTTTGAAATTGAATCTAATTAAATGTTTAGGATGTTGAGCCATAGGGACATGCTTCTATGCAGGCATTAGATAGGAAGGCCTTTAATGTTTGTAAGGCTGAGATCTAGATCTGGATAGCAGACTAGATAGCCCATTCATTGTAATTGAATAGGGTAGGTAGATTGGAGGGAAGCGCTCGAAGATCCCCCTCAGGTAAAAGAGATTTTAGTATCTCATTTTGTAAGAGTGAGTAGAGGAGATAGGAGAGGGAGTCTACAAGTAAAAGTAGAAGAGAAGAGCCGAGACCTTGTTACAGGCCGTGCTCAGGAACACCTTTGTAAAGAGTCATTTTTATTAATACAAACAGAAGCAGTTTTACCTACATGTATTTTTGTGTTGAATGAATGTCTTGGTGTGTTCTATTTTATGCTATGAATTTACGCTGTAGATGTAGTTGTGCATTTGCAGGAGTTGTTTTGGTTTCATACTTGAGAGGTCTTTGAGGATTCACACCAGGAGGGTGTGACAGAACACTGCGATTTCTGATAGGCGTGCACAGAGGATGCACTTCTGAATTCTGTGGGTTCAGACAAAGATGTGCTGTGGCACAAGAACTGAAGTCAATAGCTCGGGAGGAAGACCTCAAGGTTGCTGAATACCTTGGAGGCTAGGTTGTGGAGAAGAACACAGTTGCAGACAGAATCACTGAGGATTCTGTGAAGCTTTTCCAAGTGGGCATTGAGCATATGCACAGTGGCGCATTGAAAAGAACTCTGGTGTGAGTTCGTGGAGAACCAGAATCACTAGGGGATTCTGAGAGATCTACCAAGTGGGCATTGAGCAGGTGCAAGGAGTGCATAGAGGACATAACTACTAAACATTCTATAAAAAGATACTCTGCCAGGTGGGCATTGAGTAAGTGTGTAGACAGGCACAGAAGAGAAGAGAACTCTTTGAGTTCTGGAATTTAGAGGAAGAATCCATGGAAGGATCTTCACAGGGTTGTTGAACACCCTGCAGACTCAGCAAGAGGTTGCTTGAGAAGAAGGATAGCCAGGAGGGCATCCAATTTATTCTCCATTTGTGGGAGAGAAGGAAGAAGGATAAAATCACTTAGGGGTCTGAGTACACACAAAATCTTAGAAGAGATAGCACGTCAGTGTGCGAAGACTCTACAAGAGTGTAGAGGTAAAATCTTTAAGGATTTGAAGACAAGCTCAGGAGGAGTTAGCGTTTCATACACGCGACGAAGCCCAGAGTCGAGGAGATGAAAGAGAAAAAGAAGACAAAGGTTGAGGCCTTTGGGATACTTGAAATTCTCCTAAGGCTGGGAAGAAGTGTGCAAGCTTAGGAGGGAGTAGAGCCAGCCGCCAAATCGGTAGGAGAGAAGGATCTGGACCGTTGATTTCATGTCCAAAGAGCGAGCAGGAGAAGAGATGACCTGAGTCGTCAGATCTTGAGAAAAATACCCGACTGCCGTCGGATCTACAGAGAGTTGCACGGGGTTTTAAAGCTTCATGAACAGGAGGGTGAAAGTCTCGAAAGGAGTTGGATTATCGGGATATTGGCGTTCAGGATATCGGAGTTCTCGATGTTGAGAAGGTCGGGACATTTCAAGTTCCGAAATAGTGAGAGGGAATCTGAGTAGTCCGTCTGAGGAAGGACGCGTGTCACGCGATCATCCAATTCAAAGATCTGGACACCAGGACTCACATAGGTGAGCATTTTTGACTTTGCACCTGGCGAAGTCCCGAGATTTGATCTGAGATGTCCATCAGTTGAGACACGTGGCGGAGATCGAGCGACCCGTCAGTATATCAGCTACCAGGGTTTTGAGTTGACAAAGGATTTTGTCATCGGGGAATCAAAAATCCTGAAATCACGAGATTGAATCAGGATCGTCCATTCATTGAGGGCGCATGGTAGCAATCCAGGCTATCAGGGGAAATCTTAATAGAAAAGTCAAATCGACACATCGGGGTTCGGTGTTTCGTGAATCCTGGAGATGAGACGTCCATGACATTTGGAACCGCGAAATCATGAGAAGCAATTAGGACCATCCATCATAAGAGGATGCATGGAGGAGATCAGAGCATTCGGGAGATTTCCCGAAAGGAAAGCTCCGTTGTGGGGCATAGCTGATGTCATATCGAGAAATCGTGGATCTCATGGACAAGAAGTCCATACATTTCGGAAATGCGAAGTCCGAAACCCCGACAGGAGATAAGGCTGCGGTCTTGTGAAATAGTGGTCATATGGGTTAGGAGTTTAGCCAGGAGGGCTAACGCATAAAGGGCCATATCAACGAATTGGCTCATCAGAGATCAAGAGTTCAAGAGGATAGGAATTCTTGTCATCAGGGATCACGAAACCCCGAAACTAGAAGTCTGAATCGGGGAAAAGTCATAGGTACGTGCAGAGGCCATGACAGGGAAAGAAGGACCTGTGGATCAGGTTTTTAATAGAGATTCCATTGGGGATCCAAGGAGCTTCTTTGGCTCGAAAGTGGAATTTTGAGCAATCCTTAAGACCGAGAGGTCAGGCACGGGACCTGCTGAGGTAGGAGCCTGGAGCGATGCCATCAATTAGGAAGGCTAAGTACTTGTATGAGCAAGAAAAGGGAAGATAATCTTTGCAGAAATATTGGAAGGAGAAGTCTAATGAGAGAAATAATGGATTCAAACCCGGGCCAAGGAGGCCACCTAGGGGAACGCCCACCTAGGGTGCACAAGTCACTCACCTAGCCACAACACTTCTTCACCTTTTGATGATGAATTAAATATATGTAAAATAAATGGTTCCCTTAGTGTATAAGGTGAATTGAGACTAAAATAAATCATTCTTACCTTTTCTTCTGAAGATATGTGTCTTGGTTATTTTATTTTCTGATTTTTCATTTTACATTCACGACGATTTCATTTTTAGGTTTTTTGAAGAATAACTAGTGTGCCTTCCTTCATGGATGCCTCCTGGTGACTCTATTTTCCAAGATTCCACTTCTGAGAGAAAGATTATCCCGTTATCTAGCCAGTCTCTTAGGGAACAAATCGTTTCCTTTGAGTTTTCTGAGGCAGAAGGGAGGGCGCAACAACTGGGGTTTTGTGCCCTTGCTGGTTTTCTTCTTTGTTGGGATGAAGTGAGTGCACCCTCTTCCATGGCTGCATTGTGCTTCTCCCACTGGTTCCCGGAGACCATTCTGAGATCTCCAAAGCCTCTTGGCCACTCTCAGGTCATCCTAGTTTGGATCCCCATTTCTTTGTCACCCAAACCAATGGTGTGCCCCTTTCAGATTTGCACCCCTAAGGAGAGTTTGGTCAGAAGTCAGGCTATGGCTTGCAGGGTCACCTTATCCTATATATTTCCTTCTTGGGAAGATCAATTGGTATGAGAGCCTCAAGATCCATGGAAAAGATTTTGATCTTGAATATTGAGAAAATTTGTTTTGTGGTTTTCATGAAATAGTCCATATTTTTCCCATTCTAGGGTTTCCATTTTTATGCAAGAAGCTCAACAGATATCATAAGCCCCAAGGGTTCCCACCTCTCCATTTCCATAGAGAGGATTTCCACAGATATAAAACAATACATATCTCTCCCTCTAGACCAGTTCAAGATCTATTACTTCAGGTTTTTGCATCCTCTGTTCTTAAAATAGAGTCCTTTGTCCAACATTTCAAAATAAGGGCACATTTTCTCTTAAACTGGCCTCCACGCAAAGACTCTTTGGCAATCGACTCAGATTCCAACACATCAAATCCCTTCCAAGATCTTGCCTTCGTCCTCAATGAGTTGCTCAGAATACAACAACAAAACAATCCAGATCCCTTCCAGTTGGAAACTTGAATCCAACTACCCAAATTTGCTGGTCAAACCAATGGTGAAATTGTGGACTCTTGGATCCATAGCCTCTCCACCTAATTCAATACATTTCCAGACCTTACGAAGGAAAGAAAGATCTAGATTGTTGCTTTGCAATTAGAAGGACTGGTACAAACTTGGTGGGATATAGAGCAAGAGAAGACCACATTTGTGATAGAGATTGGAGATGCTCCAGAATCCTCTACTTCCAAACCTATCAAAACCCTAGCTTGACTTTCTAAATCTTTGATAAATCACTTCTACCCACCCGGGTATGTGCAATCCTTATGGATCAAATGGCACCAACTTCAACAAGTCCCTTCACAAGGAGTGCAAGGCTACATAAACTTCTTATGTAAGATACACCTCTTACTTCATGTTCTAGATCCATAAGAGGTACTCATATTAAAATTTTTGGTTGGTTTATTAATTCAATTCCGTCGAGAAGTAGAGTTGTTTGAAAATACAAATTTAGACAAAACATTTCAGAGATCATTGGCTATAGAAAGGAAAGTCACTCATAGAGGTCATATTCCTCAGTCCCGCCCCTACACCAACCCCCCCACCTCTCAACCATCTAGCTCCCATCTGTCAGATCACTTTCCACCTCCTCAAGCTCAAAACCCCACACCCAATACAAATACAAGGACACCCTGGTGCTCATTCCACAAAACTACTTCACACAATTCATGATATTGTCGAATCCTCCAAAATCTAAAAACCAACAAAACCCTACTCACTGAGCTCATTGCACCTTCCCAAGTAGAAGATACCGAATAAGTTCCTCTAGACAATCCCATGGAAGTAGACCCCTCACTAATTCTAATGACCCATGAAGATTCTAACTCATCCACCCAACCCCTCTTCACCCATAACTTCCAAATCAAAAACTCCTTGGCATTACTGATTATGGACAATGGAAGCAAAAAAAATTTGGTGTCTCAAGACCTTGTCAACCACCTTAATATTTTTACTACTCCACATCCACAAACCTATCAACTTAGAATGGTTCAGAAGGATGGCCCTCGCCTCTTAGTTTCTAAGCGTTGTCTGGTCACTTTATCCATAGGCCAATTCAAAGATACTATCCTCTGTGATGTCTCCCCCTTGGATTGTGCGGATTTACTTCTCAGTATCTCATGCCAAACCCAAAGAAATTCCATCTATCTATCCAAATCCCGCCAGTACAAAATTACCAAAGAAGGCCAAACTTATATCTTAACTGCAGCAAAACCCAAACCCCCTTCTACCAAAGAACAAATCCCGCATGTACACTTAAACCAATATGTCACTCTCTATTTGGTGCACCCAATAACACCAAACAATACCACGCACCCTGTTCCTGAAACAATGACTCCCCTCCTCCACGAGTTTGTAGAGGTATTTCAACCTTCGGAGGGACTTCCCCCCTCTCGACACATTGACCATTCCATTCATCTCATCCCCGTATATTCTTTACCTAATTCCCCTACTTACCGGTTGGCCCCAACAGAAACAGAGGAAATGGAAAGACAACTGACCGACCTCATCAACTCTGGCCACATCCAACCTTCATCTTCTCCTTGTGCTTTTGCCACATTTGTCATCCCTATAAGAGATACCTCAGAAATGTGCCTTGTCACTAATTACTGAGACTTGAACGAAGCCACAATAAAAAACCGTTACCCCTTGCCCCGGATTGAGGAACTAATCGACACCCTCCAAGGAGATAAGTGGTTTACTAAATTGGATTTGACACCCGACTACCATCAAGTTTGAATGAACCCAGATGATGTTTGAAAAACAACGTTCAAGACCAAATTTGGTCTTTTTGAGTGGAAATTCATGCCTTTTGGCCTCACCAACGCCCCAACCACTTTCATGAGGCTCATTAACGACATCTTCAGAGCACATTTGGGTCGATTTGTGGTAATCTCCTTAGATTACATTCTCATCTTCAGTCGGACATGGGACACTCATATGAAACATGTCCGACAAGTTCTCCAAATTCTCCAAGAACACAAGTTGCAAGTCAAAGTGAATAAGTCATATTTTGGTCAAACTTCAGTTCCCTATCTTGGCTTTGTGGTTAGCTCAGAGGGTATTCAACCAGATCTAGCCCGCATCCAAGCATTGAAGTAATGGCCTTTGCCTTCGTCAACTAAGTTGTTGAAAATATTTTTGGGTGGCATCAATTTCTATCGTAAGTTCATTCCCTCTTTTTCAAATATTGCTCCACCTTTGCATTAGCTCTCAAATACTTCTTCTACATTCATCTGGACTAAAGAAGAAACTAGTCACTTTTCTTAGCTCAAAGACGCCCTATGCTCATCCCCTGTTTTACATCTGCCAGACCTCTCCCAACCCTTTGATATTGAGTCTGATGCCTCACAATATGCTATTGGTGTCATACGTAAACAAGGATGACACCCCATTTCTTACCACTATGAAACTGTGTCCGAGGCAAAGAAAAATTATAGTACCTATGATAAGGAATTTTATAGTCTGGTTCAAGCACTCAAACAATGGAGGCATTATTTGTTGGGTAAAGAAAACATTCTACATACCAACCACCACCATTTGATTTTCATCAACTCTCAATTGAAGATTCAGGAACAAAGACACATTAAATGGGCCTCCTACATTCAACAAATTCACTTAGTCATTAGATATAATAAAGGCACTTCTAATAATATGGCTTATTTTCTAAGTCGATCTCCCACTCTAGTTCTTTCCATTCTAGAAACACGTTGTGCTACTTATGACACATGGAAATATCAATATGTTACTAACCCCAGATTTCGAGAGATTTGGGAAGCTTTGCAAAGTCCCACAGTGATCAATCATACCCCCTTCCTAGACTACACTATTCGAGATGGGTGGCTTTATAAGTTGAATTTGCTATGCATTCCACACTCAGAAGATCACCTCTTTCTCATCAGGGAGGCGCATGCTTTAGTTTATGGGGGTCACTTCGGGACCACAAAGGCCATCCAACATCTATAACGCCATTTTCATTGCCCTTCCATGCAACCTCAAGTTGAAAAAATTATTAGAGCTTGTGCATTATGCTCACAATCCAAGCCATCCAACTAGAAGCATGGGTTATATCAACCACTGCCGCTTCCTTCTCAGCCTTGGGAGTCAATCTCAATGGACTTCCTCAGTGGACTTCCAACAACCCAAAAGAAACATGATGCAATCTGGGTAGTGGTATGCCACTTCAGCAAAATGGCACTTTTTATCCCATGCATGAAGACTACTACAGCAGCGCAAACAACGAAACTCTACTTCCCACATGTTTGGCCCCATTTTGGCCTCCCAAGCATTATCATCTTAGATAGATATTCTCACTTCCTCAACACATTTTGGAAGACCATATGGGCGCTATTGGGGTGCCACCTCAAGTTTTATACTTCATTTCATCCTCAAAAGGATGGCCAAATAGAGGTTGTCAACAGAGTCTTGTTTCATGCTCTCCAAACTCACTTTGGACGCAACAAACAATGGGAAAATTACTTGCACATTCTACAACATAGCTACAACAAGGAAACACATTCTTCTAAAGGATTTTCACCTTTTGAAGTTTGCTTCAGATTCCAACCAACATCTCCAACTGAGCTCCCACTCACTTGGGCTCCTCATGGTACCTTCCATCAACAGTAGGAACAAATTTCATCTCAACGATTTCTCCAACAAATTGCACAATGCCATAGTGCAGTAACAACAACACTCAAAGAAGCCCAAGATCATGCCAAGCAACACCATGACAAACAAAAAACCTTCATGTCCTTTCAACCAGGGGATCAATTTTGGTTACACTTAGATAAGAAGCGCTTCAAAGGCCACCATCACAAGTGTAATGAACCTCATATTCATCCTAAAAAAAATAAATTCTATGACATAAATCAATTTCGTTTAAGCTTAGAATTTAAGAGAAGGTAAGATTCACTTCTGTCCATAACAACATTATTACGCTAGCCAAGTTTACTTCAAACATAGAATCTTATATGAATAAATTCTTCCATAATTTCTATCACTTCCCTTAACTCTCATACTACTCTAACATGCTTATATGTGTTTAGATAGTATTTAATCTTAGGTCGAAGGAACCTTTGAGAGCTCATAGAGATAAAGATCAGCTGGAAGCACAACTGTCGTTAGATCAGTTGGAGAAAGGATCTGGGTGCACAGAGTTTAACCTCTGGTAGGACGCACAGGAGAACAACTGAAATGAACGGTGGAGACACTTTGGGGAGAAGTGTCGAAACTGAGAGAGTCATCGGATCTAGAAAAGATGCTCGAGGTTTAAACCTGTTGCATGTAGGGGAGTGAAGACTCTCCCAAATTCTGAAAAGATCAAAAAGATGGGATTTGATCGCGACCGTTGATCATCCTGAAAAGATCAAAACTGTTGATCCTGGCTAAAGGTTGCAACCGTCCATCAGAGGGACATGTGGTTACCAGTCGTCTTTTTAGCACTTGGGAGACCAAAGGCCAAGACTCCTCATTTTCGCAAGTCGAGAAAACATGGTACACTAAACCACGATGCGCTCTGTGCAGTTAGCCCTAGGTCATCGAGCATGGTCGTATGGATGGGGGCTAAAGGAGGAGACAAAACCTATTAAGCCCCTTTCGACATTTTGGGACACGAGAGTTCGAAAGGCCTAGTATTGTTGCCGCTAGAGTCACGAAATCTTGAATCGCGAAGCCCTGAAGTACTATATGTACAGGCTTCCTCCAAATCAATTAATCAAAGATAGATCTGCTATAACTTCAATTACAAAACTAAATATATGCCTATAAATAGATCGGTACCTTTCAAGCTCATCTATAGATAGACAATCCTACCTAGAATTTCAATTTCAAAGTTAAATATGCTCCTGTAGGTGGATCTATTCTTTCAAGCTCATGTGTAGATAGTTTTGTTTAGTGTTTTGTTTCAGGAGGAACCATTCCCAGAATTTAGTCTTTGACATAAACTTCTCACAACGAACATATGTCATCCATGGAAATTATTTCAACTGAGCACAATTAGACGCATAAAATCAGATACCCGAATCATTCTAACAAAGACTGAGCACATTTTAAAAGAAGATAAAATACAAAGTGGATATTTTGGCATTCGGGATTTGCTTATTACATATATGCGGAGTTTCTTTGCTTTACTAAACCCCGAAATCCCGAACCCTGAAATCCCAAAAATGTTGGGCCCACAGTCCTTTTTCATTTCACGATTCGACACTTCTTGTTTCATTTTTGTTTATCCATCAAGTGTTCGAAAACCTCGAAATCCCAAAATGCTGGGCCCATCGTCCTTTCACATTTCGTGATTTGGCACTTCTTGTATCTTTTTTGTTTATGCATCAGGTGTTCGAAAACCACGAAATCCCAAACCCCAAAAATCCCGAAACGCTGGGCCACAGTCTTTCCACATTTCGCGATTCAGCATACAGCGTGGTCTTTGTCTTTGTGTTCGGCGTATATAATCGCTGAAACCCAATTGACCTTTGTTTTTTCACACCATTTTGTTCTCTACGGTTTATGCCATTAAACAAAAGTCTAAGTTAATTTATCGGTAAAGGTCCTGAATAAACGTCTCCGAACCCTTATGCTTACAGAGCATTATACTTATGTAAACTCCTGCTTATTACAGGAATATATATATATATATATATATATAGGTTGAATATCTATCTGTCTTCGAGTTGTATGTGAACCCTATTGGGATTAAGCTCTAAAAGGAAAAATTTGTAGACATATCGGCGAAAATCACTTACAATTTATGTACTTGTAATTCTGTCCATTTCCACCGTAATACTTAGGCATCTATATATATAGGTAAAATAATTATTGACTATGATTCCTGTCGTACTTGGCTTTTATTTGTTTTTGGACTCTTAGGTACGCAAACAAACCCCAATCATTATCGTAACTTGGTGCATGATTTTCTTACCGAAGTATAAATACCCTATGTAAAGTTCTCAGGTTCAATTCCATTTACAATAGATAAATTCTGTACACTGAAGTTTCGCAATACTGGTAATTACCTTCCTCCGTGGTAATAACCTAGTTTATAAAGGGACTATTCCAGAATTTAAAAATATAATTTACTTTCGATTATCCTTGAACATATTTTGCCCAGGTTATTGTATCCATACTGAATTAAATAGATGCATTACAACTGTGCCTAAATAATTCAAAGAGGTGGAACATAATTTCAATTCATATTTAACGAATACACTGCATCAGATATACGAGCATTTACACAGAAAAATGGAAAACATTTCGGTTTAGATTTAACAAATACATTGCATCATATATAAAATCATTTAGACAGAGAGGAATATAGAAACATATTTGAACCAGCTTGCAGGAAGACAAAGGGAACAACCACGTTCCTCCCAACCGTAGAATAGGGAAGCCAAATTCACTTGCCCAGTTCACCCCCTATCCTGACCATGAGTCCATGAGAGCTAACTCGGAAACTCCTCCTCAACAATGTCCTTCAAATCCAACAATTATCCTCTTGCCTCACACTTACTCAACAATGCTCGTAACAAGAAGGAAAATCCATTTTCAGCAGACTCCTCTTTCCTAACACTCAATCTATGGTGTTCATAACAACAAGAGAGCTCAAAATCTTTTTCCCCGGCATACTTGACAACATCCTACCTCCTCACATATGTTATTTATCCATTTTTCCCAGGTCTTTTTCCCTCGCTTGGGAATTTTTGCAGCTTTATAAATCCCTGATTTTCACAGGCTGCCAATGGCCAAATATCTGATTTCTCACTTGTAATAATCAGCCCAGAGGTAGTTCCAACATGTTCCCCACTCATGGAGTCATGGTCAGCTGATTTTAACATGGCTGTTCCACTTGTCCTCCTGCAATTAATATAAAATATTCTATTTTCATACAAGTGTTATAGTCCAATAGTTAGTTGGGTCATAATAGGTCTCTTCCCAACAGTCATGATAATTAATTACAATTATTAAATTCAAAATTTGGAATTGCCTTAAATGGCAAAAATTTTCCAAATTTGAATTTACTAAAAATGGAAATAATTTTCTAGCAAATTTTAAATTTCAAAAATATTTTATTTTTGGGGATGTCACAACAAGCTTCTGCCAATCAAATATGTTCCATATACAATACTCGATAATATTGGAGAAAATGCGTATAGGTTGGATCTGCCACCACAACTAGGAATCAACAATGTCATTAATTTAAACCACTTAAAGTTGTTTGAGCCTTCCCTCTTGGAAGAACTAGTCACCATCACTCATCGAGTGGACAACATTTATGATTTCCAACTCCCATTGGCCAAACACACTATAGTGGACACTCAGAGTCTCTCTACAAGACACCACACTTACACTTCACATTTGGTAGCTCGCCAAGGCCAAACTCCAGCTCAGGCAAAGTGGATCACAACTGATGTATTTCACAACAATTTTCCACATCTTCTCATGGAAGCTGACACTCTTCCAAATATAAACAAGGAGGAATTGGGCCAAGGAGGCCACCTAGGATAATGCTCACGTGGGGCACACAAGTCAGTCACCTAGGTGCAACACTTCTTCACCTTTTGATGATGAATTAAATATATGTAAAATAAATGGTTCATTCAGTATGTAAGGTGAATCGGGACTAAAATAAATCATTCTTACCTTTTCTTCTAAAGCTATGTGTCTTGGTTATTTTATTTTCTGAGTTTGCATTTTACATTCACGATATTTTCGTTTTTAGGTTTTCTGAAGAATGACCAGTGCACCTTCCTTCATGGTTGCCTCCTAGTGACTCTGTTTTCCATGCTTCCACTTCTAAGAGAAAGCTTATCCCATTATCTAGCCACTCTCTCAGGGAAAAAATCATTTCCTTCGAGTTTTTCGAGGCAGAAGGGAGGGCACACCAACTGGGGTTTTGTAGCCTTGATGGTTTTCTTCTTTGTTGGGATGAAGTGAGTGCACCCTCTTCCATGGCTGCACTATGCTTCTCCCACTAATTCCTAGATATCATTATGAGATCACCAAGCCTCTTGGCCACTCTTAGGTCATCCCAGTTTGTATCCCCATTGCTTGGTCACCCAAAACAATGGTGCGCCCATGTTCATATTTACGCCCCTGAGGAGAGTTTGGTCAAAAGTCAGGCTATGTCTTGTGTGGTCACCTCCTCCTATAGATCGCCTTCTTGGTTAGATCAAAACCTCCTTTCAATAGAAATAGCCCAAATAAAAATAAGCTAGACTAGCATGCTAAGGATGAATCCAAGAGAGAAGTCTCCTTGGGAAAAAAGAGAATACCACCAATCCATGTTGGGGATGAAAGGAATATCACTTGTAAAAGGATTCCCCTCACAAAAAAGATAAATTGAAGACCATGCAAAACATATAAGAGGCTACAATAGTAGAAGACATGGGAAGAATATATGTAGCCTTAGATGATCGAAAAGTAGAGCACCAATCCAATGTGATCAAGGCGGAAGGTAATATCATTAATCATCATGTTGCTATTTTAATTCATTTAGGAGGAAGTCATTGTTACATTGATCATAAAATAGTGGAGAGATTACATTTGGAGAAAAGTAAGCTTGAAAAATCAAGTTTGGTTCGGCTAGCCACTAGAACCAAAAGGAGAATCCATGATATGTTCAGAGGTTGTTCCATAAGTATTAATACCAGTATGAATACTAACTCTGATCTAAATATTATACCATTGGGGTCTTATGATATTCTAATTAGAATGGATTGATTGGACAAGCATGATGTTGTCCTAGATTGCCATAACAAGACATTTACATGTCTTGATGAAGAAGGGAAATAAAGCATTGTTAAAGGAGTTCCAAGACCCATTTCCATAAGGGAGATTTCATCCTTACAGCTGAAGAGATGTTTCAGGAAAGCATTTCAATTGTATGCATGCCATGTGGAGGAGCCAGAAAGGACAAAGGGGCCAAGCCTTGAATATTTTTCGGTACTACAAGAGTTTGAATATGTATTCCTAGAAATACCAGGATTTCCACCAAAAAGGGAGATAAACTTCTCCATTGATTTAGTACCAGGAGCTACCCCAGTATCAAAAACACCTTACATAATGAGTACACCAAAATTAAAATAATTACAAATGCAGTTGGAAGAATTGTTGAAGAAAGGGTACATACGTCCAATTTTTTCACCTTGGGGAGCACTAGTACTCTTTATCAAAAAGAAGGATGGAACATTGAGGTTATGTATCGAATTTAGATAGTTGAATAAAGATATGGTAAAGAACAAGTACCCTCTACCCAAAATTGATGACCTCTTTGATCAAATAAGAGGGGAAAATATATTTTCAAAGATAGACTTGAGATCAGGATAAGGCAAGAATCAAGGAAAAATGCATCAATAAGACATCCTTCAGAACCATGTATGGACATTATGAATTTGTAGTGGTGTCATTTGGACTGTCCAATGCACCAACTATATTTATGTGCTTAATGAATGACATATTTAGAAATTATTTGGATAATTTTTTCATAGTATTCCTCGACGACATACTTATCTATTCTAGGTTAGCGAAAGAGCATGAACATCACCTAAGATTGGTATTGCAAGTGCTAAGGGAACATCGGTTGTATGAAAATATTAGTAAGTGTTCTTTTTACCAAGAACATATCCATTACTTGGGGAACATTATTTCAAAACAAGGTATAACAGTAGATCCAGAGAAGATTGATTCCATTAGAGGATGGCCAACACCCATGAATGTTTCAAAAGTCAGATCTTTTATGGGATTAACTAGTTACTACAAAAGATTTATAACAGGGTTCTCTAAGATTACTCATCCCATCACTTCTTTGCAAAATAATGGAATTAAATTTGAATGAACATCTGAGTGTGAAGAGAAATTTAATTTGTTGAAAGAATTACTTACTAGTGCACCTGTTTTAAAGATTGTTGACCCATATGAAAGTTTTGTGGTATGTATAAATGCATGCAAGGAAGGACTTGGGGGATTCCTTATGAAAAATGAACATGCCATTGGTTATGAGTCCAAAAGGCTTAAAGAAGAGATGAACTATGCAACACATGACTTGGAACTTGCTGCCATTGTTCACACATTGAAGATGTGGAGGCATTATCTCATGGGGAAGATATTTGAATTAATAACAGACCATAGTGGTATGAAATCTCTTTTTGAACAACCAACTTTGAATGCGGAAACACGATGGCTGGAATTTTTAAGTGATTACGATTTTGACATCAAGCATATCAAAGGAAAGGAAAATAAGGTTGTCGAAGAACTTAGTAAAAGAGTACATCTCATGCATGCTACAACCATTAGTATGCATCAATCATATTTAAAGATAATTTTTTAGATGTTGTTGTTACAGATCAACATTACCTACCGGTAAAAGAAAGCTTACATAAAGAAAATGTAGAACAAAAAATTAAAGAATATGAGATGAAGGAAGATGGATTACTTATGAAGAAAAATAGAATTTATGTTCCTAGTTCTAGAGAACTTAGGAATTTGGTATTAAAACAAAGGCATAATGTTATGTATGTCATACATCCCAGTTACCAAAAAACAATTGGAGCAGTAAGAAGTCAATTATTTTGGCAAGGAATGAAGAAAAATGTTGTTGATTACATTTCCATATGTATGGAATGTCAGAGAGTGAAGGATGGGCATAGGCACCTAGCGGGTTTGCTACAACCATTACCAATTCCAGAGAAGAAATGGGAAGTGGTAACCATTGATTTTACAACTAAATTTCCAAGGACAAGAAGACAACATGATTCAATCATGGTAGTGGTTGATAAATTGACGAAGGCTACTCATTTTGTTCATGTAAAAACAACTCATACCGCAACTAATATTGGAGAAATTTACATGAGGGATATTTCTAGGTTACATTTGATACCTAAGGAAATTGTTTCAGACAAAGACACAAAGTTTACTTCAAATTTCTGGAGGGGATTGTTTAAAGGATTTGGTACAAATATGAACTTTAGCACAACATACCATCCACAATCACATGGGCAGACAAAAAGAGTCACCCAAGTAATTGAGGACATGTCGAGGATGTATGTGATAGATAAGCCATCTAAATGAGAATATTACTTGCACTTGGTTGAGTTTGACTATTATAATGGGTATCAATCTTCATTGAAAATGAGCCAATATGAAGCTTTGTATGGTAGGAAATGCAATACTCTAGTGAGTTGGGACAACCCAGCAGATAGAGTGGTACTTGGACCATAATTTCTCAAGGATATGGAAGACAAGGTGGTTAGAATTAAGTAGAATTTAAAGGCAGCTCAAGATAGACAAAAAATTTATGCAAATAAGAACATGACAACTAGAGAATTTAAAGTGGGGGAGCATGTTCTTTTAAAAGTGAAGCCCAAGAAAATCTCTTTGAAGTTGGGTAGTTGGACAAACCTAGCAACCAGATTCTATGGTCCATTTGAGATATTGGAAAGAATAGGGCTACTTGCATACATGCTTGTGTTTCTTACTTCCATGAATGTGCATAATGTATTTCATGTCTCTTTGCTAAGAAAATATGTACGTGATTCTAACCATTTTATTGAGAGATAGAGGGAGAATTTTAGGTCCAACCAATGTGAATATTGGATAGAAAAGTCAAAATGCTCCAAAATCGAGTTATAGAGCTTGAGGGTAGAGTACCCGCAAATTTTTGAATAAATTTTGAAATTTTGATTTTTGTTTTGTATATGCATTGAGGACAATGCCAAAATAACAGGGAGGGGAATGTAATACCCCAATTTTTAGCTCCATATTAAAAATGTGTTTTGTGAATTTATGAAAGGCGAGAGTGCCCAAAGAATTAAAAGAGGCCAGTGTGCCCACAAAATGTAATGTTTTGATCATTATTAATAATAAATACATCAAAGGCTGCTAGATAGAAAATGATAAGAGTTATAGGGTTCTATGAGTCCACAAGAGCGGGGGCTTAATGGGCTAAGTGTTTATTTTGTATTTTTATTTTCCCATTTTTTTTAATGGAGAATATCAATTACATGAGCTTCTTCGGGGGAAGGCCATGTGGTTCTTTAATTCCAAGAAAAAATATAAATCCATTTTCGGTCTGTTGGGGGGTTCACTCACTCATTCATTGTTCATTGTTCATATTTTTCATTATTTTCTCTCTCCATTCATTCTTTCACCCATTGTTCATTCCTCATTCATTTTGATCTTGGCTTGGGAAAGAAAAATGAATTGTGGAGATAAGCTATGTTTTTTTTGGAAGTAATGGCTATTGGTGTATTCCAACCATGAATTAATGCCTGCATGTCTGAGATGCATTGGCATGTGTTAAGTTTTTCCCATAGTTGTGAATCTTGAGAGTCCTAGCATGGATATTCTTGACGAGATGCATTGGATCCCTAGAAGGAGGTGAACAACCTGAGGGACTATGTGGTAGAGAAGGGGGTCTATTCTCTTGGGTTGTGCAGGCTGGGTAGAAGAGAGATTATGTACTTTAGATTGTTGTGTGTGTTGATAATCCTGTGAGAGCTTCAGTGCTGACTGGATTGGGAATATTAGTGACACTCTGGAACCATCCTTGTGGATTCATAGCCCTAGATTGGGGGTGGCAACATTGTTTAGACTTGGAACAACAGTGTATATGGTTGGGTGGAATGTCCTTGGTATGTAGCCAATTGGTGATTCATTTCATTAAAGATAAGTGTTATGTGTCATGTGTTTATCTGCTTATACATTTATTTTTGTTGTGTATTGATTGATATCTATGAGATGCACACTTTTGATGTGCATGATTGCTGCTTATTTCTATGCATGTCATGTTTAAACATTATTTATATTGTAGCATGAACCTCGATCTCTTCATGTGAATATTTCATGCCTTCTAATTAATTAAAAATTTATTAGAATCTGAATTCAATTTAGAAACGATTTTTGAGGTAGCATAGCTTGGCCTCGGGGTAGCTGAGTACATTACAATAATCCCCTTCAACCCTTCCACATAAAAATATTTAACAAAGAATTGTTAATTTTGTTGTAACAAACAAATATTATATATCCATCCCAATGGCTTACTATCAACCTCCCACTGTTTTCCTTGCAAGATGATATTTCTCCATTTCCTTTGAATGAAATGAGATGGGTTTGGCAATAAATAATGCACATGATGTCTTCAACAACTCCAAGTTCGTAATCATGCCATTTGTGGTTCCAAACTATTCCAAATCAAGGTCCCTACCCCAAAATCCCCAAAACTATAATCTCTAAAAATGTTTCGTCTAGTTAATTGAAGATTTCCTTTGTTGTTTAACTCTTAGAGGTGCATGAGTTTCAAAAAATTAGACATATGTCCGTGATTCATTTTTTGGAGTAGCCAAAAAATTCAGAGATAAATGAAAAAGTATTGGAAAACTCATAGGGAAAAATCATGGGGCATAGATCACCCTTTTCATTATTAAATAAATGTTTTACAATACATATTTGATTAACAGCCCTAGAGGTTTGATACACTCACTAACAAATTTCCATAAATAGAAAAAGACCAAATCAACTAATATCCCAACTAACTAATCTATGCATTCTGTAACTAGTGTGAGTAATTACCATACTTCAACACTCCCCCTTAATTCTACTTTTAATAGATTCTTTACAATAGAGATTTCACTAACAAATCAGTTTGATGCTTTACAATAAATATTTCATGAAGGGGCATGTGCTTCACAGATGAGAAGAAGATGATCTTAGGACTGTTGTACACACAATTGGTGTTATTGGACAAATTGATAAGTGTTGACATGAACTAATCTCCCTAACTTCAACAAGAAATTTGAACAAAACATGACAGAATACAAACTTCTCCTTAGATTTCCATTGTAATGTATATTAGTCCAATGAGGGATACACAACATACTGTTTAAACATTGTTTGATCCTTACTAGTGTAGACGAATATAGATGAATGTAACGTACCTAGCCACCAACAAGCTGACCATGCTACTTCAAATCACACTTCAATAACTGATTTCAAATTTCGATAATAATTAATTAATAAAGAAGCATGAAAGACACACATGCAATAATCAAGATTCATGCTATACTTAAAAGAATGCTTAAACATGTCATGCATAGAAATGACCAACAATCATGCATTTTATAAATACTAATCTTAGATATAATAATCTATAGATAGCAAAAATAAATATATAAGCAGAGGAAACCATGAGAGAGAGCACTTATCTTAAAAAAACCAATCACCAACTAGCTGCATACCAAGGATGTTCCACCCAAACTTAGATGATGTTGTTCATTCACTTACAATAATAGTGTCACCCCCTATCCAAGGCTATGAATCCATAAGGACGAGTTCCAAAGAAACACTCAGCTTTCGAGGCCAGTTAGCACTCAAGCTCTCAAAGGTTTCTCACAACCACAGAGATATCCAAAGTACATCAAATCTCTTCTCTGTAGCTTGCATCGCCCAAAGACAATGAACCCCCTTCACTGTCACATAGTCCCTTATGTTGTCCACTTCTTTCTAGGGATACAATGCATAGGGTCAATAATATCTATGTTGGGACTCTTAGGATTCCTAGCTATGATCAAGGTTCATTCTCTACGTTTTGTTTGTGTGTTTATGTCTTTGTTTTTATTTGGCAATCTGGCTTGCACAATGGTTCATTCTCTACATTTTGTTTGTGTGTTTATGTCTTTGTTTTTATTTACATGGTATCCGATATTTGATGATAGTCTTAATAGAATGGTTGGTGTGGAGTGTTTCATACCACGTTAATGTCAAGACAAATAACATTGCTACAAATGTCCATTCAAAGGGTGTTTATTGTCATCTTGATGAAAGTAGTGCTTAGTCCAATTTGCAGAAAGAACTGTAATAATATTTTTTTTTCTATGTGTGTGTGTTGGTTGTGTATTTTTGAATATTTGAAATTTTGCATAAATATATATATAAATGACAATAAAAAATTGGATGGTACTAACTATGTGAATTGGAAGTTTGAAGTTTAAACTTTGTTGTTGGGTTCAAATGTGTGAAAGATTATGAATGGAATGTAGCCTTCTTACAAATCAAAATATGGCTACATTGGGAGAAGGGACAAGTAAAAGAAAGGGTGTTTTTTACACTGTTAGTGAAGGATACAACGATTACTCACTGAAGGATACAATGATTACTCACTTTAAGGATTGTGAGAAGTTAGTAGACATATGGAAGGTATTATAATCCTTGTTTGAAATTGATAATGCAAATTGGATTTGATTTTTGAAAAGTAAGCTAATTTATTAAAAATAAATGATAATGAATCTATTAATTATTACTTATCAAAGTTGAAAGAATCTAGAGACAAGTTATGTGATATTGGAGAGAAAGTATCATCTATTGATCTTGTCACTATTACATTGAATGGTATGATTAGTGAGTATCAAGATTTTATAACAAGTCTTTTAGCCAAGGAAAATGCAACAAATTTTGAAGAATTAACAACCACACTTCTTCAAGAGAAAGAAAGAAGGATGGATTAGTATTCAAATATACCTTTGATTGTGAGAAAACAAGCATAGGAAAAATAAAGTAGTGGAAAAAACACAAGGGATCTTGGTATGGCATAAAACCAACTCAAGGGAGGAGTGACCCATTAAATAAGAAAAACTATGTTATCAAGAAAGAAGCTTGTTTTTACTATGGAAAAACTATTCATTTTATTAATGATTATAGAAAGAAGAAATTTGATAATTCTAGAAATAAGAAGCATCATAGTAATTTTTCTCATGAATCATTAAAGAAGAGCTTGAAAAACTTAAATTATTTCTTTCAAATATGAATTTATGTATTTCATAACAGAAAACTCAAATATCTAGTTTATTGACTCCAATGCTTCTTCCCATATAATGGCATGAAATTTTACTTGGGAGATGACAAGTACCATGAGTGCCAAGGTTATGGTGCAGTGTTTGTTAGAATAGTGTTTGTTAGAATGCATAATGGTATGATAAAACAAATTCAAAATGTGTTATTAATCTAAGACTAAAAATATATATATTTCATTTCAGTAATTGTGAATCAAGGCTTGAAAGTTGAGTTGGTAAAGAGAGGGTGTTTAGTCAAAGATATGAGAGATAAATACACGTTTATTTCTTAAGGTGTCCAAGAAGGAGGATTGAGCAACATTCACTTTTTTGGTGGATTTCATCAAGATTTATTGGCAAAACTTACCTCAACATAATGATTATTGAATTTGAGGTATGCAAACTCAACAAAACTTTGGAGATATTGTGATGTTGCCAAAAAATAACATGGTAAAATGTTTTCTTTTATTAAACATTGAGCTTCTTGGATGTGAAGGATGTGCTTTAGGAAAACAACATAATGTTGAGTTTTCAAAACTAAGTGAAATAGAGAAAAGGAAAATGCTTGAATTGGAATTGGTGCATACTGATTTATGTGAACCTATGCAAAATAAATATATACTTGGATTTATTTTTTGAAATGAAATAACAAATGATATGTTTAAGATTTTTAATAAATTTAAATTTATGATAAAAAATAAAACATTTGATAGGAATATTAAAATTTTTAAATCTTATGAAAAAGAAATTGATATCAAATCAATGTGTAAAATATTATATATATATATATATATATATATATATATATATATATATATATATATATAAAAACAACACTTGTTTATAATCCCAACAAAATGGTGAAAAACAATTAAGTTAATACCATATGTATTTAAAGCAATCCACAATTGGTGATTCTTATGATGGTAAAATATTCTTTTTAATATTGTCATAGGAGTCATTTCATAAANATATATAAACAACACTTGTTTATAATCCCAACAAAATGGTGAAAAACAATTAAGTTAATACCATATGTATTTAAAGCAATCCACAATTGGTGATTCTTATGATGGTAAAATATTCTTTTTAATATTGTTATAGGAGTCATTTCATAAAGTGTAGAAAAAAGTAACCAAAATTACTTGTTCATCAAGCAATACTAGGTTTTGTGTAATAATATATAAAGTTATTTGGTTAACAATTAAGTTAATATCATGTATATTTAAAAAAGCAATCCACAATTCAAATTGGGTTAGTAACTCTTATAATGGTAGAATATTCTTTTTAATATTATTATGAATGATTTCATGGAGTGTAGCAAAATGTAAATCAAAATTATTTGCTCATCAAGGAATACTAGGTTTTGTGTAGTGTAATATTATATATAAAGTTATTTAGTTAAAACAAATCTTAAAAAGATAAAATATATAAAGTTATTTTTTTGTTAAAAACTACCTTAAAAGATGATAAGGTAGGTATTTGATTAAGGAAAAATTTAAAAGATGTTGAAGAAAAGAAAGTCACTCTCACTGCAGAAAATCAAAATTCAATTAAACTTACAAAATGCTATCAAAATTCAATTAAACTTACAAAATGCTATCAGTATTCCATGTAACAGTGAAGCATATTAAAATCCAATCAATCAATTGAGAAAAACAAAATTCAATTAAACTTACAAATAATTCAATGCTATCAATATCCATGTAACAATGAAGCATATTAAAATCCAATTCCACTTTGTCAAAAAAAATAAAAATCTGTACAAGATAAAAAAAAATTAATTTCCATAAGATGGTTGGTTGTAGCAGACTTCTGCCAGACGACAGCGTCGTCATAGTTTGCGGCAGTCATGGCAATATAAGAGGGTGAGTCTGCATTAAGACAAGCCGCGGCATAACAGTAATCTGGATATTAGACTTTGGGAATGTGGATTTGCACAGCAATTCACTCTGTGCATTTGCATTTTATTTGTCTATTTGTTTTCATTTACAGAAACACGATTACAACTATACTGAATTTTTCTACTTTCAGCATGATGTTTGTGAATCTTGTTCGAAAAATTTGAATGCCAAATGGAACGATGGACAAAAATGTTTTCCTCGTGTATATGAAAAGTTGTTAGCGGAGGTCAGGTTATCAATTCTGCAAATATCCTTAACTTAAAATTATTTTTTTCCAGAAGTTCCAAGGCAGTAAATTTGGTTTTCAGCACAGTTATATGAATCCAAGTTTCAGAGACGTAATGCTTCCATGTCCAGGGTTTTGAGAGTGGAGAGATGCAAGATATAGTGAAGTTTAACCAATCAACCAACCAACCACACAGATTTCACTTTATTGGACATCAAACATTCCAACGAATACATAATCTTTTAATTTCTAAACCTAAACCTAAAGAAGAATCAACACATTTACCATTAAATATGACTTTGCCATTTTTGGCTTTTGATTGTTAGATTGTGAACGAGTTCGATTTTAAAGAGAAAAATGTAACGAATTATCGTAGCAATTTGTAATCAAAAAATTGTATTACATGAATTCGGGTGGTCTCTTCAATTATAATTGACAAAGAAACTTCAATTACAGTTATCCAGAAAGAACTTCAATTACAGGGAAACTCTAATTAAATTTTAAAAATGGATTTGAACGTGTGTACTAGTGTCCCATTTCCATGTTTCTTCATCCACATATGAATATTCTTCATCCCCATATGACTCTTCCATCGAACACAGTGATAAATAATCTCAATCATGTTCGAAGAGTTTATTTGACCATATGCAACAGTTGTCTTCAAAGTTTACCAAGAAAATCTCATGGGTTCTTTGATCGTATGCAAACTGCTTGATCTCAAATTCATTCCAAGAACTCATTGGATCATTTACTCTGATATTCCCCAAGGATTGTCCTGTACGAATGCTGTTAATATTGATTCTGAGTGGAACCGTTGAAACGAAAATACCCACATCTTGATTCTTTGTAATGCAAAAGAACGAAATAGAGTCTGGCAAATCTCTTAATGTGACCGAACGTCCATCGAACCTCAAACTCTCACCTTGAAGATTAAAAGCGTCTACCGAACCTGAAAGTTCGCCTTGAAGGTTGTTTATTTTGCATATGAACTGGCGTTTCTTGTCCAAAAAGACAGGACGGTGCAATGGAAAAACATCTATTCTTCTTATTAGTCGAGGAATTTCAGAGCTTATATCAAATATTTGCATTTTCTCAGGATATTGTTTCTGGATAACCAATCTGTCGCACGCACAGAACCTGACGGAGTCACGAATGGAACCGCGAAGGGAAAATTGTTTTTTCAATTGTCCATCTAATTTGCAATAGATTTTAAAGGAACGTTCTATTTCCCGACATCTCCCGGAAATATTATCATACAACACCATGTCTATATTTCCTGGAAACCATGCAGTGC
>ML776923.1:773439-826603 GCA_009831015.1 Picea engelmannii
TACCACCTATTGACTCTGTTTGCATTGGTCCACATAGGTCAGTGTGAACTAGTTCAATATGTTGTTTGGCTTGATTGGAAGACTGTGGAAAACTAGTTCTCTTATGTTTTCCAAGTATGCAAGACTCACATGGGGGAATTTTCTCTTTAAAGATAGGTAGACCTTTGACCATGGAGTTTTTCTGAAGAAGACTTAGACTCTGAAATGGTAGATGTTCAAATCTTGTATGCCAAACCATTGTTTCATTCAGGGTTGATGCACTCTGTGCATAAGGTTGACTCAGATTTGCATTTCTGAGGGTAAGGGGAAACATCCTATTTGGAGTCATATAGATTTCAGAAATCAATTTTCTGTTGGGTTTTCTATCATAGATTTTGCAAGATGCTCCCTCAAAAAGTACCTTATAACCTTTTTCAATGAGCTTTCCTACACTTAACAAGTTATGTTTCAAGTCTGGAACATGATAGACATTACATATGTCTTTCTTTTCATTCTGTTTAGTAAGAATAGGAATAGTTCATTTTCCTTGAACTTTGACTAAATGATCATTTCCAAGTGTAATATCAGAAGAGATTGAAGAATCAAGGCATGCGAGTAATTCTTTGTTACCTGTCATGTGATTGCTGCATCCACTGTCCAGCAACCAAATATCTTTAGGTTGTTGTTCAGTTTTGTGGCATGAGAGAAACATACCTCTTGAGGTGTCTCCCATATGATTTGACACATGTGCTCTGCCTCAGAGCTGATCTCCTGCTTCTTCTTGCATTCAGATTCATAGTGCCCATACTTTTTGCAGTAATAAAATTGTATGCTTGATTTGTCATTTGATCTTCTCCCTCTGCCTCTTCGAGGTTGGAAATTCTGATGTTGACTTTGTTGTTGATTTCTGTGACCTTGGAAATTGTGATTTGGATATTGTTGTCTATTTCCTCCATTGGTATGAGGGTTACCTTGATTGTTCCCTCTTCCTCTGCTTCTTCCTCTACCTTTCCCTCTTTTGAATGAGAACTGACTTTGGAAGGCATTGGAGATTGACTCATCTGTGAGATGTAGTCTTGTCTCATGTGTCACCAGAGAACCAATTAGTTCATCTGTTGAAAATATTGACAGATCCTTGGATTCAAGGATGGCTATGACAACCATTTCAAATTTCTTGGGTAGACTTCTGAGAGTTTTCTCAACAATCCATTGATCAGTGATGGTTTCACCAATCAGTCTGATCTGGTTCACAATTCCCATGACTCTGGTCATGAACTGATCCACTTTTTCGGACTCTATCATCCTGAGAGTCTCGAATTGTGTCCACAAGGTCTGCAGTTTAACTGTTTTGACCCTGTCATTTCCTTGGTAGGAGGATTTGAGGATGTCCCATGCCTGTTTGGAAGTACCAGTGCCTGTGATTTTCGAGAAAATTGAATCATCCACAGAGTTCTGAATCCAGAACTTCGCTTTGTTTTCTTTGGTCCTCAGAGTTGCCTGAGCAATTCTCTGCACATTTGTCATGGCAGTGAGGGCGGCTGGATCTGGTTCCACATATCCGAGATCCACTGGTTCCCAGCACTCTTGTGATTGCAAGAACGACCTCATTCGAAGAGACCAGAACTCATAGTTCTTTCCCAGAAGAATCAGACCCTCACTTGGTCCTAGGTTGCTAGATGATGCCATTTCAAAAAAAAAAATGTGCAGAAAAAAAATAGAGGGAAAACTTCGTATTTACCTCTGATCTCAGAAACGCTGATTTGTCGATGGCCTATGGGAGCTTATCGGGCTTGAATTGGCCCTGGGTCTACTTGCAATGTGACCACGTGATTGAATGTTAAGGCACTACGGGCTTTTCCCATTCTATTGTCTTTCAAAATGCCGAAACACGAAAGACGCCTTTAGACAATTCAACGGTCCAGATCTTGTGTGACCTGACGGTCCAAAACTTATTGGAATATCACGAATCGGGATTTCGTGAGTTCTGATGTCGAGTGTTTCTGACTCCTCGAATCCTCGATCTTCGATTTTTCGATGGCGCTATCCTGTTGGGACTTTTCTCGATGGCTCCGATCTGTGACATGCGTCCTCAACAGATGGACGGTCGTGATCTCTCCTTGCGATTTCACGATTTGATATATCCTGGACGTCTCGTCTCCAGGATCCGCGAAATGCGGATGTGCCGATTGACTTGTTTGACGAGATGATGTCAGATGGGCCCCATGACGGAGTTTATCTCCTGTCGGGATTTCAGAATTCAGAGTTTTGAAGTGCTTGAGTTTCTTGTCCTCAAGAATCGCGATTTGCCGAATCCCGATATGCCGATGGCCCTTTTCTTGTCAGAACTTTTCCCGAGTCCCCGGATTTATGCCACACGTCCGAGAGTGATGGACGGTCCTGATTCCTTCTCGGGATATCGCGACTTGCGATGCTCAGAATTGCTGTCAACTTGAAACTCCGAATGCCGATATGTTGACGGTGCCCTCGATGTCCGCCATGTGTCTAGGAGATATGGACGGCTGAGATCTGATCAGGATTTCGAGTATCGCGATTTCGCGAGTTGCGATGCCAAGTTTCTTTGACAACTTGAAACCCCGAATTCCGAAATGCCGACGGGCGCTGCGATGTTCGCCACGTGTTCGGACAAACGGACAGTTGAGATCTTATCGCTATATCGCGTATCACGATTTCGCGAGTTGCGATGTCAAATTTCTTTGACAACTTGAAACCCCGAATGCTGATATGCCGATGCGTTGATCTGCTGCCACTTGTCCTTTCAGATGGATGACTCACAAGTCTTCTCGAGATTTCGTGATATCATGTATCAGAGTTTTTGGAGAGTAGTTTCCTTTGCTCATCCAACTCCAGATTCCCGATTTTGCGATGGAATAGGATCTCGCCATGTGTCTGTTGATGGACGATCAAGATGACATCGGGATTTCTCAAGTTAAAATTTCTCCTGTGCGCTCCAAACGACTAACCGTCGTGCACCTTCTTGTTGATCTAACGACTGTCGGGCCTTTGCGCAAGATCAAACGGCTGAAATGCTTTCGCCTTTGCCGTGCTCTCCTCGTCCCTTCTGGACTGGTTTCCCACTCTGGATTCGTTCGTAGGACGAATCTTATGGCCTTAGAGGTTGTACCTTGTGTGTTTGACGTGATCTTTGCTGAATTTGACGGAATCTCTCCTGTGGAAGAAAAGATTGTGAATCTTTCAAAGATTTGAAAGAATTTCATGAATTCTTCATTCTCTACAACAATCTTAGACAGATTTGCATGAATTTCGCAAAAACTTTAAACGATTCTGCCTTCTGCCTGAATCTTTAACGAATTTGAGCGAAATCTGCAAGTTCTTTAAACATCTTTTCGTTCTGCTGCAACTTCTGCATCAATATTTGACGGTTCTTTGAAAAATGGTGTAGGTTTCTTTAAAGTTTCTTCTTCTGCTTTCTCTGCTTCCTCATTCTTTCGAGTGAAGTATGCTCTGTAGCCTCTGCAAGCTTCTTACGGCGATCTTTAAAGAGTATTACGAACAACTCTCCAAGCCTTGTGAAAAGGCTGTGTCGCGTTCTCTCAAGATCCGTGAGGCTCTGCGCTGTGAGGATCAAGTTGCTCTCCGGACTGTGTGAAGAGACTTACATATGAAGCTCTGATACCATGATAAATTGTGAGGCAAAGAGAGAATACAGAGAGAAGAGAATATAACAGTATATTGAGAATGTATGAAGAAGTACAGAAGAAGTACAAAACTTAGAACTTGTTACAATGTAAGATGGTTGAGCTATATATGCTCAAGCAAGACAAAAATAGAAAGTACAACTGTCCAATACAGCTGGCCTGTTGATGGTACAATATATTTAACAATTTTATGGGTGTAAGAATTCAACCCCTTATATAGTTTTATGCTTATGTCAAATCCATCTCTATCCTAAAGTATGTGTTTGTTGAATTTCTAATGGTGCAACCTTTGCAAAGTAGAGAGTTTCATACCATGACATAGGTATCCTTTATAAGTGAGTTGCATTAAAGTTGAAGTCTACAAAATTGCACACAAGGAAATGTTGAATGGTCGATGGCTAAAAAACACCACAAACCAATATTTGTCATATCTCTTCATTGACATGCAAAACCATTTATCAAAGTCATTTACATTATTGGCCCTCATTTGAAGTGTGAATATTCATATCAATTCTGGTAACAATGATATTAAGAAAGGATTCCTATTCCTTATGAACAGTGGAGCAATATATATTCTTGTATTATTGGACTAACAATGGTTGGTAATTGAAACCATTGGCAATTTAAACATGATTCATTTCATATTGTTGGAGTCTTTTTCACCGAGTAAAATTGAAGAATAGTTACCTTTGATCGCTGGAAAATTATAATAAAACCTATTAATCTAAATTGGGATATATCTATAAGTGCTCAATGGACTCATCTGGAAAAATATCTCTACATCCATCAGAATGACTTACTATCAACATCCGAGTGCTGTACTTGCAAGCTGAGATTTCTCCATTTAGTTTGAAAGAAATGAGATGGGTTTGGCAATAAATAATGCATATGATGTCTTCATCAATGCAAATCTATCTTGACGCTCACCTTCAGGATTTAAAGTGTCCACATTGTATCTTGACGTCATCAAACGTGAACGTTCACCTTGAAGGTTCTCCACACTGTTGTTGTTAGTGTTAAGGTTTTTTGTTTTGCATATGGTGTCCCTTGTCCAAACAAAAAGGCTCGTCCAATGAAAAAACATATGTTATTTTTATTAGACGAGGGATTTCAAAGATCACATCAATTATTTGAATACCCTTAGAATATTCGGGATATTCGTTCTGGATAACCAATCTATCACGCCCACAGAGTGACGAATTTGAATACCCTTAGAATATTCGCGATATTCGTTCTGGATAACCAATCTATCACGCCCACAAAGAGTGACGAATTCAAACTCGGAACCGCCTAGTGAACATTGTTTTTTCAATTGTCCATCTAATTTACAATAGATTTTAAAGGAATGTTCTAATTCCCGATATCCCTTGGAAATAATATAACCATGCATTGTGGCTTGCAATTGGTATCATAAAAAAGTTGTCTGTTAAATTCGAAAACATTCCTATACTATATCTTTTTTCAATTCAAAAACTTTTTTTTTATGTAGTACAAATTTTACTTCTACGCATTAAAAAAATCCAAAATATTTGAAATATAATAATCAAATCCATACATATACATATATATATATATATATATAGAGTAAGATGATTACAAATGAGAATAAAGACTCATTTATATATGTATATAGGAGTGTGTGCCCTTAACCAATAGTCAAGTGATTTCATTATTAACAATTATTATTTAATTATTAATGTATTAATATCTATTTTATATGTATATTTATGTTCATAACATTATCTTCTTCTTAAAAATTCTTTGTCCTCAAAGCATTAATATATATATTTTATATGTATATTTATGTTCATAACAATATAGTACTTCACTTCTTTTCTTTCTCTATTAAAAATATCTTCTACTCTCTTCTTTTGTTGTCTAAAATGCACTGAACTCTACTACTTATAAAAAACAAAGATGGAAAATATCTTACCCACTAAAACCACATGCATTAAATTTCTACTGTCTACATTTATTTCACTGTTGTTTATGATTTGATGAGTGCGTGGTAGGTTGATCATCAAGATTATATTTAAAACTCCCCTAAGCTAATTATAACCCCATGAGGGATAACCATGCAAGACTTAAGTGATAGTTGAGGTCCATGAGTCCCAAATATTCTCTTGACTTGCAAAATTACAAATTTATTTCTCTAGTCTCAACCAATTATCTTATGAAATGGTACCTTATGGCTATGTGTTTATTGTGTCTATAAAACAATTGATTCTTTGATAAAGCTATAGAGGATTGATTATGGTAGAATATTGGTGTTCCCTCTTGTTTTTCCTAATTCAAATCTAATAGTATCCTTCTTAACCATACAACTTGAAAAGTTGTTTTATTTGTTGCCACATACTCTGGTTTTGGTGTGGAAGGTGACCCTATGGGTTGTTTCTTTGAAGCCCATGAAATAGCTCCTAACCCAATTTGGAACACATATCCAAATGTGCTCTTTCAATCATCTATATTTCCTCTCCAATCATTGTCAATGTACCCAACTAATTCAAAGTTATTTGTTTCAATATATAAAATTCCATGGCTTTTGGTGCCATTCACATACCTTAAAATTCTCTTTCATGCTTGCAAGTGTGTTTCCTTTGGATTTTCCATAAACTTGGAGATTAGACTAAGTGCATACATGATATCAGGTCTTGTTGTTGTTAGATACCATCTTTGTTTAGTTTCAAATCTGTTGTTGCTAGTGTTGGTGTGTACTTGTTATTCAACATCTTAAATATCTTCAAGATACCCCTTGCATACTTGGTTTGAGATATGAAGATGTACCTTCATTTTTTTTTAACCTCAATACCAAGAAAGTATCTCAATAAACTCATATATGTCATTTCAAATTCTTTCTTCATTGTTGTTCTTAATTCTTCTATGGATAAATTGATATTTCCTAGATTATGTACATATAAGAAAATAAATAGAATTTCACCTTGATTGTTGATTTTGGTGTAAAGTTTTGTCTCAATGCTTATTTTACTAAAACCATTTCTCTACAAGTATGAGTCAATGCAACTATACCAAGCCCTAGGTGCTTGCTTGAGCCCATACAATATTTTCTTCAACTGATACACTTTCTTCTCAAGTCCCCTAGTTTCAAAACTAGGGGATTGTTCAACATATATTTCTTCCTCTAACACTCCATTGAGAATGTTGATTTTACATCCATCGTGGACTTTCTATTTGTGTTGAGTTGTTATTTCCAAGACAACTCTTATTGTTTCCATCCTTGCTATAGGAGAAAAAGGTTTCATTGCAATCTCCTCCATGTTTTTGTTTATACCCTTTGATCACAAGTCTTGTTTTATGTATTTCAATTCTTCCTTCCACATCATTATTGGTTTTAAAAAGCCACTTCACACCAATAATTTATTTTCCTGTTGGAAGGTTTACTAGCTCCCATGTCTCATTTTTCTCAATTGCTTTCATTTCTTCATCCATGGCATAACACCATTTTATTTATTCTACCGCATTCTCAAAGTAGATAGAATCAAATTCATAAAATAAAGAAAAATTCACCAATTCATTATCATCATATTCATACCTGAATGTTTCATATATCTCCTTCAAGATTCTTGTTTTTCTTGAGTTATTGTTTCCATGATACCTTGAAGATGATGGATTGGTTCTTCCTTTGGTGCTAGGAGTTATTGTTGGAGAAGTTTCATGGGGGACAACTTGGGAACTTGTTGATGGAGGTGTCACTTGGGTGACACCTTGTGCTCTATGTTAAATGCTAATGTTTTGAGGTATCATTGTGGTAATACCTTGTGTGTTATTTTATAACTCCATAGGAGGTTTTTCTACCCCGACATCTTGTGTTGTTCCTTGATGATCATTCCATGCTTAATCTTCAAGAAATATCACATCTCCATTGATTATTAACTCATTTGTTTTAGGACTGTATAATTTGCATGTCTTTGATTTCTCACTACACCCAATAAAAATACATTTTCCTCCTTTATTATCCCATTTTTGTCTTTTTTCTTTGGGTATTTGTGCAAATGCCACATATTTTTCTTTCCCCATTCCTCTTGTGGAATCATGTTATGAACAATTTTAGTGGGATATATATTCAACAAATAAATTTCAATTGCTACTACTTCAACCCATAATTTGTTTGACAATCCTTTTGTATTTAACATGCTCCTAGTCGTTTCCTGAATGGTTCATTGCAAAAGTTTAGAAATTCATTTGTTTATAAACATTTAAATATTTTAATTTTTGATGGTTTATGTTGCAATTTTTTTGGAAAAAGACTTATGTGAAAATTATGTTATCATAAACATTGATTATGATGAATATTTTTGTAAAATATTACTTTTAATTTATTTTATTTAACTAGAAACAAAGTGATTAAATAATCCACTTACAAAGAGTAAATACTTATTTCATAGATGAGTGAAAAGGAATAGATATTGTCTAAATATTGTTCAAGAGGACAAGTGGAACCCTACTCCCAAATATGTGGGATGTGAGGTAACAAACTAGCACGATGTTAAGCAATGAAGACTAACTTGAAAGAAAATACCTACCCTATCTATTTTTCTTTATGAAAAAATAAAAATACACAAGTATAGAAGACTCCAAGTTGTTGAGTGCTTGTGAAGTGATTGAGTTTGATTGTTTGAGAAAGCATCAAAATATGATATTTTCTGGAAAAGGTTATACAATTTTCAATGTCTTTGGCATAATGCTTTAGGCTTGGGGGTGAATGTCTGTGGCATAATGTCTATGGTTGGGAGGAAATGGATTTTCTAGTTTGTTCCTTGAATTTTGAAGGAAACCTCGATATATTTACTTACTTTATTTTTATCTCTTCAATTAAAGAATGATAACTTATTACAATAGAAAGTATATATATGTGTGTGATATTTTGTTATTAAAACTAATAACACTAAGAAAAGATTTATGTGTGTACATTTTTATTTACTCTGAAAACAAATTGTTTTTTATATTCATTAGAAAAAAAGAGTTCATATATTAGTCTAAAAAATTCCATTCATTATTATATTAAACATATAGATAATATACTCTACATAAAACAAACTTCACCAAAAAAAAAGAGTTCATATATTAATTTAAAGAATTCCATTCATTATTATATTGAACATATAGATAATATACTCTACATAAAACAAGCTCATTGTATGTGTTACATTTCTTTATAAAAATATTTTTTTACAAATACATATATATTTAAAAGAACAAAAAAAATGCTTTAGGATCTAACCTTAAATATTATATATTTAAAAGAACAAAAAATGCTTTATGATATAACCTTAAATATTTTTACATTGAGTAAAAGATGCACTCGCGCAGTTATACAGAAGCCGACGATGCACTTTGATTATTAATAATATTTTTTCCTCCCCTTAGGAAGCTCAGGTAACGTTATTACCCGTAAAGACCTTCACTCAAATACAATCTAGTTTACATAAGAGAAACAAACATAACGTTTCTAACAAGAAACCTATTATAACAGATTCTCTTTATAAAAGATAGAGAGAAAGACTAAACAAATATAATGAAATATTACTTAAAAATCTCTACCCGTATTCACCTTCACCTGACTGGAGTAACAAGAAGTTCAAGAAAGTTCTATCTATAAATAAAGAAATATAACTCAAAGTTTATTTTTCAAAACAAGTTAGGGTTCTCCTTTGGAAATAGAAAACAATTAACTTTGATATAAAAACAACAATATAAATTAAATTTGTTTTATAACTAGAGGAACTCTTACCCATTCCTACAGTCGTGATAAACCTATAGTACTGAAAAGTAATAAAACAAAACAAAAATGTTTATTAATATAAAATGGTTATCATAATAACCATGATGTAACCACCCGTTTGGGGTATTCACCAATTAAACAAGAGTAAAGTCAAAATATGTGGTGTTGGTATGGTGAACCCGTATTTACATTGCAAGAAGGCATACACGATTACTTGACCTCGCAAGGTTGAAACCGAGCTCTGTGTCCACGATACCAATATTATAGGAAGCAGTGCAGGCCTGGTACTATTGGCCATTGAGGTTTGATCTCGAGGGTTTTCAACCAGCCTGCTCAAACCACAAAAAAATATTCAATATGCAGTGTATAAGGAACAAGTAATACATGTTGTAGATAAAGTAAATCTCAAACAATGAATAAAGTTGTATCTCACCTAGGATAGGAGACGGCCATGTGTTTGAAGATGGAACAAATCTCCTTTGTACATCTTCGTCCAAGGCCAAAGAGTCCATGTGAAATAATACCATGGAAATAAATTAGTTAATACACAATAGAAACCGAATGAAACCCATTTGTATCACTCTACATAGTCTATGATTAAAATGATGTGTTTGTTGCTGAGAACGAAACACAAATATTGATATTACCTTAGAGTTCGATTATACATTGGACTTATTGGAATGCAGTGACATACTGTGCGAACCCACGAACGTAGTGTGAGATATATCACCAAGCATAGACTCGGTATTAGTTTAAATGATAAACCATTTCATACATCAATCATTAAACATACATCAATCATTTGAATACTAGTTGCGCGCGAGTACAAAAAAATATAGAACGTTCATAGTCAACTTAACTAATTGCACACGATTAATTAGTGTCTTCTCACGAGGTGAGAGTGATCAACTTTAATATTGAAGACTTACCTAGGAAATCACAAGCCCACTTAGTTTAGTACATTTTGTTACTAAACTCATCATGCATCACCATTAATGAGATGCACACAAGTAATCAAGACTAGAACCTTGTACATCCATCATTATTCCAATGCGTCTGGAATCCAATTATTAAATTACAACATGATCGATAGCGCATTTCGTAATCAATTCTTAAATTACATGTTTCGATCATACCTCAATTCTTAATTCATGGCACAAGGGTAAACATTTCGTAATCAATCATAGTTCAACATAGGTTCTTAATTTAAAGCAAGAATTTATAAGTAAGGAATCTCGTTAATAAAACATGCATCTAATAATCACAAGGCGCAAGAATCTAAACACTTACTCATCATCCTATTCCTCTTTAACAATAGATCGGTGCGAAAAGGTGCAGGGACTAAGACATAAAGATTAAAATATTTACAAGGGCAATAGCAAGATCCGAGTTAAATAATGGCGTCCAACATTTACACTCGCCCATGTAAGATTCAACAAGCAGAGCATCCCTTATAACATTCTACATAATCAATGTGAGGAGTTAAGAGGAGACCCAATCCACATTAAGCAATAGATAAAAACAATGCTACTTTATCAATTTTATAACCTTAAGAAAACCTTAATAAGATCATTTCTTCTTAAGCCATATGTAAAAATTTCAGTTTCCTTACATGGCGTGCCTATAAAATATAAGGGATATCAACATCTTATTAGAATGATAAGGGATTATACCAACCTGCAATCCTCTTAAGAAGCGATCGTATTATTTGTTTTGTTCTTGTTCCAACAATCATAATTTTTATAGTTGAAGGCATGGCGTGCCTATAAAATATAAGGGATATCAACATCTTATTAGAATGATAAGGGATTATACCAACCTGCAATCCTCTTAAGAAGCGATCGTATTATTTGTTTTGTTCTTGTTCCAACAATCATATTTTTTTATAGTTGAAGGCATGAACTCCTTGTAAAATAAATAGATCGTAAATTGTATTATTTAGAATATATAATTTCTATTTATCTAATATGATGTATTAAGAAGTAGAGTTAATCTCTACTGGAGTTGTGTGATATTATTATTAGGAGTTTGTTAGAGAGTTGGATTTATGAGATTCTAGATTCGTGTTTATGGTTGAGATATTTGCTCAACCTCTCATCCTATCAGTGAGCTCTATATAATGAGCCACAAATGTATTGTATAAGGTATCAAGTAATCTAATAAAGATAAGTAATCATGTATATCTCATTTGTTAATTTGGTATCAGAGCGTTAGGGTTGGGCGTGACTCCCTCACAAGCACATGTGGAGAGTAGAGGAGTGTGTTTGACTGATTGAAGCTTGCAGCGCTGTATGTTCTTGTTGCTATTGGCGGTGAGAGTCAACTGGTGTGAAGGAATATCGCCTGCGTCAAGTAGATGAGTTGTTGATTGTTGTGCATGGTTTGTTTGCAGCTATCTGCAAGGTGCTATCTTAAATATCGCTGAGTAAATTGCCATCTGAATTATCCGTGCTATATGTAACAGATATCAATTGCCAGCATGAGATTGGAGCCATCCACTGGAAGGTGCCACCATTGCCAAACAATTCACTCGAGCTACGAGTTGTGTTCATTGAGTGCTTGTTGTGTGCTGCGTGCCCGTTCTTTGTGAAGTATAGAATTCATATCTATGTACCTGCATATAAGAATTATTTGATGCATGGACGATTTACAAGGATCGTAGCCCGAGCAACAAGATGGAGTTGACGAGTGTGTCACTACTATGAGCACATGCGAGTGAAGGAGAAACCACAGTCAATAATTGGAGTGAACACCAGATTGTTGAAGTCACATTTGCTTAACAATTACACGTCAGAAATGAGAAATGAAGCTTGGGCACCGCTTGCGCATCGCGCAGGTCAAAATTTGTTCATAGAGCTGAGGGATTTAAGCCATGGTCACAGGGATAAAGGCTCATCACTAAGTTATTCAAAAATCCAATCCTACAATCTCAATATGCCCAAACCAATACCATTAGAGAAAAATGTGAAGCCTTGTGATGTATGGGATTCTTCTTTCTCTGTTGCAATATGTAATTATATGCAGTTTATGGTGGTATTTTAGCAGCTGGTGTAAGTTATTAAGGCTGAGTTTGTTGAAAATTATTGTTTCCATTCTATTGTGGATCATCAAGTTGATATTTATCATCGTATTTCTCAAACGATGTATTCATCATCCATGCTTATTCCAGAGATGGTTGCTGGCCTAGGAGAATGTTTTTAGGAGGATGTTTCACCTATCACATGCCCATTCCAAAGATGGTTGCTGTAGAGTGGATCTGGTTAGATCTGGTCTTTGAAGGCGAAGCAGAAAGCCAAGAGGCCCGGGCATGACATGTAGTGGACATTCCTGTGACATCAGTTTCAATTTCTTAGAGAAGAGAGCCAGATTTGTATTCTGGTGGAGAGATCCTAACATGAAATTGAAGCATGCTTGAGAGTTTGATATGGGTTATAGTCCGTAGAGTTTGCAGAGTTTGCAGAGATCAACAAAAGTAAGGAAGGAGCCATATCTTGCAGACTGTTGAGTGCATGAATTAAAATTGAAGGGCATGTGACAAACCGCTGTCCATGATATTGTAGAGGACTTGTTTTTTGAGTTTTGGATAGGAGCTGCAATTGTTGCAATTGTTGAGTAAAGGAGCCATAAAACGAGAGGTTACTATTGTTGGAGTTTGTTGTTCGCGTCATTATATGGATGTGTTATAACGAAATGAAGTGAGGTGTACGTTCTCATTCCATCTGACTCACACATCCTCCAAATTAAGTCACAAAAGTAAGAAAGTGAGATTGAGTTGTGCTTATATTTCTTGTTTGAATGTGTGATGACAGTTATTCAAGTTGTGTGAAGGGGTTGTGTGTCTTGGTCAAGAATGATGATGAGATGCAAATGGGCATATGTAATGGGCTTGTAATAGTGAGCATATGATTGGTGAGAGTATTCTTGATATTGTTATAAAGCATTTTGAATGTTTTTTGTACCTAATTGAATTGTTGTAGGGGGTGCATGATCGATTGTACCTGACACCCTAGGTTATGGTCCAAATTGTAATGCTTAGCCATAGGTAAGCTAAATTCCCCAGGTTTGTTGTAAGCCCTTTTAGTAAGGCACAAACATGCATACATGTTGTAGTGCAGAAGCGCATGTGATCACAGGATGTGATACTCTCTCATAGGCAGAGAGGTTGTTACATCAAATTGTGGAATTAACCACTAGGGTAGGTACGAGGGTGGCAGGTGTACTCGTATGATAACTTGATGTTGAATTGGAGAATTTGGATCTTCATTTAAGGGGGGGAATGTGAGATGAAATAATCTTGAGTGTAAGGGACCAAGTTGTGATAGAGAGAAAGTTTAACATTGATAAACCATGTAGTTGAAAACAATTCCTAGAGAACTAGTGGTTACAACGGCAGATGACCCATGTATTCCGGTAGATGGATTGTGTTTTATATGGACATAAATAATTATATGCAGATACAAGGTGCAAGAGGAAGCAAAGAAAGTTCAAGGATGAAGCCTGCAGTAAAGCAAGATCAAGTGAAAAATTGAAGCCATGATAGTGATGAAGATATGACCACAAAGATATTTAGATAAGTAGTCATTAAGGGAGAGTGTTGGAATATATAATTCCTACTTATCTAATATGATGTATTAAGAAATAGAGTCAATCTCTACATGAGTTGTGTGATCTTATTATTAGGAGTTTGTTAGGGAGTTGGATTTATGAGATCCTAGATTCGTGTTTATGGTTGAGATATTTGCTCAACCTCTCATCCTATATTTGGAATAAGTTAGATCTTATAACTATTAGTGAGATCTATATAATGAGCCACAAATGTATTGTATAAGGTATCAAGTAATCTAATAGAGATAAGTAATCATGTATATCTCATTTGTTAATTTCTACCAATTCGCATAAGCTCATGCATAAAAGATAAATACAGTTTTCATAGGAAATCATTCTTTCAATGAGAAACCCTAAATGAGGGTCTCATTATTATCAGTAAGGATTACATAAGACACAACTGTGAAAATTTCTAAGTACACATCATAACTTAACTATTACAATGATAAGCTCAATAAAAATACCATATCTCAAGTTCTTTGTAGTTCTTTACAACTAAAGAAAAGTTATCTCACAACTCGCCTCATAAGGTCAAGCTACCACTTTATATTCGAGTTGGGTATCCCAACTCCCACAAGAAAAATCGGGCAGCATAGCCTTACGCCATTAGTGATTTTTTCTCATCTCTCCCATTACTTTTATAGAGTTATTCTTAGTGACACTTGCCAATTGCAAGTTAAATTCATTTTATTAAAAATTAATTAGGAAAAACTCTCCCAATTAGACTTGTCACCCAATCCCTTAGTTGCACCGGAATTTCATTTAATTAATTAAATTAATTTTCCAATTTCCCTCAATTTCCTTTAATGACACGTCTTTCTTAAAGCTTAGTTGAGTTTTATTTAGGAAAGTTCTCTAGGCTAGATTCTTTTCTATGTTCCACATTCCTTTTGCATTTAATTTCCCTTTTATGTCTAAGTTCCAAATTAGTATGTATTAGCACATATGAGTAATCAATTTTTAGATAATTTATTTCTCATTTAAATTCTAAATTTGATTTTTATTTAACCCCCCCTTTATTAATTGCTTATTTAATTTTTTTAGTCCTCATACCCTACTTAGACCTAGGCTTTAATTTCAACAAGGCTTAGGAATTTTTTTTCAAGGGAAAAAAATATAATTAATAAACTTTACTCATACATAATTATTTTAAGGCTGACCATGTCAAAGTAAGGTATTGTTTTTTAAGCACCTAGGTTCATTGACTCACCAGTGTTAAAAATAACAATGTGCCCTTCAAGACGCAATACGTGCTCTAATGGTGTCACTCGTCTTTATTCATGTTTCATTTATGCAACGTGCCCTTCAAGATGTAGTACGTGCTCCAAGGGTGCCACTCACCTTTTGAATGATTTTTGTAGACTTCCAACCCTTGGAGTCAATACTCCATCAGGATGGGAGACTAAGGGCCTCTAAGGAATAAGGATCCTACCTTATTGCATGCTCCTTAGAATCTTCGTGAGAGACTATCTTAGTATTCCCTCATGACATCATGGATCTATCAAACTAAGTAATCGTTAACCTACAGTTCAAGTCACGGCGAGAGTGCTAGTAGCCTGTGGCAGGGCTGCTGCCAAACCTCTCCCTCAATATCTCTAATTGTCATGCATGGCCCCTTTACTCCTAATGTGAGTATGATTAACAAGCAATCATCAATGTGCATCTATCAATGAAACATGTCAACAATTTGTTGGGTATGTGTTATATTCTTTGCACGAATAGTAATGTCACATATTTAGGTGGTTTTTCAACACATGGTTTCATTGCCGATGGCTTTCTATTTTTAGTTAAGGAATTAGGGTTGTTGACTAATCGAGGTAATTGGCTTAGGGTTTTGGATACCGCTAGCTCCTATATGTATATTGTATTGTAAACAATGTAACACAATGAATGAATATAGAATATGTTGGTTTTTCGAGTTTGGGTTTCGAGGGGAAAAATCTCCGTGTAATGTTTGCATTTGCCATTGTATATTTTCTGTTCTTTTACTGAAAATATGTTTGCAGTAAATATTGTACAAGGTTAAAATCTATATTTGGTATGAGATATTTGTTGGTTTCAGGGGGATTTCTTTGTGTTCAAGGGTTTGGCTCTCGACTGTGATAAGCCTTGTTACAATGGGAGATCTGTGGTATTGATTTTTCAGGTGAAAAGAAATGGCAAGTAATTCGAAGTTGGAGATTGAGAAGTTTAATGAGCAAAGTTTTGAGTTGTGAAAGCTCAAGATGGAAGATCTGTTGGTGGATAGAGATGAGTGGATCACAGTAGATCCACATACTGCACCTACAAGAACTTCAGAAGATGACTCGAAAAAGTTGGATCGAAAGACTCAGAGCACAATCTGACTGTGTCTCTCAGATTCAATATTACTGAATGTGTCAGAGGAAGCTACAACCGATTATTTATGGGATAAGTTGGGGAAGTTGTATGAGTTCAAGTCCCTACTAAATGAACTATTCCTCAGAAATGAGTTGTATAACCTGAGGATGAGAGATGGAGACTTGGTGGCAGAACATTTGAACACCTTCAATACTATGCTAAATCAGTTAGTATTTGTTGAGATTAAAATTTCAGATGAAGATAAATGTATCAGTTTACTGTGTTCTTTACCAGACTCATGGGATATTCTGGTTGTGGCCATAGGTAGTAATAAAACTTCCTTGAATTTTGATGAAGTGGTCTCATATTTTTTTTCTGAGGAGATGGGATAGAAGAATGTGGAAGGACAGAGAAGAGACAAATTATTTGCAAGAGGACGTTCCCAAGAAAGAAATAGATATAAGTTATGAAGTGGGAGATCTAAGTCTAAGGGTAGATATAAATCTCTAGGAAAGTTTGTAAGGGTATGTTGAATATGTGGAAAAGAAGGGCACTACAAGAAGTAGTGTAGATCCAAATTTGAGAAAAAGAAGGGATTTGAAGAATCTCCTTCTATGGAAGAAAATAACTCCAAGGAAGAAGGAGGGGATGTGTACTTGTATTCTTCAATCACACATGCAAATCATGAGACATGGTTAGTTGAATCAGGTGCATCCTTTCATATGACTCCCCATAGAGAGTGGTTATGCGAATATTGAAGGTATGATGGAGGTAATGTTTTCTTAGGTGATGATTCGACAACTAGAATCATAGGACAAGGAAAAGTCAAGTTGAGGCTCTTATATGGAAGGATTAGGATGGTTCGAGGAGCAATGGTGTTACTGAAGGGAGTTTGGTTTGGAACTTTGTATAAGCTACAAGGAAGAAATATTAATGATGTGTGTAATAGTTCCATTGTTTTTTATATTGGAGTTGAAGAAGAAAGAACTCCTACAGTCTCTAGAGAAAAGGTTATGTTATGGCATCAAAGACTGGGGTATATCTGAGAGAAGGGTCGTCGACTACTACACGGTAAATGTATGGTTGAAGGTATGTCTAACTGCTGTATGGATTTTGATTTCTGTGAACATTGTCTATATGGGAAGAAAAATCAAGTAAGATTCCCCTCTGGTGCAACGAGGGAAAAAATAATTTTACAGCTAGTTCAAAATGATGTTTTTGGACCTGTATCGGTCCCATCATTAAGAAAATGTGTGTACTATGTCTCATTTATAGATGAATTCTCAATGAATACTTGGATATGTTTCCTCATGAAGAAATCCAAAGTCTTTGACAAGTTGAAAGAGTTTAAGGCTCTTGTTGAGAATCAAACAGAAAAAAAAGTTAAGGTATTGAGAATAGATAATGGCATAGAGTTTCGCGGGAATGAATTTGAATAATTTTATAAGAAGTGCAGTATAGCAAGGAAGAAGACTACTCCATATAAACTTCAACAGAATGGAGTTTCAGAAAGGATGAATAAGACACTGATGGAAAAATAAAGGTGCATGCTCAGTGGTGTTGGGTTAGGGCAAGAATTATGGGCAGAGGGACTGGGTACTACATGTGACCTAGTCAAGATATCACCCTCATCAACATTGGATGACAAGATTCCACAAGAGGTATGGACTGGTAAGGAACCTTCTTTCACACATCTCAAAGTATTTGGTTGTGATGCATATGTTCATGTTCCAAAGGAAAACAAAAGTAAGACAAATAAGAAGGTCAAAAAGTGTATATTTATTGGATATAAAGATGGTCTCAAAGGTTATAAGCTTTGGAACCCATAAACTAAGAAGGTAGTGTATAGCCGAGATGTGGTATTTAGAGAAATGAGGGATGTTGTTAAACAAGAAGTCTTACCAAGTAAGGAAGAACCAAAGAAACTAGAGTTTGATTTAAAGGATGATGAGTGAGACTCTACAAAAGAATATGAATCAGAGGAATAATATCCTCATACTCCAGTATTCAGGAGGTTGGTTCGAGAAAGAAAGATACCGGAAATATATACTCCATCTGATTTCCGTTCAAATTTTTCTTTGTTTATTACTGATGATGATCCTAGACCTGTTAGGGAGGCATTGGATTCAAGGGATGGAAATATCTGTAAAAGGGCCATGGATGAAGAAATGACAACTTTGGATAAGAATGAGGCTTGGGATCTAGTGGAGTTTCTCACTCAAAGAAATCCCATTGGCAACAAATGGGTATTTAAAAAAAATATGAATCCAGAAGGAAAAGTGGAGAAATACAAAGCTTGGTTAGTAGGAAAGGGTTATTTCGAGGTTGAGGGAATTGATTTTGATGAGATTTTTTATCCTCTTGCCAAGTTAACCTCTATAATATTTATGTTATCTGTTGTTGCTGCATTTAATTTTGAAGTATAACAGATGGATGTTAAGACAATATTCCTACATGGGGATATGTAAGAAGAAATCTATATGAAGGAACCAAAAGGTTATGCTGTGAAGGGAAAGAAGGAGCTAGTATGCAAGCTGAAAAAGTTCATGCATGGTTTAAAACAATCACCAAGGATGTGGTATCAAAAGTTTGATACTTATGTGCTCGGACTTGGATTCACAAGAAGAAAAGAGGATCAGTGTGTGTATTTTAAATTAATTGGTGATCATTTGATTTATTTGGTCTTGTATGTAGATGACATGTTGCTGATAGGAAACAACTGGGAGATTATCGAGGATGTGAAAACTCAGTTGTCCTCTAAATTTGACATGAAGGATCTCCGTACTTCAAATTTCATTTTGGGCATGGAAATTAAAAGAGATCGGAAAAAGAGGAAACTCCAGTTAAATCAGAGAAAATATGTCAAGACAATATTGCAGAGGTTTAATATGCAGGAATGTAAACCGATCAAGGTTCCTATTCTTGTTCAGGTAAAGTTATCTGCAGATCAATGTCCCAAGACACACGAAGAGGAGGAGGAAATGTCTCCTATTCCATATGCAAGTGCAATTGGTAGTTTGATGTATGCAATGGTCTGTACTAGACCAGACATTGCACATGCAGTGGGAGTTTTGAGTAGGTATATGTCAAAACCAGGGAAGGAGCATTGGACAATAGTAAAAAGGGTTTTCAAGTATTTGCGTGGCACTACTAGATATGGATTGTTCTATGAAGTAAGATCAAGATTGGACATAGTGGTGGATATACATGGCTTTGTTGATGCAGACGGGGCTGGATATCTTAATTGTAGGATATCTACAAGTGGATATGTGTTTAACCTATTTGGACGAGCAATAAGTTGGATGAGAAAAAGACAGGTTGTAGTGGTACTTTCAACTACAAAAGCTGAATACATGGAAGCCACTCATTCAAGTAATGAAGAAATATGGTTACAAAGATTATGTCCAGGTATTGGGTTGGTACAACAAGTTGTAAGGATAGAGTGCGACAGTGAGAGTGCAATTTTTCTGGAAAGGAACCCGAATTATCATTCAAAGACAAAGCATATTGATATTCAATATCACTTTGTGAGAGACATGATTGAAGAAAAGAAAGTATCCCCAATGAAGGTGGACACTTTGAATAATGTTGTAGACTCATTAACAAAATCTGTGAGCATTGAGAATTTCTCTTGGTGTAGAGGATCTGTGAGCGAGATTTATATGTTCCTAGAGATTTATATGTTCCTAATGTAAGAAAGAAACATCGCTTGTTATTATCATCTACATATGAGATATGTGTGTGCTAGCTATGCCTAAATATCCAACACACATACAATATTACGGTTCAATAAAAACATTAGTTACTAATGTCTAGGTTATTAATGAATTAATTAATAAGTTGTCAATTTGAATTTATATTATATGAATATAAATATAATCAATAAGATAATAATTAGTTCCCATATTTAAATATTATATGAAGTTATAATAATTAGTTCCCATCTAATACTCTTTTATTTCTATATTAGACTTTATTATCCAAAATGAATTATTCATTATAATTATTCCTTTAGTCAAAGGGTCACTACAATTGGAAAAGACCACCAAAGTGGGAGACAAGTTCCTTTTTGAGGAGTTTACAATGATAAGAGTCTATGGTTTGGAAGAGAAGCCATATCAAAAGTGAGTGTTGAATTTTGTAGAGAAACCATATCAAGAGACTCAAAAAAGTGAAATTCATTCAATTACTGACTAAAAAGCCAAGCATATTAAATTAAATATTAATAGGATGAATTTCAAGGAAAAACCAAATCTACACAAGTAGGCACAAAGACTAAAAATTCAACCATGAATCAATCAACTCAGAGATAAATAAGGGATAGACAACATAGCAAATTGTTATCCTTCACTCATCATCCATGCACAGAAAAACAAGGCATTTGAATCTATAGGTCTTTAAACACCGAAGTGAGGAGCGTAATGACTAAAGGGATAAGGGACAAAAGATAAAACCACAATATTTTCATAATAATCAATAAAACCCACACATAGAAGTCATTGAAATCAGAAGTTGGGTTTGCCAAGGGAAATCAATTCAAAACAACAGAGATGGGATGGTAGATGGAAGATGTGATGGTAGAATTAAATGGTTGAGATAACTCTAGAAAACCTCATTATATAATTAGAATGAAAGAGTTCCAAAAACACTAGAGACAAATAATGTGATTGACCAATAAACATTTCCATAGTTTAATCTTTGTGGTGTTCCACATGACCAATACACTTGTTTAGTTGCCAAAAAGGCTTTCCAACAAGCAAAGTGAAGTTAATGTTGATCAACCAAATGATCTAAATAATTATGTGGGTGAATCGACAAGTATGATCAGAACTATTTCTAATGATCAAACAAATGAAAGAATCATTGATCCTACCATCGTTGATAGGGTGTTATCACCCAATCCATCCCAAGAGGAAGTCAAGAGGATAGTTTGTGAGAAGGATTGGGTTACTTACGAATGTAGGGGTAAGCAAATTCAAAAATAAGTCAAAACTAATCCAACTCAAAGTAACCTAATTTAAATTCTAACCAATCCAAATCCCAATAATCAAAATCAAATAAATCCAAGTAAGTGACCACATGGAACTCCTAAAGGAACCCAACCAACTCAAGTTATGAAGAAAAAGTGGTCACTTTAAAAAAGAAGTTATGAATAGTTTTTTCATAATTGTATGTTGGATTCTAGGGCATTAAAAAATGTTATGCCAATAAAATTTATGAAAATATTAGGACTTGAAACCACCAAACCTTATAGTAAACAACTTGGCGTTTTCATTCCTTGGCCATGATATCCTTGAAGAAGAAACCAATGTGAAAAGTAATTTGTTTTAAGAAATTCTATCATTTAGATATTAAAATGACATCTTAATGAGAACATATGCATTATATTTTAAGGCGAAAACTAGCATATGTGACATCCCCAAAAATAAATTATTTTTGAATTCGAAAATTGTTAGGAAAATTATTCCATTTTTGGTAAATTTGAATTTGGAAATTTTTTGCCATGTATGGAAATTCCGAATTTCGAATTTGGTAAAATGTAATTAATTATTATGATAGTTGAGTAGAAATCTGATTTGACCCAACTAACTATTTGACTATGACATTTGTATGAAAACAAAATATTTTATAATTATTGTAGGAGGACAAATGGAACAACCATGTTAAAATCAGCTAACCATGACTCCATGAGTGGGGAACATGCTGGAAACCTCAGGGCTAATTGTTACAAGTGGAAAATCAGGGATTTGGCCATTGGTAGCCCCTGAAAATCAGGGATTTAGAAAGATGGGAAAATTCCCAAGGGAGGGAAAAGACCTAGGAAAAAATATTGTTTTTGATATATAACATATGTTAGGAGGTAGGACGTTTCCTAGTATGCTGTGGAAAATAACTACCGAGTACTTGTTGTTATGAGAACTAATTGTTGAGTGTGAGGAAAAGAGAAGACTAGTGATAGAGGAAGACATTGTTGAAGATGAAATTCCAAGTTTGCCCTCATGGATTCATGGTCAGGCTATGGGGTGCATAGGACAAGTGATTTGGTTGCCCTATTCTATGGTTGGGAGGAATGTGGTTGTTCCCTTTGTCTTCACGAGGATTGATTCAAATAAGTTATTCTACTCTTTCTCTGGTTAAATGTTATTATCATTGATAGATATGCATTTTGTTTACTTCTATGGATGAATTCTGGTCGAATGCTGTTGTGATTAGAGACTGACCAAATACCTCCTAGTCATCAATTAGGAATGGATTATTTATGCTGGAACATAGTGCTGAGTAAATACTAATGTCATTAGATGTATTGACGGGAAGAACTATTCATGTAGAATTTTATTACTCTTGTAATAGGATAAACTGTAGGCTAAATGACACTTTTAATTAATTTTGTTGAGTAAATTAATTATGTGCATGATGCAATTGGGATCAAGTATACCATTATCTATGAATAATTATATTCCCGTAGGTACTTATAGCATACCTATGAGTCTCCACTCATGTACAAGTAAATTCAGGAACAAAACAGATACCCCATGTATGACATGAATTTTCATAAGATGTGTAGAGGAATACACACACACACACACACACACACACACACACACACACACACACACATATATATATATATATATATATATATATATATAGGAAAGTTATATAGGTGTTAGAGAAAAATTGAAGTTGACTATCTACAACAAAAATAGTTAATGGTATATATATCTTTTTAGGTATTATATGAATCATACAATGACCAAAAGTATGTATTTACAACATGCAAACGGAATGTTATATGCGTAAGGATCGACGAATTTTGAAAATTTGAAAATTTGGAACCCCTTTTTATATATTATTTAAGACGCTAGAATCGAAATTTCCGAACCCTATTAACAAATAATGACTGTATCTAGCATCTCTGTTACTCTAAAATAAAAGTCAAATGACTCATATTGTCAGTCCATTCTTATAGAGAACATGTGGAAAAACAGGTAAATCTTTCATATTCTAAACTGTAATAATGGTCATAGCATATATCAGGTCGGAACTGCAATAACAAACAAAGTATATATATATCGGGTTGAGCACTTTGAAAATCAAAGGTTATTATTTTGATGTGAAAGAAATAAGTGGAATCCCTGATGGAGAGATATGTACATAATCATGCTTGACCTATTTAAAGTTCCAAAATAAACAATAAACATTCTACACCCAGCCACGATAGGTAGCATCATTCTTAGGTGTTAAGATAGTGGAATCCCCTTCCATTTAATTTCTAACAAACCAATTACAGAGATGAATTCAATTGACCTACTATAAAAGCCTCGAAATATTAGCTGAGATTAAACATCATTTTTTTTAGTATCAACGAATACTCCCAATCCATATCATAGAACCCAAGTACCTTTGTTGGATTCAGAGTCATCATAAGTATGGAAATCTTAGAGGGAAGAAGACCCTGCAGGCGAAGCACAAACTTAAAGTTAATAACCATATAAATTGTGAACCAAGAATCTCACTATCAGAATGAACAAGAGAAAGGAAATGAAATAAAAATTGCCATAGATCCAATTACGAGTCTTCACTTAACTTAAATGATGGAAATCGCCCTCCTTTTGGTAAGCACTATCAAAGCCCATCTGGTAACCCGAAAGGGGAAAGTGGGTTGATAAATTCTGATGGGTACTCTCACATAAAAATAGGTCCCCATCATTAGAAATGATAACAAAACTCTTATACTCGTCAAAAACAAAATCAGTTAAACAATAGAGAGGGTTAGATAACCAAAACCTGAGAATGACCCAATATAACATGGAGTGCTATTAATACAAAAATATACTGTTCAAATATCATTCTGCGGAAGGAAACATTCTTCTCAAACTATACAAAGAACTTCACTTTCTTGAAAATACATCACAGATAGCAACATTATCATGGAAAGAAAAATGAATGCATCAATGAAATCGTAGACTGTAATACGTGATACACATACAAATGTATTTTCATCCTTATCAAAGCCTAGTATGAATATAGGTTCCTTTTTACATAGATGAACGTATTTGTAAAGTCTAAGAACAGTAGAGGGTATAGAAACAAAATAGTACCGACACAGAACTTAATGGGAGTGGTGACCAGACCCATGGAGTAATGGGTATTATAAGAAAACCTAGTTCTGTTTTGTAAAGGGAAAAGTTTGGAATTACCATTCAAGAGGATACACCACAGGCCAGAATTTCCTAAGTTGTGAGTAGATATGGTGACATATTACTTGAAGAATTCCCTCTCGTAAAAACGAATGCAATCACCCCATTTGAAAGGACTAACTCACCTATGGTATCATCCCTACCTTATAAAAGAGGAAAGGTCGAAAGAAAAGGGGCCTTATTCGCTTTGTGTTTACCCACGCAATTGTATATATTCTTTCAGCTAGTCCTATTAACTAGTAGTTGAAGCAGAGAAAAATTTGGGAAATAGCAAGGGTTTTTCCCATAAAGAACTACACTCATTCTAAACCACCCAAAGCCTAATAAAGAATCAATTTGATTCTGGATACTCCTAATCCAAACCTTAAAGAATACCCAGAACAAACAAAGACTCAACTGTCACCTGATCAACCTTTAGTACGCAGATGTGGATGGGGTGCGAGTAAGTTTACCTAGTATAAGGGCGAGGTAGATGGCGATCCTCTTCACTCACAAACAAAAAAAGTTTCCATTGTCATCTTGATGAAGGTAGTTCTCTCTACCTTTTTTTTGTGTGTTTATGTTTTTATTTTTATTTACATGGTATCAGATCCCTATAGTCTGAATACAAAGGTTGGTGTGGAGTGTTTCATACTAGGTTAATGTCAAGACAAATATAATTTCTACAAATCTTCATTCAAAGGGTGTTTATTGTCGTCTTGATGAAAGTAGTGCTTAGACCAATTTTCATAAAACACTATAATAATATTTTTTTTCTATGTGTGTGTCTTGATTGTGTATTTATGAATATGTGAAATTTTGCATAAAAACATATAAATGACAATAAAAAATTGGATGTACTAACTATGTGAATTGGATGTTTGAAGTTTAAACTTTGTTGTAGGGTTTGAATGTGTGGAAGATTATGAATGGAATGTAGGCTTGTATTACAAATCAAAATATGGCCACATTGGGAGAAGGGACAACTAAAAGAAAGGGTGACTTTAGGGATTGTGAGAAGTTAGTAGACATATGGAAGGTATTATAATCCTTGTTTGAAATAGAGATTGCAAATTGGATTTTATTTTTGAAAAGTAATCTAATTTGTATTAAAAATAAATGAGAATGAATCTATTAATTGTTACTTATCAAAGTTGAAAAAATTGAGAGACAAGTTATGTGATATTGGAGAGAAAGTATCTTTTATTGATAATTTCAATATTACAAATTTTGAAGAATTAACAACTCAGAGAAAGAAAGAAGGAGGAATTTCATGAATTGGAAAAAGTCTTCAAATATACCTTTGATTGTGAGAAAACAAGTAGAGGTGCAAAATAAAGAAGTGGAACAAATACAAGAAATGTTGGTATGACATAAAACCAACCCAAGGGAGTAGTGACCCATTAAATAAGAAAAGCTATGTTATCAAGAAAGGAGCTTGTTTTTACTATGGAAAAACTAGTTATTTTATTAATAATTATAGAAAAAAAAATTGATAATTCTAAAAATAAAAGGCAACATAGTAATTTTTCTCATGAAGGAATAGTTAAAGAAGAGTTTGAAAAACTTAAAGTGTTTCTTTCAAATGTGAATTTATGTATTTCCTAACAAAAAACTCAAATATCTAGTTTATCCACTCCAATTCTTCTTAGGATATTACTTCTAATAGAAGTTGGTTCAAAACCTTCTAATAGAAGTTGGTTCAAAAATGTCATGAAGAATATAATGGCAAGAAAGTTTACCTGGAGACTAAAAGTAATGGTTCATTGTTTGTTAGAATTCCTAATGGTTTGATAAAACAAATTCAAAATGTCATATATATTCCAAGACTAAAAAAAATAATATTTCACTTTCAACAATTGTAAATCAAGGCTTGAAAGTTGAGTTTGTAAAAAGAAGGTGTTTAGTCAAAGATATGAAAAATAACTGCAATTTTATTGTTCAAGGTATCCAAGAAGGAGGATTGAACAATACTCACCCTTTTGGTGAAATTCATCAAGATTTATTGGCAAAACTTATCAGAAACTTTAAGGATATTGTGATGTTGCAAAAAAATAACATGGTGAAAAGTTTTATTTTATTAAAGAGTGAGCTTGTTGGATGTGAAATATGTGCTTTAGGAAAGGGAAATAGAGAAAACAGAAATGATTGAATTGGTGCACATTGATCTATGTGAGTCTATCCAAGCTAAATATTTGAGTGGTGCTTCTTATTTTATGATATTTATTGATGATAAAACAAAATACACTTGGCTTTATTTCTTGAAATAAAAAAATGATATGTTTAAGATTTTTAATAAATTTAAATTTATTATTAAAAAAATAAATTAAAATAAATTATTTAAATTAATATTTTTAAATTTTATTATAAAAAAAATTAATATCAAATCAATATTAAAATATTATAAAATTATATATATATATATATGAAGAAAAAAAATTATATATATATATATATATATATGAAAAGAAACAACACTTTTTTATAATCTGAATGATGGAAAGGAGAAGGAATTAAGTTAATACCAATGTATATTTTAAGAAACAACCCACCATTCAAATTGGGTTGGTGATTCTTATGATTGTAAGATATTCTTTTTAATATTATCATATATTCATTTCATGGAGTAGCAAAAAGTAACCCAAAATTAATTACTCATTAAATAATTCAATGTTATCAATGTTCTATGTAACAGCTAAGCATACTAAAATCCAATTCCACTTGGTCAAATAAAAAAAACAACTTTACAAGAGATTAATATCTTGTACTATGAATCTAAGATATCTTCACTAAGACATTAATTCATCTTAATAAAAATCTTACATATATCTTCAATAAGACATTAAGCAATCCTACTACTCTCCTACTACTCTGGCATGTAGGATTAAGCAATGTTAGGTTTGTTAAATAACAAGATTTTATATGAACAGGAAATAATATAAAAATTCTAATTTCCATAAGATGGTTGGTTGTCTCATACTTCTGCCAGACGAGAGCGTCGTCATAGTTTGCCGCAGTCATGGCAATAGTAAGAGGCCGAGTCTGCATAACAGTAAATCTTTTAGCTGCATAACAGTAATCTAGACATTATAAATAAAGAGCTCTGCTAGACTTTGGGAATGTGGCTTTGCAAAGGAATCCATTCTCTGCATTGCATTTGATTTGCGTATTTGTTTTCATTTACAGAAACATGATTTTTCTACTTTCCGCATGATTTTGCGTATTTTTCTACTTTCCGCATGATGTTTGTGAATCTTATTCCGAAAATATGAATGCCAAATGGAACGATGAACAAAAATGTTTCCCTTTTGTAGTATGAAAGGCTGTTCGCGGAAGTTAGGTTATCAATTCTGCAAATATCAAAGCTGTTAGCGATGCAAGATATAGTGAAGTTTAACCAATCAACAAACCAACCACAAAGATATCACTTTATTGAACATCAAACATTCCAACGAATAAATAATCTTTTAATTTCTAAACCTAAACCTAAAGAAGAACCAACACATTTACCATTAAATATCACTTTGCCATTTTTGGCTTTTGATTGTTCAGAGAGTAGAGTTCGAAAGCAAGGAGTGAGATTAACTGAACCAAACAAGATTGTGAACGAGTTCGATTTTAAAGAGAAAAATGTAACGAATTATCACAGCAATTTGTAAGCAAAAAGTTGTATCACATGAACTCGGGTGGTCTCTTCAATTATAATTGACAAAGAAACATCGATTAGAGTTATCCAGAAAGAACTTCAATTGCAGGGAAACTCTAATTAAATTTTAAAGAATGGATTTGAACTTGTGTACTAGTGTCCCATTTCCATGTTTCTTCTTCGACATATGAATATTCTTCATCCCCATATGACTTCCATCGAACACAGTGATAAATAATCTCAATCATGCTCGAAGAATTTATTTGACCATATGCAACACTTACCTTCAAAGTTTACCAAGAAAATCTCATGGGTTCTTTCATCGTATGCAAACTGCTCGATCTCAAATTCATTCCAAGAACTCATTGGATCATTTACTCTGATATTCCCCAAGGATTGTCCGGTACCAATGCTGCTAATATTGATCCTGAGTGGAGCCGTTGAAACGAAAATACCCACATCTTGATTCTTTGTAATGCAAAAGAACGAAAAAGAGTCTGGCAAGTCTCTTAATGTGACCGAACGTCCACCGAACCTCAAACACTCACCTTGAAGGTTAAAAACGTCCACCGAACCTGAATGTTCGCCTTGAGGGTTTTTTGTTTTGCATATGAACTGGCGTTTCCTGTCCAAAAAGAGAGCCCAGTCCAATGGAAAAACATCTATTCTTTTTATTAGTCGTGGAAATTCAGAGCTTATATCAAATATTTGCATGCCCTCAGGATATTGTTTCTGGATAACCAATCTGTCACAGCCACAGAACCTGACGGAGTCACGCATGGAACCGCGAAGGGAAAATTGTTTTTTCAATTGTCCATCTAATTTGCAATAGATTTTAAAGGAACGTTCTATTTCTCGATATATCCCCGAAATAATATCATAGAACACCATATCTATATTTCCTGGAAACGATGCAGTGCAGGTTGCAATTGGTATCGTAAAAAGCTGTCTATACTTGTTCAATTCGAAAATTTTCCATACTCTTTGACGTGCAGCGCAAATCATACCTCTACAATTTGCAAGGTCGAAATGCCAGCGATCAATGGACTCATCTGGAAAAAGATTTCTACGCCCCTCTATATTTTGCTCTGTGTTTTGCCCTGATGTTATGGATTTGATTTTTGTGCTTATAATCCTTGTCATCCCTTCCACATAAACAACGGTTAATAAAGAATCGTTAATGCTGTTGTAACAAATAAATAATATCTCTCCATCCCAAGTGCTTACCATCAGCCTCCCATCTTTGTACTTGAAAGCTGAGATTTCTCCTGTTCGTTCGAACGGAACGAGATGGGTTCGGCCGTAAATAACGCATATGATGTGTTCAGCAATCAGCAAGTCTATACTCGTGCCATCTGTGATCCCCGACTTTGCCAAATCAAGATTACCAACCCCAAACTCACGAAAATGATAATCTCTAAAAATATTTCCTCTATTTAATCGAAGATTTCCTTTGTTGTCTAACTGTCGGAGATTCAGGAGTTGGAAGAACTCATTCATACGACGGGGATTCATTTTTTTGACCTGCCAAACACTCCAGAGATTACCTCGAGGTTTCGAAACTTCCGATATGTTGTCTCGGTTTAATGCCTACGTTGAACTTGAACTTGGATTTAAAGTTTACGTGGTGGTTTTATTGATGGAAAAATGCTGTGCAACTCAACACCTGACTTGTAGTTTTATGGCATTTCCTCTTCCAAAACTATTTTCTCCTCTTCTCTTGCCATTCAATGAAGACATCTCAAACTTACACTTCAACATGAAATACATGATGAACGTCATAAATGCTTTACCAGCTTATGTTTAGTCTTCTGTAATGAATAGTGCACATAAGAAGGAATATTACGGAAATTCATAAAAACTACAAAGAAATCTATTGTAAGAAGAACAATTATAAGGGTTTGTTACTCTTTTGTTTTCAATAAAATAAATTTAAATAATTAGGTTTAATTTGAAGGATGCTTTTACTCATATTTTGTAGATTTCAATTGTTTATATTTTGCTAAATATGAAGAAGGTAAATGGGGTTAGTAATTTTGATATCCTTCCATATAGTGGTTCATGTGAGTTCTGAACTAACTAATTAGAAGGTATTTTGAAAATTAAGGAATGTTAGTAACTTATATAAAAAACATGTAAAAGTAAAAGTGAATGAGACAAAACTAGAGAAAAAAAGAAAAGAAATAAGTAAACAAATAAAAATGGAATAGGAGAGGAGAAGAGAGATAAGAATGGGAAATGGAGGGCCATGTCTCTATGTTTTCCCATTCTCCCAAGTCTCCTTATTTCATTCATTATTTTCACTTTTAAAGGGATTTTATATGGCCAAGAGAGAAAGGTGCATTTGAAATGAGAGTTAAGCCATGGTTCAAACCTGTTTTTCTGTGGAAAGTTTTAGGGCTACATTTAGCCCATGGACTAATTTTTCATGTATTTTTCAAAAAAGAAAAAATCAATTTCCATTTTTCCTATGACATTTTATGGTTAGCACTAAGAATTATAAAGAGTTTATTTATTTTAAGATAAGTATGGATCCTTAAAAATTTCTCTAGTTTCTAAGGTAAAATAAATGTGTTTATTATGTGATTGATTTTTTGATTTAATGGATTGAGTTTGCCACTAATTTTATTCATATTAAATTGTTGTTTGGCTATTTTATGGGTGTAAGAATTCAACCTCTCATGTAGTTTTATGATTTTCCTTTATAGTTTCATCATCCATGTGAAATCTAAGAATAGTGACAACTCTATATTGTCCACCATATGATTTACTCAAAATTATGAGATCTAAAACCATAATTAAAAAGTTGTTTCTTTTGTTTCCATTCTCATTCCTAAAATTAATTAATTAATCTACCGAATATGTAGGTTTTACATTTGTATTCTCTAACATTGAATTGTCTAGTAGTAGTGTAATTATCTCAAATGCATTTGTATCCTAAAATATGTATTTTTTGAACTTCTAGTGGTGCAACCTTTGTAAAGTAGAGAGTTTCATACTATGACATGGGTGTCCTTCATAGGTGAGTCTAAAACCATGCACACAAGGGAAATGTTGAATGGTAGATGGCTAAAAGACACCACAAACCAATAGTTGCCATATCTCTTCATTGACATGCAAAACCATATAAGTCATTCCTTTAAATACATTTACATTGTTGGCCCTCATTTGAAGTGTGAATGTTCATATCAATGCTCATAACAATGACATTAAGAAAGGATTCTTATTCCTTATGAATGGTGGAGCAATATATATTCTTGTACTATTGGACTAAGAATGGTTGGTAATTGAAACAATTGGCAATTTAAACATGATTCATTTGATATTGTTGGAGTCTTTGTCCTTGGGTAAAATTGAAGAATAGTTATCTTTGATCGCTGGAGCATTATAACAAAACCTAGTATTCTAAATTGGGATATATCTATAAGTGCTCAATGGACTCATCTCGAAAAATATCTATACGTCCCTTTCTATTTTGCCCTCATGTTAGGGATGAAATTTATGTGTTTATAATTGTAATACCTCGGTTTTGCCCCATATTAAATAATGTATTTTGTGAATTTACGAAAGGCCATAGTGCCCAAACAATTAGAAGAGGATAGTGTGCCTAGGAAATGTAATGTTTTGATCATTATTAATAATAAACACATCATTGGATGCTAGATGGACAATGACACGAGTTATAGGGGGCTATGATTCCACAAGAAAGGGGGCTTAAGGGGATAAGTGTTTATTTTATATTTTTATTTACCCAATTTTCTTTTAATGGAGAATATAAGTTACATGAACTTCTTGGGGGGAAGGCCATGTGGTTCTTTAATTCGAAGAAAATACATAAACCTATTTTTGGTCTGTTGGGGGGTTCACTCACTCACTCACTCATTCATTGTTCATTGTTCACATTTTTCATTCTATTATCTCTCCATTCGTTCTTTCACCCACTCTTCATTCCTCATTCATTTTGATCTTAGCTTGGGAAAAAAAAATGAATTGTGGAGAGGATCCATGGTTTTGTTGGCAGTAACGACTACTAATGTATTCTAGCCATGAATTAATGCATGCATGTTCGATTTTCATTGACATGTGTTAAGTTTTTTCCACAACTGCGAATCAGAGTCCCAACATGGAGATTCTTGACTAGATGCATTGGAGCCCTAGAAGAAGGTGGACAACCTGAGGGACTGCGTGGTAGAGAAGGGGGTCCATTCTCTTGGGTTGTGTAGGATGGGTAGAAGAGAGTTGGTGTAATTTGGATTGTTGTGTGTGATGAGAAGCCTATGGGATATTGAGTGTTGATTGGTTTGGGAAGCTAGTGACACTCTGAAACCATCCTTGTGGATTCATAGCTCTGGCTGATGGGTGACATTGTTGTTGAGACTTGGAACATGAATGTCTGTGGTTAGGTGGAACATCCTTGGTCTGTAGCGAGTAGACGATTCATTTCATTTAAGATAAGTTCTCTATGTCATGCGTTCCTTTCTATATACATTTATTTCCAATGTGTATTGACTAATATCTCTGAGATGTTCACTTTTGATGTGTCTGATTACTAGTTATTTTTATGCATGGTATGTTTAAACATTATTTATAGCGTAGAATGAACCTTGATATCTCCATGCAAATATTTCATGCCTCTTAATCAATTAAAAATTTATTGGAATCCAATTTCAGTTCAGAAATGAGTTTTGAGGTAGTGTAGCTCGACTTGGGGATGGATGGGTACGTTACAAATTGGTATTAGAGGTTGGGTAAATGATTGGTATTAGATATTTTGGTTGAAACACTAGACTGGTATGGGTTGAAACTTTTGAACACAATATTATGGTATTTCCCTTAAGAATGAATGTTTCATTGAGATCTTAAATCTCAGGCAATATAGCGTTGCAAAGATCGCACAAAAGATAGAGTGTCGTGTAGATAGAGATCCTTTGTAAAACATCATGGAATCATGACCATTCCCTTTTGTATTCAGGAGAAATCACAACCATTGAAACATGGAATTCTAGATTGAAAATTAGGTGAACAAGGATCGTCACATAGATGTGAAATCAGAGGCTTGGAGAGATTAAGTCACAATCGCGAGATCGAACTGGTCGATCACCAATTATTGATCAAAGCCAAGAAGGAGATGGAAAAATATGGAACTCTGTTGCGTCAATGATTATTGGAGATAAGGAAAACAGATGGAATTCCGAAGATGGAAGTTGTGAAGTCCCCCCCGACCGTCTGATATGATAGGAATTTCAGGAGTAATGCGAGCCATAGATATAGAGTGGAAGGGGAGCAAAGTTTAGGGACTTCGTAAATTCACCACTTTGACAATTATTGGAGACTAGCAAAAGCCATGAAACATTGAAGTCGTGAAGTGTCGAAGTTGTGAAGTGTCAAATCCATGAAGTGCCGAAGACATGAAGTGCAAAGGAGCAGTTCGTGAAATCACGCAGGCCATCAGATCTGGGGCAAAGAAATGTGGAGTGCCTGCCTTGTTGATGACATGTCTTATACCATGTGGCATGGGTGCCTTATGGGGACACATGTCACATGAATTTTGTTTCTTTTGGACCTCAACCTGTCCATTTCTGGGTGACACATGACACACACTCCAAGTGTCCATGTCATGATAGGTGATATCAACATGCAATGTCATCTCCAGTATTATGGCCTCTAGGAATGTCCAACATCTCTATTGGAAAAAGTGTCGACGGCCAAAGTAGTGAATTCATGTAGACCGCCGATCTAAGATTGCTTCAATAATTTTCTCAATTGTTAGATCAAGCAATGGAAGGATGGCATAAGCACTTTGACATGTATCAATTTGTGGGGTTGAACGAATCGAGAGTTGTAATGTCTCGAAGTCCTGGAGTGTTGAAGTCCCAAAATGAATAAGGACCATCCTGTTGATATTTGGGTACCTTGGAAAGTGGTCCCCTTGTGTTTGTGATTCTTCAAACACAAAGTGGGATACTATTACCCTCATTACTTTACTTCATGATTCTAATTTCACTTTGACTTCAGAGATTTAAGTCAAAAGTGAAATATGTCACTTAAGTCATTAAAGTGACATTTAATTCACTTTGTGGGTGAGTTAGAGTATATAAATCAAACTAAGGAAAGTGAGTTTACTATGTGATTATTTTGGATTAGATCTCACCAATCGATTAAATTTGGCTAGATTGGACCTAGGCCATTGATATTTCAGGTTTTGTCCAAAGAGAGGCTAAAGGAGGGAATAGGGAAAATATAAGATCCATTCTTCACTTGAGAGGAGAGGAGAAGGAGGAGAGATATTGGGAACATATCCTGAGGAGGAGAAGGTGCATAATGTCAAGAGTTTGGGAGGAGATCTATCTTGGAAATAGTCCACCATGGAGTATGGGCTACACCTTCGAGGAGGTAACATACATCTAAGGAGGGGCACACAAGCTTGTGGAGGGGCACATTCTTGGGAGAAGAGGCGCATAAATATAAGGAGAGGTGGTTATTGAGGATGGTTCTTACTTGTTAAGGAGATTCACACTTAATGGTAGATGGAGGGCCCATGGAAATGGAGGGTGCACTCATTTGTGAGTTTTTTTCTTGAGTAGGGGTGCACTTGACTAAGTGCACACCACATATTTGGAGGGAGGGAATCTTGAGAGGAGGGACCTTCTACAAGGGCAAGGAAAAGGAAAGCAAGGGTTTAAAGGCACAAGGAATGCAAGATGAAAGTAAGAGGTAAGGAAAGAGGTTCAAAGGTTAGCAAAGGAAGAAGAGGGAAGGAAAGAGGTCCAAAGGTTAGCAAAGGAAGAAGGGTGCCTTACTTCAAGAGGCTAGCAGGGACATCTTCAAGGGACTTTAAGGCTTCTAAGAAGGGTTTCTATTATACTAGGTTCACTTGTAAATGTTTTCCATGTTTCAATTTTTTCTTTGAGGCCTTCTATATACATCTACTCCAAACTGGTTTTCCCCATGGGAGGTTTTCCCAGGGTCATGTTGACCAAAAGCATGTGTCAATTTCATGCATGCTTAGAATTGTTAGATCAACATTTATAGTTGTAAATATTGAGAGGAGTGTTATTTGTTTTGAGTTATATTGTATGTGCTAATCATTGGTATGGAAAAAAATTGCAAGGGAACCTCAAAAGGACACTTAACAACAAAAATTATTAGCAGAAAGTAACCAAAAAATTTGTTGTCCTAAAAGGAAACAAATGATAGTTTTGGAAATTCAAACTTAGAGCTAAAATCTAGTAAAAAATAGAATAGATTTAGAAGCCTAATAGTACCTTGTTTCTCTTCATGGTATCAGATCCCTTGGTGGCTATATTTGCTAATTTCTAGTGCATTCAGTGGATAATTTTGTTACAACGAGTTGGCATATTTTTGGACAGTGTTGACAAAGTTTGTGGATAGATTGTGGGAAGATTTTTTGATAGTTACAGATTGGATTTTTGAGACTTGTGGAAAATTTCTTTTCACACCTACATGGACATGAGTGAGGCTGATTTAGAAAACCTCTTATCACACATGTTTTGTTAGGAGTGAGGTTGTATTTCTACTATCTCTTTTCACACCTGTGTTGACAGGAGTGAGGCAATGTTATTGTGATTTTTTAACATCAGTGTGAGATTTAGTGGACAACCATGTCAGTGTTCCAGATGCAAGCATAATATAGGCTAGACAAAGCTAGCAACTGGTCCCCTTGGAATACCATGATCACATTCACCTTAGAGGACATTGAACTATGGGATATAGTCCATGCTCCCATTCTTATTCCTCCTGTCACTACTCCTGTGTTGGTGGCAGAGTTAAGGAAGAGAAACATCAAGGAGAAAAGGAATATTTTTGATGGGGTGAGAGACCACGTCATTCCACATTTGACTGGTAAAGACTATGCATTTGAGATGTGGGATTATTTATGCAATATTTACCAGAGTCCAAACCAGAACAAAAATATGCTTCTGTAAGATAGGCTTAGGAGCATTAAAATGCTCGATTTTGAGTTGGTTGCATCATTTCTTGGTAGATTCACTCAGATCAGTGATGAGATATCATGTGTCGAAGAGATAGTGGACGCAAACTTTATGGTGAGGAAAAACTTAAACAACTTTACCAAACCACGAGATCCATTTGTTTGAGGCATTGTTTCTCGAGAGGTTATGCCTACTTGGGAGATACATTGGGATGGTTTCATATAAGAGGTGATGAGACTCACCTTAGAGTCCTTGGTACAAAAAAAATTACTCAGGGTGATGAGGACCTTTGTCTATGGAATAAGGGAAAGAAGAAGATTGACAAAGGTGCTATACAAGGTTCCAAGGGAGGTGCCAAACCACAACTGAGTGGCAGTGGGAAAGAGAGAGAAATGAGCATAGTGAGATGCTTTTCTTGTGGAGAGATGAGTCATTATGCAGGACAATGTCCCAAGAAGAAGAAGAAGAAGAAGAAAAAATAGGATGATTCTTCAACGACAATAGAGGATCTTGAGTTCGATACATAGTTTGTGTGAGAGTGTGCATTCACCAGTTATTTGTCAATTTTTATGCCATCCAATGTTAGGTGGGGAGACAGAGTTGAGGAGGACCTATTGACTCATAGTAGTGATTCAAAGGGAGATTAGAATCATTATTTTAGGACACCATCTTCAATGGTGACTGGTCCATCTGGGACAACTTCATTTTCATAGTTGCTGAGATAGAGGGTTGGTGAAGGGGCTTCAAGACATCATATATTGATGAGGAGGAGAAACAGGGTGCCACAGAGGCTTGATCCTCACTTGGCTATATATACAAGTAGATTAGGTTCTTGATCCATTTTAGGTGGAAGTCACTTGGTGAGAATCCAAGTTGAGGATCTTGGTGAGATGCCGAGATCTAGATACTCTTGGTGAAATACCAAGAGGGGGTGACTCTTGGTAAGATGCCAAGCGTAGTTGTCGTTGGAGAGATGCGAGGAGGTAGAAATCCTTATTGGGAGACCAATGTTGAGATCTTTGGTTTGATAGCAAGGTCTAGGTGATATTGGATAGGTGGAGATGCACTTCCATATATAGATCATGCAGGTTGAGAATATCTATGTCACAGACTACTTTTGATGATTTGGGTACAACCATACTCATTGAGTAGTTTCCACTAGGAAACCATGTCCACTATAGGGATTATATTGGTGGTGAAGGGTACTTTCCTTAGTAAGAGGGAGCGTTGAGATTGGGGTACCTTGGAAAGTGGTCCCCTTGTGTTTGTGAGTCTCTAAACACAAAGGGGAAGACTATTACCCTCATTACTTTACTTCATGATTCTAATTTCACTTTGACTTAGGAGATTTAATTAAAAATTTAAATATGTCACTTAAGTCATTAAAGTGACATTTAATTCACTTTGTGGGTGAATTAAAGGACATAAAATAAAATAATGGAAGTGGGTTTCCTAAGTGAGATTTTTGGATTAGATCTCACCCATTGATTAGACTTGGCTAGATTGGATCTAGGCCATTGATATTTTAGGGTTTGGTGAAAAAGAGGATAAAGGAGGGAATAGGGAAAAGATGAGATTCATTATTCACTTAAGAAGAGAGGGGAAGGAGGAGAGCTCTTGGGCACATATCTTGAGGAGGAGAAGGCACATGTGGTCAAGAGTTTGGAAAGATCTCTGGCTTAGCACTAATCCACCATGGAGTATGGGTTGCACCTTGGAGGAGGGCATATACATCTAAGGAGGGGTGCATAAGCTTGTGGAGGGGTGCATTCTTGGGATAAGAGGAGCATCAAGCTAAGGAGAGGCGCTCCTTGAGGATGGTTCTTTTTGAGGAAAGACACACTTGATGGGATATGGAGGGAACATGGCAAGGGAGGGCGTCCTCATTTGTGATTTTTTTCTTGAGTAGGGGAACACTTGAGCTAAGTGTGCTCCACATCTTTGGAGGGTGGTACTCTTGAGAGGAGGGAGATTCTACAAGGGAAAGGAAAAGGAAAGAAAAGTTTTAAAGGCATAAGTAGAGGAAAGGTGAAATAAAGAGGTAAGGAAATAGGTCCAAAGGTTAGCAAAGAAAGAAGGGTGCACCAAGGCAATGGGCGCCTTTCTTCAAGAGGATAGGAGGGACATCTTCAAGGGACTCCAAGGCTTTCGAGAGGGGTTTCTATTGTACTAGGTTCATTTGTAAAATTTTTTTGTGTTTTAATTTTTTCTTTGAGGCCTTCTATATACATCTACTCCAATCTAGTTTTCCCCAATCAAGGTTTTTCTAGGGTCATTTTGACCAAAAACATATCTGTCAATTTCATGCATGCTTAGAATTGTTAGATCAACATTTAGAGTTGTAAATATTGAGAGGAGTGTTATGTGTTTTGAGTTATATTGTATGTGCTAATAATTGGTATGATAAACACTTGAAAGGGAACCTCAAAAGGACACTTAACCAAGAAAAATATCAACAAAAAGTAACCAAATAGTTTGTTGTCCTAAAAGATAGCAAAGGACAGTTTTGGAAAGTCAAACTTAGAGCTTAAATATGGTCAAAGACAAACTAGATTTAGTAGCCTAATAGTACCTCTTTTCTCTTCATGTCCATCCCAACACTTGATTGAGTCCTATCCATTGGATTAAGTTAGTGGAAGGATACCGTAAGCGGAGGTGTTAACCAACGATAAGATGTCATTGTCACATTATGGCCACTTCGGCAGGTATAACTCTAGGGGAGTTGACCGACTCAAGAGTTGTAATATCCTAGAGTTCTGGAGTACTGAAATCACATGGGCCATTGATGTAATACCCTCTGATATTTCTCGTGACCTTTAGATTAACCAATGGAAGGATAGGGTAAGAGCTTCGATGGGTAGAAATCTGAGGGAGTTGAACGACCTGAGAATTGTAATGTACCAAAGTCCTGAATTAATTAAGGATCATCCATCCTAACAAAAGATTAATTTGTGATCATTGATCTCGTTGAATCCTCAAGATGAGGTAGGAACATCCTGTGAACAAGAGATTAAATCTCAATCATCCGATCTAGTAGTGGAGATAATATAGATGCTTCGACAAAGTGTACTTTGGGAAGTATTACTATGGAAGAGTGTATGAACATCGAAGTCCAAAGGACCTAGTTCTAGCATTGGTCTCATGATAAGGTAAATGGGTTTATTAGAGGTGTGAAAGGGCCTAGAAGTAAACAAGCATGCAAACATTTTCGAACAAGGTCCTATGTGGAGGAATAAAGAGAAAAGTGCCAAGGAGTGTCACTTAGATTGGATAAGAGCATGGTTTAGAGCCATTGTCACAAGAAAAGTGGATTGAAAAAATTTCCTATGAAGAATTTGAATTTTGTACTAATTTAAAGGGGTTGTCGAATAATTCAACAAGATCCTTTTGCAAAACAAAAAAAGGGGGTGAAAGTGACTTTTTTTTTCCCAGGAAGCCATAACTTTCAACTCAGATATCATATTAGGGAAAGAGTACAGTCATTGGAAAGATGATTCAAAGGAGAATAACATTGAATTGGTATAATTGGTATAATGAAATACATTTATTCATGAATTGAGCAGGAAAAAAACTTGTAGAATTGTTTGGAAATTTTTCTATAATATGAATAATTCTAACAAAATAGTTTCTTGAAAATTTTGTAGAATTAAGGGGTATAAACATATCAGTTCAGTATAATAATTAATATTCAATAAATGGAAGAAGGAGAGGAATATTAAAACCATGATAAAGAGGACAACGGGAAAACTATTAATGTTGGCAATGCAAAGACATAATCAAATGGGCACATGAGTATAGAGGAGAAATAAACCTTATTAGAGACTGTGAGAGGTTGATGAGAGAAAAAAATGAGATAAATTCTCAAGTAATGCAAAGCTTAAATTTGTTGCAGAGGCAAACAAAGAATGGATCAATTTCAAGATGGGAGGACGAGGGCATATATTGTGGGAAAAGAGATAACTACAACATAGATAGATATTCAAGAATTGATAGAAAAACTCATAGAAATCACTCACCTGACTCGAAAATAAAATTTTATGCATTGAAATATTCCATAAGAAGCCGAAAAGTGTCTCTTGTTAGGCACCAAAGAAGAAAACATGGATTGGAAAATTTACAAGGACAGTTGAAGAAGCTTAAGCCACCATCCTTTGATGGTGAAAGATAAAGGGAAGATGATGTCGAAGCATGCTTGCTTGGACTTAGGAGGTATTTTAAATTGCATAACTCCTCATCAAACCTATAAGCCATAATTTCCACATACCATTTACATGGGAAATTTTCTATGTGGTGGGATCAAATGAAGCAAGTTGAACACATTAATGAGAGTAGGATCACTTGGAAGAAGTTCAAGAAATATTTTCAGAAGGAGTACCTTTCAGAGCACTTCTATGACAAGAAAATGTAGGATTTCTTTGAACTCATGTTAGGAAGCATGACCATGGCAGAGTATGAAAATATGTTTTTGGGATTAATAAAGTATGTGGGGTTTATCAAAAATGAGAAATTGAAAATACAAAGGTTTATGTGGACTGACATCCTTTTATAAAGAGAAGATTCAATATGATGGACATAGGACTTTGTTTGAGACCATCATGAAGGCTAAGTACCTGTATGAGAAAGGAAAGGGCAGAGAGTATTTACAGAATTATTGGAATGATAAGAAGAAGTTGAAGTCTAACAATAGAAAGAAAGGATCCAAACCTCCTTTTAATATAAATATCCCAAATAAAAATAAGCCATACAACTTGCTAAGGATGAATCCAAGATAGAAGGCTCCTTGGGAAAATGGGGAATACCACCAATCCAATGTTGGGGATGCAAAGAATATCACTTGTACAAGGATTTACCTCACAAAAAAGAGAAATTGAAGACCGTGCACAACATTCAAGAGGCTACAACTCTAGAAGAAATGAGAATAATATATGCAACCTTAGATGATTGACAAGCAGAGTACCAATTCAATATGATTGAGGTAGAAGGAAAAATCATTAATCAACCTATTTCTATTTTAATTGATTCAGGAGAAAGTCATTGTTACATTGATCCCAAAATAGTGGATAGATTACATTTGGAGAAGTAAGCTTGAAAAATCAAGTTTTTTTTGGCTAGCCACTAGAACTAAAAGGAGAATCCATGATATGGTCAAAGGTTGTTCCATAAGTCTTAATGGTGTGAATACTAATGTTGATCTAAATATTATACCATTGGTTTCTTATAATATTCTAATTGGAATGGATTGGTTGGACAAGCATCATGTTGTCCTATATTGTCATAACACAAAATTTACATGTGTTAATGAAGAAGGAAAACACATCATTGTGAAAGGAGTTCCAAGACCCATTTCCATAAGGGAGATTTCATCCTTACAACTAAAGAGATGTATTAGGAAAGGATGCCAATTGTATGCAACCCATGTGGAGGAGAGAGAAAGGAAAAAGGGGCCAAGCCTTGAAGATTTTTTGATACTACAAGAGGCTGAATATGTATTCCAAGATATAACAAGTCTCCACCAAAGTCAGAGATATATTTTTCCATTGATTTAGTACTAGAAGGTATCAAAAACACCTCACAAAATGAGTGCACCAGAATTAAAAGAATTACAAATGTAGTTGATAGAATTGTTGAAGAAAGGGTACATATGCGCAAGTGTTTCACCTTGGGGAGCACCATTACTCTTTGTAAAAAATAAGGATAGAACATTCAGGTTATGTATCGACTTTAGACAACTGAATAAATCGATGGTAAAGAAAAAGTACCTGCTACCCATAATTAATGACCTCTTTGATCATATAAGATGAGAAAATATATTTTCAAAGATAGACTTGAGATCAGGATACCATCAGGTAAGAATCAAGGAAAAATACATCAATAAGACATCCTTCTGAACTAGTTATGGAGATTATGAATTTGTAGTGATGCCATTTGGACTATCCAATGCACCATATATCCTTATGTGCTTATTGAATGACATATTCATAAATTATTTGGATAAGTTTGTCATAGTATTCCTCAATGACATACTTATCTATTCTAAGTGAGATGAATATCATGGCCATCACCTAAGATTGGTATTCCAAGTTCTGATGGAACATCAGTTGTATGCCAATATTAGTAAGTGTTCCTTCTACTAAGAACATATCCATTACTTGGGGCACATTATTTCAGAACAAGCTATAACAGTATATCCAGAGAAGATTGAAGCCATTAGAGGATGTCCAACACCTAGGAATGTTTTGGAAGTCAGATATTTTATGGGATTAGCTCGTTAATACATAATATTTATAGCAAGGTTCTCTAATATTTCTCATCCCATCACTTCTTTTCAAAAGAAGGGAATTAAATTTTGAATGAACATTTGAGTGTGAAGAGAAATTTAATTTGTTGAAAGAATTACTTACTAGTGAATCTATTAGAAATATTGTTGACCCAAATGAAAGTTTTCTAGTATGTACATATGCATGCAAGGAATAACTTGGGGGAGTCCTTACACAAAATGGACATGTCAATGATTATGAGTCCAAAAAGCTTAAAGAACATGAGAGGAACTATGCCACACATGACTTGGAACTTGCTTCCATTGTTCACACATTGAAGATGTGGAGGCATTATCTCATGGGGAAGAGATTTGAATTAATAACAGACCACAGTGATCAGAAATATATTTTTGAACAACCAAATTTGAATGCCAGGAAAACGAGATGATGAAATTTTTAAGTGAATACGATTTTGACATCAATCATATCAAAGGAAAAGAAAATAAAGTTGTCGATGCACTTAGTAGAAGAGTACATATCATGCATGCTACAACCATTATTATGCATCAATCAGATTTAAAGATCATAATTTTAAATGTTGTTGTTACATATCAACATTAGCTACATGAAAAAGAAATCTTACAACAATAAAATGTACAACAAAAAATTAAAGAATATGAGATGAAGGAAGATGCATTACGTATTCATAAAAATAGAATTTATGTTCCTAGTTCCGGAAAACTTAGGAATTTGGTATTAAAACAAATGCATAATGTTCCATATGTGAGACATCCCGGTTACCAGAAAATAATTACAGTGGTAAGAAACCAATTATTTTGGCTAGGAATGAAGAAAGATGTTGTTTATTACATTTCCATATGTATGGAATGTCAGAGAGTGAAGGTTGAGCATAGGCACCCAACATGTTTGCTACAACCATTACAAATTCCAGAGAAGAAATGGGAAGTGGCAACCAATGATTTTATAACTAAATTGCCAAGGAAAACAAGACAACATGATTCAATCATGGTAGTGGTTGATAAATTGACAAAAGATGTTCATTTTGTTCATGTCAAAATAAATCATACTGAAGATAATATTGCAGAAATTTACATGAGGAATATTGCTATGATGCATGGGATAACTAAGACAATTGTTTCAATCAAAGACACAAAGTTTACTTCAAATTTCTCGAGGGGATTTTTTAAAGGATTTGGTATGAATATGCACTTTAGAACAACATACCATCAATGATCATATGGGCAGACAAAAAGAGTCAACCAAGCAATTGAAGACATGTTTAGGATGTATGTGATGGATAAGCCAACTAAGTGGGAATATTACTTGCACTTGGTTTAGTTTTCCTATAATAATGGGTATCAAGGTTCATTGAAAATGATGATCTTCCCAAGAAGGTGATATACAGGAGAATGTGACCATGCAAGCCATAGCTCAATTTCTGACCAAAAACTCTCCTCAGGGGTGCAAATCTGAACAGAGGCACACCATTAGTTTGGGTGACCAAGAAAATGGGGATCGAGATCGGGGTGAACCGAGAGTGCCCAAGAGGTTTTGGTGATCTCATAGTGACCTCCGAGGATTAGTGTGAGAAGCCTAGTGCAACCATGGAAGAGGGCACACCCACTTCATTCCCAAAAAGAAGAAACCAGCAAGGGCATAAACCCTAGTTGGTGCACCCTCCCTTCTGCCTCTGAAAACTTGAAGGAAATGATTTTCTCCCTGAGAGAGTGGATAGATAATGAGATAAGATTTCTCTTAGATGTGGAAGCATGGAAAACAGAGTCACTAGGAGGCATCCATGAAGGAAGGCACACTCATTATTCTTCAGAAACCCTAAAAATGAAATTGTCATGAATGTAAAATGCAAACTCAGAAAAGAAAACAACCAAGACACATAGCTTCAAAAGAAAAGGTAAGAATGATTTATTTTAGTCCTATTTCACCTTATATACCAAGAGAACCATTTATTTTACATATATTTAATTCATCATAAAAACGTGAAGAAGTGTCCTGCCTAGGCGATTGACTTGTGCACCCTAGGTGGGCATTCCCCTAGGTGGCCTCCTTGGCCCAATTCCTCCTTTTTTAAATCTAGAAGCATCTCGGATTCCATGAGAAGATGCGAAAAGTTTTTGTGCAATACATCAGTTGTGATCCACTTTTTCTGAGCTAGAGTTTGGCCTTGGTGGGCTACCAGATTTGAAGTGTAAGTCTGATGTCTTGTAGAGCGGCTTTGAGTGTCCAGTATAGTGTGTTTGGCCAATGGGAGTTTGAAATAAGGAATTTTTTCCACTCGATGAGTGATGGTGACTGGTTCTTCCAAGAGGGAAGGCTCAAACAACTTTAAGTGATTCACATTAATGACATTGTGGATTCCCAATTATGGTGGCAGATCCAACCTATATGCATTTTCACCAATCTTGTCGAGTATTGTATACTGACCATATCTGATTGGGAGAAGCTTGTGATCATGGCCTTTGAAGCACTTCTTATCCAAGTGTAACTAGACTTGATCCCCTGGTTCAAAGGCCAAGGAGTTTCTTTGTTTGTCATGGCATTGCTTGGCATGATCTTGGGATACTTTGAGTGCAGATGTGACTACACTTTGGCGTTGTGCAATTTTTCAAAGATGATACTGCTTAGGAGGCCAAAATGGGGCCAGACATGACATAAATATAGTTTCGTTGTTTGCGTTGTTGTAGTAGTCTTTGTGCATGGGATAAAAAGTGTCATTTTGTTGAAGTGGCATACCACTACCCAGATTGCATCATGTTTCTTTTGGGTTGTTGGAAGTCCACTTAGGAAGTCCATTGAGATTGACTCCCAAGGTCGAGAAATAAGTGATAGTGGTTGATACAACCCATGCTTCCAGTTGGATGGCTTGGATTGTGAACATAAGGCATAAGATCTGATAAATTTTTCAACTTGAGGCTGCATGGAAGGCCAATGAAAATGGCATTGCAAATGTTGGGTGGTCTTTGTGGTCTTGATGTGACCCCCATAGGTTGAATCATGCACTTCCCTGATCATCAAGAGGTGGTCTTCTGAGTGTGGAATGCATAGCAAATTCAACTTATATAGACACCCATCCTGAATAGTGTAGTCTAGGAAGGGGGTATGATTGATCACTATGGGGCTTTGCAAAACTTCCCAAATCTCTTGAAATTCATTGTCAGTAGCATATTTATCTTTCCATGTGTCATAAGTAGCACAACGTACTTCTAGAATGGAAAGAACTGGAGTGGAAGGTCGACTTAGAAAATAAACCATTTTATTAGAGTTGTATTTCTTGTATTTGATGACTAAGTGAAATTGTTGAATGTAGGAGGCTCATTTAAGGTGCCTTTGTTCCTGAATATTCGATTGAGAGTTGATGAAAATCAAAGGGTGGTGGTCGGTATGCAGAATGGTTGCTTTACCCAACAAATAATGCCTCCATTGTTTGAGTGCTTGCACCAGACAATTGTTGAATAAGGTTGGTTGTCATTGATGTCAACACTTGAAAGACATGTAGCACAAAGGTTTGGGTAATGGACCCAATATTATTTGATTTAAATATGACTAATTATTTTTTTTTCATTTTTGATAAGAACTAAATATGGATGAACTCCAAAGTGGTCCCCTTAAGGTGAAATTCCTCACGGGAAGATGCTTTGTGGAGTAAGAGAACCCATGCTTAATTGTGGAATAATGAGATGAAGGAAAGAGAATTTGTTAGGGAAAATATACTATATGGATAGTGCTTTTCATGTCATTTTCAGTGGTATGTGGAATGTCACATAATTCCTCACAGTTAGAGAGTTATGGCCATGAGAAGTTGGAGACCCTAGGTTTGGGTAATGGACCCAAGTTTGTTTGATGGGTAATGGTATGAGTTATGATATATTTTCATATAATACTATTCTATATGGATAGTAAATGTTATTTCATTTTTGGTGGTATGTGGAACATCACATAATTCCTCACGGTTAGAGTGTTATGGCCATGAGAAGTTGGAGACCCCAGGTTTGGGTAATGGACCCAAGTTTGTTTGATGGGTAACAGTATGAGTTATGATATATTTTAAAATAATACTATTCTGTATGGATAATACATGTCATGCCATTTCTGGTGGTATGTGGAACGTCACATAACTTTTCATGGTTTGAGAGTTATGGCCTTACGAAGTTGGAGGACCCTCATATGGCATCTAGAAGCCCCAAAAGGTCAAAGTAGTCAAAGTGGTTTAAGATATTTTAAAAGGTAAATAATAAAGTGAAGTGATGAGTGTATTATAATTCAAAGTGAATACAAAATAAATTATTTCAATAATAAATTTAATGGAGAAATTAGAAGTGGACCCAACCCTAAAATGAGGAAAGTGGGCCAAGTGACCTAGAAGATGTTTTTAAGGAAGCTACTCGGAGAGTATAAATAAGAGGCAAGGCTATCTCATTTGCATCACACTTGATAATATTTAATATCTATATGTGTCTGAGGTAACCAAGGATATATAATCCAAAATTCCAAGGAAAGTGAAGAAAATAAGGCTGAAATGAAAGGAAGGATAAATTCTTTTGATGGTGCTTTCTAAGGTATGTTATTTACAGGTCATCTCACCATTTTCGCTATAACTTTTTTTCTATAATTATTCCAATCCTAAAATTTCTATTCCATTGATAAATCATATCCAATTATCTGTGGTAAAAAATTTATCTTGTGGGTCTTTCTATTTTTGGAGTTACACTCCGTGGAAAATAGGGTTTGTGTCTAGTCCTGAAACTAGTCAAAATCAAGTGTTTCGGGTAAAAATGTCATAAATTCTTCATAAAAGATCCAAATTCAAAGAGAAAAAATGTGTTAGTTAGGGTACTATTTGTAGTATTTTTTTTAACATATTTAGATCAATTCATCAAATATTTTGTGCGGGGCACGCTCTACAAGGTCACTCTCTAGAATAAGCCAAAATTTAGCAAGGTATGCCATTTTTTCCATAACTCCATTTGTGAGAGGTTCCAAGTAGTGAAACTTGGAGGGATTGCAAAAAACACACTAAGGAACATTGTGTGTCAGTTTCAGATATTTATTCATTACAGGTACAAAGTTATGATTATTTCAAGTCAGGGTTGTTGACTAATCCAAAACTAGTATTGTGAGACTAAAGAAAAGTTTGATGACAATGATAGTCTCTTTTTGTTAAATATAAGGAAGGTTTGAAGGAATGTGATCATATACACCAGGTCTATTACAAAGCTAGAAATCAGATTTGAATGATGAAATTAATGAGGGCTTTTGGTTGAGGTACATGTTGAGTACATGGTTGAGACAAGTAGTTGATGAGTTGGCACATACATGAAGTGTATAGTTGATGATGATGGTACATATTGATGAGTCATAGTTGATGAGTAGTTGAAACATGATTGGTACATACTTGGTACATGGTTGGATGCACTTGTTTATGGTACAGGTTGATTACAGGTTGGTGCATAGTTTATGCACTTGTTTATGGTACAGGTTGAGGCATAGTTGATGCATGGTTTAGATTTATTGGTACAGGTTTACAACGACATATCTCAAAGTGATAGTGTGACAGTGGTTCCATAATTCTACTTCTACTTCAGGGTGGCAGGATGGAGAAATGATAGGTAGTTGTAGCCACCTTCTGGTTGTAGCTGGAGAACATAGGGGGTTGTAGCCTCCTTCTAGTTGTAGCCATAGAATTGGGGAGTTGGAGCTTCCCTTAGGTTGTAGCCTGAGAAACTAGGGGGTTGAAGCCTCCTTCCAATTGTAGCTATAAAACATAGGAATTTGGTTCTTCCAATGAATGTAATTCTTCAAGACATATAAGAAAAATCATTCTGTGGTTTTCTCCCAATTTGGGTTTCCACGTAAAACAATAGTGTACTGTGTATGTGTATGATTGTTCATTTGTTCATTGCTTATTTACTCTACATTTATTGGATGATAATGATTCATTGATATAACACTTGGATTATATGGTTAAAAGGGACTAAATTGCTCTATTATGGATTCACCCCCCCTCTCAGTAATCCAACAATTGGTATGAGAGAAAGGTTCCTTTAAGAAATAGTTTAACCACTAGAAGGAGATCATGGATTATTCTAAGAATGGAGTACCAATGTTTAATGGTCAGAATGGGTCAGAATGGTTTTAAGTATGAGATGTGGAGCAGAAGGATGGAAGTATTTTTATAGGCATAGGGACATTATATTTGGCTATGAGTTGTTACAGGATATGATAGTTCAAAAAGGAAAAATAATGCAACCAAGAAGTAATTGAAGAAGAATAACAAAATAGCAATGGATTTCATCTGGGAAGGATTACCTAAATCGGTAAGAGAAAAGGTTGGTAAATGTTCATCATCCAAAGAACTTTGGGATAAGTTACATGACATATATTCTTCACCCATCGCAAATTCAGAAAATGCCAAAGAAGATGTAGATACAGAACAAGAAGAAAGATGTTCATAAGGTCAGACAGATTTAGAAGAGGAAGAGTATTATGAAGCAGAAGTTGATTACAAAGAAAATTTGATTAGTGCAATTAAATATCTGAGGAAAGAAAGAGAAGAAAACAAGTCATCCAAGAAAGAATTGATGAAGCAAAAGAAAAGTGTTCAAGGTTCTGAAAGGGATCAGCAGGTCATCAAGAATTTAAGAGTTCAACTAGAAGAGGCCAGAAGAATTGAAGAAACTCTAGAATATCAAAAGAAATGTTTAGAAGCCAACATAGCAGCACAAAGGGAAGATGCAAAAAAGAGAGAAAATATATTGATGGATCATCTCAAGGAAAGAACCAATGATTTAAACCAACTTGAGGAAGATTTTGGTCAAGAAGAGATAAGAATGGAAGAAGAAATAATTGCATTGAAAATCCAACTTGAAGAAGAAAAAAGAACTGAAGAGGTAATGAAGTCTCAGATAATAAAGAAAGAAGAAGAGGTTGAGAATCTTGAAGAAGAAGTTGTCACACTAAGAGTCAAAATCGACAAGCTCAAGAAGAATGTTGAAGAGACAAAAACATCCACATCAATTGTAGAGAATGAAGAGAAACACTCTACATTGCTAGAAAAGAAGAATGAAGAAAATAGAAAGAGTTATGTAGAAGTACTCAAAGGAAGGGATCATGATGAACCAGAATCTAAGAAAACTATTGAAGATACATCTTTAAGAATACCATCCATGTTCAAGCCACAAAAAATCTTCAATCATTATCATGATCAGTCAAAGAAAAAATTCAGAAGGACTAAGCCATAAATAATATCATTCACTCCCAGGTATGAAAATTTATTTTATGGTCATTGTTTTTATTGTACTAACTTTGGACATAAGGTTACAGATTGCAGGGATTATAAAAGAAATGTTAAAGAAGATCGTGCCTATGTGGTCGCACATGACATTGAGTGTTACAAATGTCATAACTATGGACACATAGCTAGTGATTATAGGAGCATGATCGATACTTCCATGAAAGAGAATACTGATATCAGATATAAGAAAGTATGTATAAGAAAATAGGAAGAACAGGTGAACAAAGACCAGGTACCAGAGATTGCAAGATTGACAATAAAAAGAGATGAAGAAAATTCTACAGAGAAAAGGAAAGATGTTAGATACAGAAAGGTTTGGAAAATAACTTAAAGAAAGGAAGGACAGGTAAATAAGGAACAAGTTCAAGATATTGTACTTTCAGACATTGTAGTGAAAGATGAATCCACAGATAAAAAGAAATAATTCAGAGATCAAAGAGATAATAAATCTACCAATGAAGATGATGATGAATACACATCAGAGAATGAATTGTTCTAAGCCATCCGGCTTAGAGACTCCCAAGTAATATGAATATTAGACAGGGGGAGTCTATGCGATAGCTGTGACAGACCAAAGAACCATCCATTGAGTAGACTGCAAAATTTCAGAAGACATATTCAGAGAAATCAATTAGCATAAGTACAATTTGATAGTATAATGATAAATAGGTTAGCATTATGGATAGTTGCGCAAGTAGAGTCTTGGACAGTATGGACAAATATGGATTTGTAAGAAGACTTAGAATGTTTTAATAGATATATGATAGTGGACGAGAGCATGGATTCATAGATTGGTTCAGAGAGTGGTTCAAAGACAAAGGAATATTATCATAATGGATGATAATTACACAGGAAATGGCTCAAACAATACTAATGGATTACAAATTGATAGATATTTTTTGGACATAGGTAGTGCATACATCAGTTCACATTCAAAATAGAGTAATGTTAAAAAATAACACTGATAAAACTCCCTACGAGCTATGGAAAGGAAGACCAACAAATGTGAAGCACTTCAAAGTTTTTGGAAGAAAATGCTACATCAAAAGAGAAAATGGCATAATGGGAAAGTTTGACTCTTATGAAGACAAAGGAATACTTGTTGGTTACTGAAGTACAAGGAAAAAATACAAGTGTTACAATCTAAGATTAAACAAAGTTGTGGAAAGCATCAATGTAACAATTGATGAAACAAACATACCAAAATCAAAGGAAGAAGAAAACAAATCAATGGAATAAATTTTTGAAGAAGAATATGAAAAGAAGTAGAAGAGGAAGATGAAAAGAATCTAACAGAAGCAGAAGAGAAACTCTAGCAAGTATCTCCAAATACACCTAGTAAATGAGTACAGAAGAATCATCTTTCAGATCAAATTATCAAGAGCAAAGATGCAAGAGTTGAGACTAGAAAAAGAATTTGTTCACCAGAACAAATACACTTAGCAGTCTTATCTACAATTGAACCAAATGGTTTTGAAGAAGCTAGCAAGGATGAATTTTGGAATAAGGCCATGGATGAATAATTGGATCAAATAGAGAAAAATGACACTTGGGAATTGGTTCCAATACCAAAGAATAGGAATGTGATCGACACAAAATGGGTTTTCAAGAAATAAATTGAATGAAGATGGATAGGTTACAAGGAACAAAGCTAGATTGGTATGTAAAGGATATGCACAGTGTTACACATCAAAATTGCTAAGTGTCGCATTGTCCCTGTCAATCGTCGTAAGTGTCGCATCTTCCCTACAGCTTTCGCAAGTGTCGCAAGTTGATCACTAGTGTCGTAAATGATGTTCAGACATGATGCCATGATAACGACACTAAGGAGACACTTATGACACCTCATATGACTGATTTGAAGATCAAGAACTGATCCACTGGAATCAAACAACTCTTGACACCTGAAAGAGGCCCTGAAACAGTGGTTTGGAAGGGGAACGCTCCTCTAATACAGCTGGAGAAGCACTGGCGCTCCTCTACCATGATTCAGAAGCGTTATAATGCCCTTCAACCCTTCTGGAGGAGCGCTGGACACCTTAAGAGCGCTGGCACTTTCCCAAGGCACATCAGGAGTGCTATAATGATCTGATACCCCTTTTGGGGGAGTGCTCCCTATTCTGGGTCAATTGTTAGCCCGTTGAGTTGAATGAGGAGGAGATCATTCGAGATTAGAAGGCAGTTATGCTCGAATTCTTGGTTTCATCAAAAGATACCTGATCCAAGGAGATGATTCCTAACTGGTTCTAAACATAACTCAAGGGGTTAGGCCCCTCCCAACCTATATAAACAGGCTCTATGACGGTGGAAAGGGGGGAAGAACTGAACATATGAAACTTATGATCTTAGAGGAAACTGATAGTCAGCCAAAGAGAAGTGATCAGTGAAGCTACTGTTATCCAGGTTGTAGATCTTTCAGGCAAGGGTTGGACGAAGAGGACTTGACGAAGCTGTCGCATTAGCATCTACGATTGTAAGTACTATTGTCGTCATTCTCATTAATATGACACGCTTGGCCTGTTTCTTTCTAGTTTGTGTTTGATGTTACATGAACTTATCATTTATTGATAGATATGTTTTCAAGCTAATGTCAATAAGTAGGAAGTGGTCGTATCTTGTTTTGTCCACAGACCTCAACGAGGAGCAAAAGGATTGGAGCGCAAATCGGAGCGTGCAGGGACAAACGTCGATTAAAAGGTACTTTTGTTATTCTCCCTTCTCATGCATTAGGCTTAGATAGATTTGAAAGGAAGTTAGTGTCCACGTTAAGCATTTTTATATCTAGGGTTAAGGTCAAGCCTTAGAGGTGATCTACTTGTCCGCAGGCAGATTTTCCTACAACAGAAACTGGCGACTCCACTGGGGAGATAGCCTCGAATCGAAACCTCTTGTTTGGATTTTTCTCCTCATTGACCTTGTTCTGCCCCTTGATTGTTTCAGACCTGGTTTTCCCCTTTTTTGATTAGTTTCATGAGCTAATTGGCTCCTTGTCCCATCATACTCAGCATCCTTGTCAAGTTGGAACTTCAATTTTTGAATTTTCTTGACATTTATGGAACTTTTAGACCCTGGCGCCCATGAATTAGTGTTATCAGAGTGCCAGTGCTTTTAGAAGCCTTACACAGAGCGCTATAATGCTCTTTTCCCTTGGCAACAGAGCCCCAGCCTCATTTGGCCCAGAAAACTTCAAAATTTGCATTTTTTTGGATTTCTGCCTCTGTGTTCTTCTACTGAGTGATCTTGAGAGTCAATTTTTCTTCCTTTTAAGCCTTGATATCTGTCTTTTGGAAGGATAAACACCTTGTTGATTGGATCTTGTAGTCTTCTTCACTATTTTTCATTAGGTTTTCCCTGTTGAGTGAAATTTGAGATTTATGCATTGTTCCTCTCTCCTCATCAGTTGAGTAAAAAACCTTGGTGAAGGTCATCAAAGGCCTATAGACCTCTTCATCTCACTTTGAGTCAAGGTCCTTATCCTT
>ML776923.1:830181-935923 GCA_009831015.1 Picea engelmannii
AATCCTCCGTCTATTAGCCCTCCATCCGGGCCACTTCAAATTGAGAAACCTTCTTTTGACTCCATATTACGCCCTCCTAAGAGCACCATCCAAAAATCCACTTTCAATCCTAATTCACGAGCCGCCCAAAACTACAATATTGTAGAATACTTGGCCCAAGCTCTGTGTGCCATGTCCGCATTGGAAGTGTTACAACACTGTCCTAACCAACGTAGGATGCTATTAGCTGCTATCGACGCCTTCGATCCCGAGTCATCCAACCACATCATGTTTAATCTAGACGACCATCAACCGCGGCTCTCCCACCAGCTAGCTTTCCAAATCGATGTTGTTGTTTATAACCAACAAATCCACCGAACCATTTTGGATGAGGGAGTCTCCACCTGTGTCATGTCTCTATCCTATTGGAAAGGGTTGAAATCACCTTCCCTTAACAAATCCCCCATGATGTTACACACTTTTGATGGATGAGGTTTCCATCCTCACGGATTATTGCAATCCCTCGCCGTTCAATTGGGCAGCAAAACTGTTACCATTGACGTCGAAGTGGTCGACGCTCCCCTCGATTACAACCTATTGCTCGGAAGAAGTTGGTTCTATGCTATGACTGTTGTTGCCTCGTCAGTGTTTCTATGTGTACAATTCCCTCATCAAGGAAAATTTGTCACCATCGATCAACTTGATTTTTGCACACCCGACGCCCGCATCCCTGCCACCAACAATATTCCCTTTTTGGGAGACCACCTAGTTACGTATGAAAGCATTGGTGTTGGCTTATTGAAAGATTCTAGCCTCATGGGTACCTTCCCTACACCACTTCCACCTACTACACCTCATATTTCTGCCATCAATATGATCTCGACTTTGCCTTATCAATCCTTGGAATCATCTGACCCTTGGATTGTGCCTAGTCCTTTGGAATTCGATGGACTCAGTGACACCATGCCACTCAGCCCAACCGAGGCCACATACGTAGCTATTCAATCCACCTCTCCCTCTTCGAACACTTCACATTCACTGGCACCCGACACTTACTCGGTGCCCTCGTGGTTGAATTCCCTATCATCTGCCGTCGATTACATTTCCCACATTTTTCCTTCAGACGAATCGATCATGGAAATGCTTAGCATTGACGCTTTGCCCTGGGATGACAACCACCATCGATCCTCTTTTCTTCCGACTTTGGAAGAAGTGCAAGACATACAATCTGTCTTCCCCCCCGATGTTACCGATGCTCCACAATCCCCTATCCTCACCCAAGATACTTTCTCTGAGGGGAACATGAGTAACATCTCTGCCACAATCACAATTGACATTTCAGTCAAAGAGGGTGTCGTGGAGAATATTAATCTTGGTGCTAATTGCACGCCCGACGAAGTGGCTTCTTACACCGATTTGTTCAAGGAATTATGCGATGTCTTTGCCTGGAGCTACGAAGAAATGCCAGGGATTGACCCTTCCATCGTCATACACGAAATCAAAACTTACCCTGACGCAAAACCGGTTCGATAGAAACTCCATTCGGTTCACCCCAAGAAACTGGCAGCTATAAAGGCAGAAGTTGAAAAACTTCTAAAATCTGGCTTTATCTACCCTGTCCCTTTGACGGAATGGGTCTCTAACCTCGTTCTGGTCACCAAGAAACAAGGTACCATCCATGTCTGCGTAGATTATCGTGTTCTTAACAAATATTGTCCCAAGGACAACTACCCTACACTCTTTATCGATCAAATCATCGACAATTGCGCGGGAAGCGTGATCTTCTCTTTCATGGATGGATTTTCTGGATACAACCAGATCGAAATCTTACCTGCTGATCAACATAAGACGGCCTTCATCTGCCCTTGGGGAACTTTCACCTACCAAAAGCTACCTTTTGACCTTAAAAACGCTGGTGCCACTTTCCAGCGAGCCATGTCGTACGCTTTCCACGACATCAAGCATATTGCGGAACCTTACCTCGATGACTCACCCGCCCGTTCATCCAACCGACCCGATCATATCAGTCACTTGCGGGCAATTTTTCTTCGATGTCGTTTCTATCATATTCGTCTGAGCCCACATAAATGCATCTTCCCTGTCGAATCTGGCCGACTCCTCGGTTTCATCGTCTCCAAAGACGGGATCAGGGTGGATCCCCTGAAGATCAAGGCCATTCTAGCCCTATCCCCACCCACCAACTTAACCCAACTTCACTAAAGGATTTATGCAGTTACTACAAAAGAACGTCCCCTTCATCTGGGATGACACTGCCCAACGGTCATTCGACTCTCTCAAGCACGCTTTGACCCACGCTCCTTTGTTACATCCTCCTAAATATACAAAGGATTATATCCTTTACTTGGCCGCTTCTGCTTCCACCATTGCGATGGTGTTAGTTCAAGAAGATGCTAATGGCGAAGAACACGTGATTTATTATCTGAGAAAGAGTTTATTCGGACCCGAACTTAGATATTCGCATGTCGAAAAACTGGCTATGGCAGCGGTCATTGCTGTTCAACGATTCCGCCACTACATCCTATTACGTACCACCACAGTAATCGCAGACTCTAACCCCATATACCACGTCTTAACACGTCAAGTACTTGGGGGAAAATATTCGAAATGGATCGTGATTCTCCAAGAATTCGATCTTGAGTTTACAAAGGCCAAAGCCAAAAAATCCCTGTTGTTTGCCGAGCTTATCTGTGCTCTCCCAAGTGCCGATGAAAACAATGAACCTAGAGACCCTCTTCCTGATGAGTCTCTCTTCCTCATCAACACCTCTGACCCTTGGTATGGAGACATTCTCCTTTACCTTCAAACCCAATGTTTCCAGCCCAACATCTCTTGAGAAGAGCGTCGACGCATACGTCACCACTCTCGTCGTTACCTCATCCTCGGCGACACTTTGTACCACCGTGGTATTGACACCATTCTTCGGCGATGTCTGATTCACGAAGAGGTTGAACGCGTTCTGAATGATTGCCACCTTGGCGCTTGTGGCGGTCACCTTTCCGGGATGGCCACAGCCCAAAAAATCCTACGTGCCGGCTACTTTTGGCCCTCGATTTTCAAAGATTGCATCGAGGCCGTAAAAAAATGCCCACCCTGCCAAATCTTCAACAAGAAGACACGCACCCACCCTACTGCGTTGCACCCCATTATTTCCATCGGCCCCTTTTCCAAATGGGGTATCGATTTCATGCAATGTAATCCTATCTCAGCCGGGGGGCACGGTTACATCATCGTCGTCGTCGATTACTTCACAAAATGGGCTGAGGCTATGCCTACCTTCCTGAACGATGGTCTTACTTCACCTCTATTCCTCTTCAACCACATCATTACTCATTTTGGCGTACCACATGCCATTGTCACCGACCATGGTGCACATTTCAAAAACCAGATGATGAGCAAATTACACGTCAAATTGGGTTTTCGCCATGAAAACTCATCCCCTTACTATCCTCAAGCGAACAGACAAGTTGAAGCTATCAACAAAGTCCTAAAAACCATGATCCAATGCATGGTAGGGGAAAACAAGATATCGTGGCATTTACAACTATTTTCCACTCTCTGGGCCTATCGCACGTCTGTGAAAACCTCAACTGGATTCACTCCGTTCTAGTTGGTCTATGGCATTGAAGCCATCTTACCAATCGAGTGAGAAATTCCGTCACTCAAATTGAAAGTAGAACTCTGGCCCCATACTTCTGCGGAAGAAGAACGATTCTTGTACCTATCCAAGCTGGATGAAACACACCGTGATGTTGCTCTCGTTAATGAGGCACATCAGAAACGGATCAAGAGTCAATGTGACAAATCTATCCAACCTCGAGCCTTTGCAGAAGGAGACTTAGTCCTCGTTTATGACCAAGCACACGATAAATTGGGAATAGGAAAGTTAGAACCTATGTGGCACGGTCCTTACATCGTGAAGCATGTTTTACATAGAGGTGCTTACGAACTAGTAGATCATGATGGAATTTCCTTAGGAGAGCCCCGAAACGGGCTTTACCTAAAAAAGTACTATGCCTAGACCACCTAGCGTCTGTACTTTGTACACTATTGTATTTTTAGTTTGGTGTGCCTTTTCTTTCGCATGCTCGAGTCTTTACCATTGCCACTCATGACTGTGCCTGTGTTTTCATGCGCAGATGACGTCTTCCTTTCCTATCTTTTTTGGGTTCGCGGATGGTGCTAGACGACACACCCGGAACATTGCCTCGACAACATGGGTTATTTATCAGTTTGACGAGGTGGTGGGTTCAAGAGGCATCTATTTAGGACCAATAACCAACAATATGGTAGAATATCACGCTGTCATTGGATTGTTAACCCAAGCCTCCTCCCTAGGTATTTCTCATATCATTGTTTACTTAGACTCCCAAATCATGGTTTATCAACTCAACCGCATCTACGCTATCTGTAGTCCTATCCTGCTATGTCTACACTTGCAATTTCACCATCTCGAACGAATGTTTGATTACATTGAATACAAACACATTCCAAGAGAACTTAATAGTGTTTCAGATTCGTTAGCAAATTACATCATGGATCGGTATTTAGCCCACAGATAAGATTCAAGGAAAGCCGAAACTGTACATTACATGTAAATTAAAACACATCACAGACATCATGTACAAACCATCGGCATCATAAAACTTGAAACTGTATATATATATATGTATATATATATATGGTGTGACTGAAATGTTTACATTACATCAAAAAGTCTGTAAGAGAACAAAATATTGGGTCCGTCCACCCATACAACATTGCCAGGCAAGGCATACAAAAAACATGATCGCGGGGAAACTCTAATCTCCCCGCACTACGTTGTGCTGTGAGTAATACAACACTGTGCGTACTACACGCCTCAACAGAGAATTGATATTATCTGGCACCCCTACAGTGTGTCGCTGCAGATGCAAAGGCACGTCCCCCCTCCGCAGAGGAGGGATACCCATCGTAAGGCCCTAGAGGTTCCTCTCAACCTCCCGAAGTCCCTCCACCGGTACTACTGGGTCTGCTACAATTGGGGCACCGCCACGACGTCCTGGCACTGGAATATCCGCTGGGTGCACTGCTCCCCTGTCTGCACATTGATGACAAAACATCTGTTAAACACTATCTTACATACCCAAAAAAATACATATGCATTAAAAAACATAAAAAACAAACTAGACAAGGTACAACTTAGTCTCTTACCTGACTCGTCCCAATCTTCCCCCTCGGGTAGAATCAAATCCATACTCCCGCTGAAGTCCATACCAACGTACGGGAAGTCCTCGATCCAGAGGAACTGCCGCCTCAACCAGGAAAATAAATCACCAGTAAAATGGAACTCGGACTCCGAGGCCAACCTCGGGGATAATCTATTCCACCTCTCCATCCGAGGCTCATCAACTGGTCGTACTGCCAGTGCGACCTAAGGCTGCATCTGAGGGATGCGCTCCAAAAAAAATGAGACTAAGAAAGAACCATAGCCAAACTACTTTTGGCAATTCCTGCATCGAGTAACTTGTTCCTTCACATTCCGAAGGAACGTCGTACTCCAGTTGAACAGTGTTGGCTCTAAACACTGAACACCATAAGCCACCTGGGACCTCGAAGCCAAATGAGCACTAGTGCTACCAGTCGCACTAGTGATAGAAAACAATATGGATCGAAGAGATAGATCCCGGATATCCTTGATAGGGATTCTGCCCCCTACCAACCTCGCTCCTAGAACACAATGACGTGCCAGATACACGTCCACCTGCTCAGGTAATGCCCTTTGCCCTGTAAAAGCTATGGGGACCCCTCGTTTGGAGAGGCCGGTCAGAAAGTACACATCCTCCAACTCGATGGTCAGGATCTGTGTGCCAATACTGAATCCCTATTCCGTGATGTCCCAAAGACCAATAATGTGCTCAAGAAGTAGAACCTCACTTTTCATTTTTTGCAGTTTGAAAAGCTTGAGTAACCCGCAGGCCCTCAAAGCAGCCCGCGTACGGGGACTCCACAGAGCGGCTATATCATCCATCTCATGTTCCCGCTCTTTCCAATCGATCATGATTTCCGAATATATCTACTAAATGAAAATTCAAAATTTTAATCATTCCCCACGTTTTTGTGATTTTGGCAATTTTCAAAAGGCATTTTAAAACATAAAAACGAATGCCCATGATTTCTAAAGGTAACCAATCATCATTTTTAACCACCACACTCTTAAACATTCATTAAACAATGATTAAAATGTGACAAAAATGAAAAACGTTGTGAGGGGGTGCGTGGGCCCATGAGGGGAGTTTTTTGCAAAATTCTTTGGTCAAAGTGGTCGATCTAATCAATAGTTAAGGTGTGGGCATCTTAACTACCATTCTCCAATACATTTTCGCGAATAATTCCCCCTTTTTATTAACTTTCAAAAGGAGGCCGATTTGGTTCAAAATGGACAACCTAGGGCTTTGTATTTTAAATTAATCATGCTATAAAGATCAACTTGAAACTGTACAGTTGAAAGAGCAGAGAACAAACACCTACCTGATTCAGACGGGGTGCGAAATGGTCAATCGTAGCTCTGACAACGAGAAGAACAAGTTTTGCTCCAATTGAGATTCTCCAACACTCCACAAAATCCTTGCAAATGAAATGGTAAATGATTTTTTCAAATCAATTCTTATTTATAAAATTTCATTTTCAGAAGCTATGGTCATTTTTGGGTTTCTCTAATGATGAAAATGGCTCGACTAATCCCTGGTTTTTAGTTTCTGGCATTTCAGGCTTATTGGCAGTTCTAATACATCTTTCACCTTGTCGTATTTATGAGCATAGTCTTAGTTCATTCTCAAGCTCGACAATATGAGAACGCAACCGGGTAAAGTTTTATCTCTTTTTCGGACCTGTACGGATACAATCACATGAAAAAGGAACCCCCCTGGAGTCTCCTTTAAACCCTTTTCATACTCTCTAAATATGAAAAGATTGTCGAGTGATCTTGCTTCCTTTCACACTCATTAAAAGGTTAGAAAGGGCGTCTTTCGAGTGATAATTTAACCCTTTTTCGGTCTCGACAGACTATCATACGAAAAAGGAACTGAGAGAGTTATCTTTTAAGTGTTTTTCCAAACTCTATAATCCCGAAAAACCTTCGAGTTTTCTGTCTTTGGACTCGTTAAAACACACATCGACAGACCCATATGGGACCGAACCCTTACTTCTTTCGGTTCGTTAAACAAAGGAAGAGGAACTTACCGAAGGTGAGTTATATCGAGCATGTGTTATCCTCCTCAAGCTCATGAAATTAAAAAGAGGTACTCATCTATCTGGATGGGGGAAAAATTGAAAGGAGCAAGCCAAGCAGTCTCTTGAGAATACCATCTAGCAATTCTTAGAGTCGCCCTTGAACACGACACTTTGTCACTTTTGACATATCATAGTCCGCCGAACCTCTGCCCTGAGCCAATCCTTTGAGTTTCCTTTCACTCCTTTGGGTCACCTGACTCAAGTCACAGTATCCATTGCACAGTTTGTTCTATGTCATGTTTTGATATTGTGCCTCAGTGTTCAAGGGAAGTATCTGCCTCGAGAGTCATCCATCACAAATATATTGCCTCAAAACCTGTGTCAGTCCATGTCCGTCTGATATACCAACTACATCTCTATGTTTGTTTCGTGTCATTGATGGGGGATACATCAAGACCCCCCTCGACGAGTCTATTCCTATCGACTCCAACACATCATCCGGGAATTAGACTTAGAAACTAATTAGTACTTTGGGACCTGCATGCCTCAATGGCAGGCCTCCTCACATTCGAAAGTAGGTTTACATTATTGACCTCTGATCGAATGATTCCACGAATGTTCGACTTCAGCTCATTTATTCACGTTCGGTGGAATGTACTGGGATACCTTGGGAATCATTGACATTAATGGTGATCTCCCTCGCACTTGTTAACGGTTTACCTCATTGACCGGTAATCAAGTGGTTTCTGCCGTGTTCGACACCAAAACATCTATTCACACGGTTAGAATCGTATCGCACGGGGATTGGTCAGAAGACCCTAGGTTGAGTAATTCACCTTGATACATTCTTCACCCAGGTTGCGATGGAATTCTGGACAAATAACACATACATTGTTATATAGATCCACTTTGTATTGGTCGTGGCTATGTTTTGTCATCTCGTAGATCCACTGTGTATTCTTCATGGCTACGATCAGTCTGAGTTATCACAGTATAGATCCACAGTGTATTTTCGGTGGCTATACCCTTTTTTACCAATACGATTATGGATCCGCAGTTTATTTTATGGCGGCCATATCTTGCAAGTCTTGACCACCCAAGCATAGGTATGCCTGCCTTGGGTTTTGGAATATGTCATAATATTTGTTGGATGTTGATGTGCAACTTTCGTCAGGTTCTCCGAATCCATACCCTTGCTTGAATGTCTGCAAAGTATTTCTGTCATCAGTTCGTATCTTCTGGCTTCATACTTTGGGGGGCATTCTGTTACACGTCAAAATTGCTAAGTGTCGCATTGTCCCTGTCAATCATCGTAAGTGTCGCATCTTCCCTACAACTTTCGCAAGTGTCGCAAGTTGATCACTAGTGTCGTAAATGATGTTCAGACATGATGCCATGATAACGACACTAAGGAGTCACTTATGACACCTCATATGACTGATTTGAAGATCAAGAACTGATCCACTGGAATCAAACAACTCTTGACACCTGAAAGAGGCCCTGAAACAATGGTTTGGAAGGGGAACACTCCTCTAATATAGCTGGAGAAGCGTTGGCGCTCCTCTACCATGATTCAAAAGCATTATAACACCCTTCAACCCTTCTGGAGGAGCGCTGCTCACCTTAAGAGCGTTGGCGCTTTCCCAAGGCACATCAGGAGTGCTATAACGCTCTGATACCCGTTTTGGGGGAGCGCTCCCTATTCTGGGTCAATTGTTAGCCCGTTGAGTTGAATGAGGAGGAGATCATTCGAGATTAGAAGACAGTTATGCTCGAATTCTTGGTTTCATGAAAAGATCCCTGATCCAAGGAGATGGTTCCTAACTGGTTCTAAACATAACTCAAGGGGTTAGGCCCCTCCCAACCTATATAAACAGGCTCTATGACGGTGGAAAGGGGGGAAGAACTGAACATATGAAACTTATGATCTTAGAGGAAACTGACAGTCAGCCAAAGAGAAGTGATCAGTGAAGCTGTTGTTATCCAGGTTGTAGATCTTTCAGGCAAGGGTTGGATGAAGGGGACTTGACGAAGCTGTCGCATTCACATCTACGATTGTAAGTATTGCTGTCGTCATTCTCATTAATATGACACGCTTGGCCTGTTTCTTTCTAGTTTGTGTCTGATGTTACATGAACTTATCATTTATTGATAGATCTATTTTCAAGCTAATGTCAATAGAGTAGGAAGTGGTCGTATCTTGTTTTGTCCACAGACCTCAGCGAGGAGCAAAATGATTGGAGCGTAACTCGGAGCGTGTAGGGGAAAACGTCGATTAAAAGGTACTTCTGTTATTCTCCCTTCTCATGCATTAGGCTTAGATAGATTTGAAAGGAAGTCAGTGTCCACGTTAAGCATTTTTCTATCTAGGGTTAAGGTCAAGCCTTAGAGGTGATCTACTTGTCCACAGGCAGATTTTCCTACAACACACAGATTGAAGGAATCGACTTTGAAGAGACATTTTCCCCAGTTGCCATAATAAAGGAAATATGTTTTCTTTTAGCCTGTGCATGCTCCAAAAATGTTAAAGTATATCATATGGACGTAAAATCATCTTTTCTGAATGAGGAACTTGAAGAATAAGTCTACATTGAACAACTAGAAGGATTTTAGTTGTCGGAGAACACAAATTATGTGTGTAAATTAAAGAAGGCCTTGTATGGTCTAAAACAGGCTCCTAGAGCATGGTACTCCAGACTAGATAAGTATCTACAATAGATAGGGTTCAGAAAAGGAAGTGCAGACAAAAAACTCTACATCAAGGTAGGTCAAGGTAATATTTTATTAATTGAAGTTTATGTTGATATTATTTTTGGTAGTGATGATGACAGGTTAAGCCAGAAACTTGCAAAAGACATGGAGAATGAATTTGAAATGTCATTACTTGGAGAACTATCCTTATTTATGGGAATTCATATATGTCAAAGCAACCAAGGAATTTTTATTTCTCAAACCAAGTATATCAGAGAAATTCTAAAGAGTTTCGGAATGGAATATTGCAAACCAGTTATCACTCCCATGCAAACCAATTGTAAGTTGAGCAAAGATGATTATTCGAGGTCTACAAATAAGAGGAAATACAAGTCAATGATTGGAAGCCTACTATATGTGATAGCATCCAGACCAGATGTAATGCAGGCAGTTGGACAGGTGGCACGATTTCAAGCAACACCAAATGAATCACATGTATTAGTAGTAAAAGAGGATCTTCAGATATCTCAAAAGAACAGAAGATTTTGGATTATGCTATCCAAAAGGAAAATATCTATCACTTATTGCCTACACAGATGCAGATTGAGAAGGTTGTATCGATGACCGATGAAGCACCAGTGGAGCAATGTTCTACTTAGGTGAGTGTTTGGTATCATGGATAAGCAAGAAACAATCATCGGTATCTCTATTTACAGCCGAGGAAGAGTATATTGCAGAAACAACATGTTGTACACAAGTTCTTTGGATGAAACAAACTTTGACAGATATACAAGTTGAGTATGATGAGCCCATTCCAATATACTGTGATAATATAAGTTCCATCAGTATCTCAAAAAACCCAGTGATGCACTCCAAGACGAACAACATTCCAATCAAGTATCACTTTCTATGGGAACAGGTTGCAGAAAAGAGCATTAGAGTTGAGTATGTGGGCACAAAAGAACAAGTGGCACACAACTTTACAAAACCACTTCCCTGGAAAGCCTTTGAATATCTTCGCCAAAGACTTGGAGTTATTTCTACTCCAAAAATGAATTCTTTTTGAATGCTTTTTGACTGCTTATCTTATATTTCTTAGATGTACATGAGGAATCACCATAAGAGGACCATCTGTCAAGGGGAGCAGTCTGGGATGGAAAGATACCTTTTCCATTGATGACAAAGGGGGAGAGATTTATCGTATTTAGAGGATAGAGGCATGGTTCCAGGAGGAGAAGATTTATCAGATGCAGAGGACAGAGGCATGGTTCCAGGGAGAGCATGAGTAATATGATTTCAATGTTGCATCAGCGTGTTTCCATCAATGACAAAGGGGGAGATTGTTGATTAAGGTTGGTTTTCATTGCTTTCAAGCCTTGAAGAAAGACCCGTAGCAAAAAGTTTTGGGGAATGGACCCAATATTGTTTGATGTAAATATGACTAATTATTGTTTTTTCATTTTTGATAAGAAGTAAATATGGATGAACTCCAAAGTGGTCCCCTTATGGTGAAAGCCCTCACTAGAAGACACTTTGTGGAGTAAGAGAACCCATGCTTAGTTATGGAATAATGAGATGAAGGACAATGAATTTGTCAGGGAAAATATCCTATATGGATAGTTCTTGTCATGTTATTTTCGGTGGTATGTGGAACGTCACATAATTCCTCATAGTTAGAGAGTTATGGACCCAAGTTTGTTTGATGGGTAATGGTATGAGTTATGATATATTTTTAGATAATACTATTCTGTATGGATAGTACATTTCATTCCATTTCTGGTGGTATGTGGAACATCACATAATTCCTCATGGTTAGAGAGTTATGGCCATGAGAAGTTGGAGACCCCAGGTTTGGGTAATGGACCCAAGTTTGTTTGATGGGTAACGGTATGAGTTATGATATATTTTCAGATAATACTATTCTATATGGATAGTACATGTCATTCCATTTATGGTGGTATGTGTAACATAACATAACTTTTCATGGTTTGAGAGTTATGTCCTTACGAAGTTGGAGGACCCTCATATGTCAACTAGAAGCCCCAAAAGGTCAAAGTAGTCAAAGTGGTTTAAGAGATTTTAAAAGGTAAATAATAAAGTGAAGTGATGAGTGTATCATAATTCAAAGTGAATAAAAACTAAATTATCTCAATAATAAATTTAATGGAGAAATTAGAAGTGGACCCAACCCTAAAATGAGGAAAGTGGTCCAAGTGACCTAGAAGATGTTTTTAAGGAAGCTACTTGGAGAGTATAAATAAGAGGCAAGGATCTCTCAGTTGCATAAGACTTGATCATATTGAATATCTATATGTTTCGGAGGTAAACAAGGATATATACGCCTAAATTATGAGGAAAGTGAAGAAAAGAAGGCCGAAATGCAAGGAAGGATAAAAAATTTTGATGGTGCTTTCTAAGGTATATTATTTATAGGTCATCTCACCATTTTCGCTATAACTTTTTTGATGTAATGATTCTGATCCTAAAATTTCTATTCCATTGAGAAAACATATCCAACTATTTGTGGTAAAAAATTCATCTTGTGGGTCATTGTATTTTGGGAGTTACACTCCGTGGAAAATAGGGTTTGTGGCGAGTCGCGAAACTAATCAAAATCAGGTGTTTCAGGTAAAAAAGTCATATATTATTCATAATATATCCAAATTCAGTGAGACAAAATGTATTGGTTAGGGTACTATTTGTAGTAGTTTTTTTAATAGTTTTAGATCAATTCATCAAACATTGTGTGCGGGGCACACTCTACAAGGTTGTTCTCTAGAATAAGCTAGAATTCAGCAAGGTATGCCATTTTTGCTATAACTCCTTTTCTGAGAGGTTCCAAGCAGTGAAACTTGGAGGAATTGCAGAAAACATACTGAAGAACATTTGTATCAGTTTTAGATATTTATTCATTACAGGTACAAAGTTATGATTATTTCAAGTCAGGGTTGTTGACTAATCCAAAACTAGTCTTGTGAGACTAAAGAAAAGTTTGATGAAAATGGTAGTCTCTTGTTGTTAAAGTTAAGGAAGGTTTGAAGGAATGTGATCATATACACCAGGTCTATTACAGAGCTACAAATCAAATTTGGATGATGAAATTGATGAGGGCTTTTGGTTGAGGTACATGTTGAGTACATGGTTCAGACAAGTAGTTGATGAGTTGGCACATACATGAGGTGTATAGTTGATGATGTTGGTACATATTGATGAGTCATAGTTGATGAGTAGTTGACACATGATGTAATGACCCTTCTTAAATAGGTTTACATTATTATGAATTATAATTAATTTAATTACATAACTGTCCTAAAAGATTAGCTAAACCATAATTATTTCTTAAAATAACATTAACTAATTAATTATTATTAATTAGTTATTCATGATTGTTAATGATTAATTTAAGTATTAATTAATTCATTAATTAATAAAGTAAATAAATAAAAGAAGGATAATAAATTATATTATTAAATTAATTTACGTACCCGATACAGGATAACATATTAACTACAAGGGATAATATATTAAATAAAGGGGATAAGGGGAATTAACGAGAAGGGATAAGGAGGTAATAAATGAGTTAGGTAGGGAGTAAATGAGGTGGGGGAAGTCGATGAAGGAGGGATAAGGAAGGGAAGGAGTTTCACAGGAGGCCATGCTACGGGAAGTTGGGGGATGGATTTTGAGAGCTCGGGATTTGCAGAGAGAGTGAAATTTTGGGAGTAGGATTGTATCAGTGCACCGGGGTTGCTGGGGGTTTTGGGCATGGGGGCCAGGATATCCGTTGATATCCTGGAGCTAGGGAGTTACCTAGTTGGTAGGGAGGAACTAGGTTTTGGGCAGTGTTTTGAAGAAGCGGTCAAGGAGGCAAGCAGCGGACAAACAGAGGTTAATAGCATCAGGTTCAGGTATTATTTCAAATTATGCATTGTTTTAATCTCTTATAAAATTTTATTATAATTGATAAATATGTAGGCAAATATACTAAATTATAGAAATTTCTTGAATTTCACTGTTATGTTGTAAATTAAATGGTTTTTTTATTTAATTCGGCCCCTTACACATGATTGGTACATACTTGGTACATGGTTGGATGCACTTGTTTATGGTATAGGTTGATTATAGGTTGGTGAATGGTTGATGCACTTGTTTATGGTACAGGTTGGTGCATGGTTGATGCACTTATTTATGGTATAGGTTGATTATAGGTTGGTGCATGGTTGATGCACTTGTTTATGGTACAAGTTGATTACAGGTTGGTGCATAGTTTATGTGCTTGTTTATAATACAGGTTGATTATAGGTTGAGGTACATGTTGACGCATAGTTGATGCATGGATAAGATTAATTGGTATAGGTTTACAACGATATATCTCACAGTGATAGTGTGACAGTGGTTCAATCATTCTACTTCTACTTTAGGGTGACAGGATGGAGAAAGGACATGTGGTTGTAGCCACCTTGCGGTTGTAACTAAAGAACATAGGGGGTTGTAGCCTCTTGCTGGTTGTAGATAAAGAATTGGGGAGTTGGAGCTTCCCTCAGGTTGTAGCCTAAGAAACTAGGGGGTTGAAGCCTCCTTCCAGTTGCAGCTGGAAAAAAAAGAAAGGTTGTGCTTCCAATGAATGTAATTCTTCAAGACATATAAGAAAAAGTATTCTTTGGTTTTCTCCTGATTTGGGTTTCCATGTAAAACACCGGTGTACTGTGTATGTGTATGATTGTTCATTTTTTCATTGCTTATTTACTCTGCAGTTATTGGATGATAATTCTTCATTGATATAACACTTGGATTATATGGTTAAAAGGGATTAAATTTCTCTATTACTGATTCACCCCCCCTCTCAGTAATCCAACAACTATAAAATTCCTTGTCATAGGTACTATAATTTTTCTTTGCCTTAGACAAGGTTTCAGAGTGGTAAGCAATGGGGTGTCCTCCCTGTTTAAGTACAACACCAATAGCATATTGTGAGGTGTCATACTCAATCTCAAAGTGTTGGGAGAGGTCTGGCATATGTAAAACAAGAGATGAGCAGAGGGAATCTTTGAGCTGAGAAAAGTGAGTAGTTTCTTCTTTGGTCCAGATGAATGTAGAAGAAGTATTTGAGAGATGATGCAAAGGTCGAGAAATATTTGAAAAAGAGGGAATGAACTTATGATAGAAATTGATGCCAACCAAAAAGTTTTTCAACTCCTTATCTGAAGAAGGTAGAGGCCATTGTTTCAATGCTTGCATGCGAGATGGATCTGGTTGAATACCCTCTAAGCTAACCACAAAGCCAATATAGGGGACTGAAGTCTGACCAAAATATGATTTCTTCTCTTTGACTTGCAACTTGTGTTCTTGGAGAATTTGGAGAACTTGTTAGACATGTTGCATGTGAGTGTCCCATGTCCAATTGAAGATGAGAATGTCATCTAAGTAGATGAACACAAATTGACCCAAATGTGCTTTAATGATTTCATTGATGAGACTCATGAAAGTGGTTGGGGCATTGGTGAGACTGAAAGGAATGGATTTCCTCTAAAAAAGACCAAATTTGGTCTGGAATGTTGTTTTCCAAACATCATCTGAGTTCATTCGAAGTTGATGGTTGTCGGATGTCAAATCCAATTTAGTAAACCACTTAGCTCCTTGGAGGGTGTCAAGTAGTTCCTCAATCTGGGGAAGGGGGTAACGATTTTTTATTGTGGCTTTGTTCAAAGCTCGGTAATCAGTGACAAGGTGCATTTATGAGGTATCTCATTTAGGGATAACAAAATTGGTTTAAGCACAGGGAGAAGATGAAGGTTGGATGTGGCCAGAGTTGATGAGGTCGGTCAGTTGTCTTTCCATTTCCTTTGCTTCTCTTGGGGGCAACCGATAAATAGGGGCATTAGGTAAGGTAGATTTGTGGATGATATGAATGGAATGGTCAATGTGGCTGGAGGGGGCAAGTCCCTCCAAAGGTTGAAATACCTATGCGAACTCATGGAGGGGAGTCATAGTTTTAGGAACATGGTGCATTTTATTGTTTGGTGTTATTGGGTGCACCAAATAGAGAGAAAAACATTGGTTTAAGTGTACATGTAGGATTTGTTCTTTGGTAGAAGGGGGTTTGGGTTTTGTTGTAGTTAAGATATAAGTGTCTTCTTATTTGGTAATTTTGTACTAGCAGGATTTGGCTAGATAAATAACATTTATTTGAGTTTGGTATGGGATACTTGACACAAACGCGCCACCCAACACATCCTCTACCATAGGACCTTCTCTTCCTTAAGCCCGAAGAGCTGAAATACTCTTCAAATCCCTTATCGGGACTTTCCAACACCCACAGGACTCTCCTTATGATCTCCCTTTGTCCTATCGGGAAATCGAACCTCACATGATCGCGAGTCCTGAACTCACAGGATCAGGTCTCACAAATCCCGAACCCTGATGAATATTCACTCACACTTTCCTTGCTCTTATCGGGAATTTCCTCGTCAGGAAATCGACACTTGCGCTATCGTGATCCACTGCCCTCACAGATCCTCAACTCCCGATGGCTCAGTCAACGCTGACTTTCTCCCACCTTATCGGGACTTTTTCTCTCTCTCAGCTTTGCACTATTGCAACTTCGCCACTCGCGATACCAAGTCCTCGAGCTTCCAACTCCCGATACCCGATGCACCAAAACGTCGATACTATCCTATCGCGCTTTTGCAACCTCACGTCCTCGTGACTTGAAACTCCCAAGATTTGGGATTTCACCCTGTGAACCCCCGAGTTCACGAGATATTCATATCTCTGCCACCTATCTTCCACTCACTCTTGTGGTCCCACACGCTACTCTATGGTTATCAGAGTATCGCTTCTCGTGATATCTCACTTCTTGATGCAATCCCTTGCAGCTCCAACTCACGAACCTCCGAGTTCACGATATGCCGATGCCACTTGGCGTTGACTCTCTGTGAGGGTTGACCTTCCAACACCTATCCTCCACTATGATCCTTAACCCCATCGGGAAATCGTGTATCGGGATATCACAATTCCTGTTGTCATGTACATGGGACTTTCAATTTCCCGATCCCCGACTCCTTGGGATCTCCTGACACGTGTCCCTACTGATGGACGGTTCAAAGCACCCATCGAGATATTGCGGATCATGATTCCAACATGCAAGAGTTCTATGTCTTCGAAAACTCCGATTCCCCGATTCACGACTCTTCGGGATCTCTGGCCACGTGTCCCTGCCAATAGACAGTGTTGATCCTGTCGAGATATCGCGGTTTCCATTGTAACGATTTCCTCACTCCTGGAATCCACAACGTATTAAATCCTGACTCCTCTCCTGATGTCTGACGCGTGTCTTCCGCGATCAATGGCTGAGATTCTCCGTAGAAGTTTCGAGACTCGAAAGGTCTCAATTCTCTCAACCTTCAAAACCCCTATGCCTCCAATATCCTGATGACTTTGTCTAGGACTTCCCCTCTACACACTAGGGCTTCAACCCTGCGCAACTCCTCGAGATCTAAAGGCTGACAGGATTTCACAAATTTCCTCTGCGAATCCTGACCATCAATTTATCCTCCTTGAATAATGATTGAGAATGGATAAGTGTTCCTCCTCAGAAATTGCTCTCCAACGCCTGCGCTTGCAACTCCTTGCTTGAACATTCCATGGCACAAACCTCCTGTGCTCTCTTTTAACAATATCATGAAGGTTCTATACCTCCTGATCTTTTCCACTCTAATTCTTTCAGAGGGACTTGCACGCACTCCTTGAGGAAACCCTGTAAACACTTCAAGTGTTCAAACATCTTCGACTCTGCGCACACCTGCAACAACAGTCCTTGATTTCCTTGCTCAGATTCATGACTAAGACTTCCTCTTCAGCGTGCGCACTCCTTGCATAGCTTCAACAACCCACTTCCACTTCTGGGTGAATGAGAAGAAGAGTTAAACCACCTGAGCCTCCATCAACGCACTCCTTTCGGATGGTTTCAACTGCACACTTTGCAGGAATCTCCTGGCTCGGATAGAGAAACAATTGAACCTCATTCTCTCTCCCTTTCAGACTTCAGTTTGAAACATGAAATCACATGCACAACATATACAAATCAAATGAATAACAAGAAAGAAAACATTCATGAGCATAACATCAATACACAGATAAAACAACACAAACCATGAGCTTGAATCAAAGCTTCCTTCTATTAATTCAAATGCCTATACATGGGTGTTCTTCATACAATATTCTCTTCTTTCTCTTCTCTTCCCCTGAATGCTTCCTCTATTATTATTTTACAATCTTACAATGAGGGTGTCTATATCCATTTTCCCTCTCGGACTCTAAACTATCAAATCTAGACTTAAAAATCCTATCTACCAGCATTAACTAGATTAAATGTCGACTATCTACCAAAGGACGAGAGATTAAAGGCTCAAGGTCCAATACAATATACAAATGCGCCTTCATAAATGGTTCATTAAAGACTTGCGCAACAATCCCAAAGTATTTTCAAAAATTTGGGTTGGTTTGTCCAGCTGATCTTCGCTTGATGTGCTAGCTCGCTTGATGATTTGGCGATGCTCCTACATCAATACTGAGTAGGAAATCTGCACAATCCAAGGGGGAGACATCACAGAGGACAGTATCTTTGAATTGGCCTGTGGAGAAAGTGACCAAACAACACTTGGAAACTAGGAGGCGAGGGCCATCCTTTTGGACCCATCTGAGTTGATAGGGTTGCGGATGTGGAGTGGTGACAAGAGTAAGGTGGTTGACTAGGGCTTGAGACACCAAATTTTTCTATCTTCCATTGTCCATAATCAGTAAAACCAAGGAATTTTTGATTTGGCAGTTATGGGTTAAGAGGGGTTGGGTGGATGTGTTCGAATCTTCCTGAGTCATTAAAATCAATGAGGGATATACTTCTGTGGGATTGTCCAGAGGAACTTCTTAGGTATATTCTACTTGGGAAGGTGGAATGAGCTCAGTGAGTAAAGTTTTTTTGGTTTTTAGATTTTGGAGGATTCGACAATCTGATGAATTGTGTGAAGTAATTTTGTGGAATGAGCACCAGAGTGTCCTTGTAGTTGTATTGGGTGTGGAGTTTTGAGTCCGAAAAGGTGGAAAGTGGGTTGAGGGATGGGAGCTAGATGGTTAAGAGGCAAAGGGGTTGGTGTAAGGGCGAGAGTGATGAATATGACCTCTAGGAGCAACTTTCTTTTCTATAGCCAAAGATCTCTGAAATGTTTTATCTAAAGTTGGATTTTCAAATAACTCTACTTATCGAAAGAATTGAATTAATAAACCAGCCAAAAATTTTAATATGAGTACCTCTTTCATATCCGGAACATGAAGTAAGAGGCACATATTTCAAAATAAGTCTATGTATCCTTGCACTCCTTGTGAAGGGAGTTGTCAAAGTTGGTGTCATTTGATCCAAAAGGATTGCACATACCCAGGTGGGTAGAAGTGATTTATCAAAGCTTCAGAAAGTCAAGTTTTGATGGGTTGCTAAGTAGAGGATTCTGGAGCATCCCCAATCTCTATCACAAATGTGGTCTTTTCTTTCTCTGTATCCCACCAAGTTTGTGCCAATCCTTCTAATTGAAAGGAAACAATCTAGAGTTTTCTCTCCTCGATAAGGCCTAGACATGTATTGAAATAGGTGGATAGGCTATGGATCGAGGAATCCACCATTTCACCATTTGTTTTCCCAACAAACTTGGGTAGTTGGATTCGAGTGTTCAACTAGAATGGATCTAGATTGTTTTGTTGTTGCATTATGAGCAACTCACTGAGGATGGAGGCAAGATCTTGGATGGGATTTGATGTATTGGAATCTAAGTTGACTACCAAAGGATATTTGCATTGAGGCATTGTGAGACCAGTTGAAGAGAAAATTTGCCCCTAGGTTGCAATGTTGATCAAAGGACTCTGTTTTGAGAAGATAGGACCCAAAACCCTGAGGCAACAGAGCTTGAACTGGTCTAGAGGGAGAAATCTATATTTTTTTAGTTCTTTGGAGCTCCTCTCTATGGAAAAGGAGATGTGGGCACCCTTGGGGCTTATGAGATCTATGGATCTTCTTTCATAAAATGGAAACCCTAGAATGGGAAAACTATGGATTATTTCATGAAAACCCCCAAAAGCAATTTGGCTCAATCTTCAAGATCAGAAGAATTTCCATGGATCTTGAGGCTCTCATACTAATTGATTTTCCCAAGAAGTAAATCTATAGGAGAAGGTGACCACACAAGCCATAGCTCGACTTCTAACTAAAAACTCTCCTCAGGGGCACGAATCTGAACAGGGGCTCACCATTAGTTTGGGTGACCAAGAAAATGGGGATCTAGACTAGGGTGACCCGAGATCAGCCAAGAGGTTTTGGCGATATTAGAGTGACCTCCAGGGATTAGTGGGAGAATCCCAGTGAATCCATGGAATAAGGTGCACTCACTTCATTCCCACAAAGAAGAAACCAACAAGAGCATAAACCCCAGTTGGTGCGCCCTCCCTTTTGCCTCAGAAAACTCGAAGGAAATGATTTTCTCCCTAAGAGACTGGCTAGCTAATGAGATAGTATTTCTCTCAGAGGTGGAAGCATGGAAAACAGAGTCACCAGAAGGAAACCATGAAGGAAGGCGCAGTGGTTATTCTTCAGAAACCCTAAAAACGAAATTGTCATGAATGTAAAATGCAAACTCAGAAAAGAAAACAACCAAGACACATTCTTCAGAAGAAAAGGAAAGAATTATTTATTTTAGTCCCGTTTCACCTTATATACGAAGGGAACCATTTATTTTACATATATTTAATTCATCGTCAAAAGGTGAAGAAGTGTTATGCCTAGGTGATTGACTTGTGCGCCCTAGGTGGGCATTCCCCTAGGTGGCCTACTTGGCCCAAATGAGCCAATTTTAAGATTTGTATGGTAGGAAATGCAATAGTCCACTAATTTGGTGTTGTGGGTGGGAAATCCCTCCTACGGACTAGCACTAAGGGTTTTATCATGCATGCAAAAAAGACCTAAAGATTCCTACTTTCTACCATCATTCCGGACCTAATCCCCATTATTCTTAAACAAATATGTAGTTAAGAAGATCAAGTCAACATACCTTATTTTGGGCATTTTGATATCGATCCCTCTTCACACTTGGTCGCTCTTTGACTACAAATCTCCTCCCAAGGCTGGCCTACATTCATAAAGGGAAGACAAAGAACTCGACATGTATTTGATCTATAGATTAATGGGTTAGAGATTTGATCGACATGTACACAATAAAAAATGAAAACCTCATATTGTGGGATGGAAAAATTACTTATTTATTATTAGCTTCATTAAAGTGACTTAAAATGATGAATTCGGCCACTGCTCCACGAAACCTGGTCCTGTACTCCTCTTCAATTGTCCTCCAACTTCTTTTCTCTATACTTCTCTTTGCACAAGGATGGATAAAGGTTGGGACAAGGGGAATGCTCAATTGGGTATAGTATATTTACTATGATTCTCCTCTTCCAAATGGGACCCCTAACCCTTCTTTTATAGGCTAGAAGAATCTAGGTATTTGGTCGAATTTATGGCCATGCATGGTCGAAAGGATTAGTTAAATTACCCAAAGTTGTGTGCTCCCTCAGGAACTTTCCATTTTTCATGCTTTTGTAGGTACATGCAGGTTGTCTTGGGTTAGCTAGCATGTACATGCATGCAGTAATGCAGCAAGGCACATGGTTCTTTATAAAAGGGGTTTTTAAGAAGAGTTGTTCAACAATGTTTTGGCAAAGAAGGAATATGAGATGGCCTCATGCCAAGGTAAGCAAGTCTGGTTCAAATTAGGGTTACAACAGTTGGGACAACCCAACATATAGAGTGGTACTTGGGCCAAAATTTCTCAAGGATATGGAAGACCAGATTGTTAGAATTAAGGAATTTATGGAGATAAGAACAAGATAGCTAGAGAATTTAAAGTGGGGGAGCATGTTCTTTTAAAAGTGAAGCCCAAGAAAATCTCTTTGAAGTTGGGTAGTTATACAAAGCTAGCAACTAAATTATATGGTCGATTTGAGATATTAGAAAGAATAGGTCCAGTTGCATACATGTTTTCATTGCTTGCTTCCATGAATGTGCATAATGTATTTCATGTCTCTTTGATAAACAAATATGTACATGATCCTAGCCATGTTATTGACTAGCATCTGATTTAGGTAAAGATAGAGGAAGACTTTTAGGTCCATCTGATGTGAATATTGGATAGAAAAGTCAAAATGCTTCGGAACCAAGTTATAGAGATGGTAAAAGTCCAGTGGAACTGCTACTATCCTAAAGATGCTACTTGGAAGAAACTTCAATTATAGTTATCCAGAAAGAACTTCAATTACAAGGAAACTCTAATTAAATTTTAAATAATGGATTTGAACGTGTGAACTAGTGTCCCATTTCCATGTTTCTTCTTCCACATATGAATATTCTTGACCTCCATATGACTCTTCCATCAAACACAGTGATAAAAAATCTCAATCATGCTCGAATAATTTATTCGACCATATGCAACACTTACCTTCAAAGTTTACCAAGAAAATCTCATGGGTTCTTTGATCATATGCAAGCTGCTCGATCCCAAAAGAACTCATTGGATCATTTACTCTAATATTCCCCAAGGATTTTCTAATACAAATGTTGCTAATATTGATCCTGAATTGAACCGTTCAAATGAAAATAGCCACATCTTGATTCTTTGTAATGCTTTGTATTTTGGTCTGTGTTTTGCCCTGTTGTTATGGCTTTGATTTTTGTGTTTATAATCCTTTTCATCCCTTCCATAGAAACAATGGTTAACAAAGAATTGTTAATGATGTTGTAACAAACAAATAATATCTCTTCATCCCAATTGCTTACCATCAGCCTCCCATATTTGTACTTGAAAGCTGAGATTTCTCCTCTCCTTTGTTGTCTAACTGTCGGAGATTCAGGAGTTCGAAGAACTCATTCATATGATGGGAATTCATTTTTTGGATCTGTCAAACACTCCAGAGATTACCTCAAGGTTTCAAAACTTCTGATACGTGGTCTCATTTTAATGTCTACCAAAAGTTTACGTGGTGGTTTTATTAATGGAAAAATGTTGTGCAATGCAACACCTCACTTGTAGTTTTATAAACTCTCCATGTATGGCATTTCCTCTTCCAAAACCATTTTCTTCTCTTCTCTTGCCATTCAATGAAGACGTCTCAAACTTATTTCAACATGAAATACATGATGTTGCTTAGTGTCATAAATGCTTTACCAACTTATGTGTAGTCTTCTGCAATGATTAGTGCACATAAGAAAGAATATTTTGGGGATTCATAAAAACTACAAAAAAATTCTATGGTAAGAAGAACAATCATAAAGGGTTTTTTTTTTTTTTTTTTAATAAATTTAAATAATTAGGTCTAATTTGAAGGATGTTTTCACTCATATTTTGTAGATTTCAATTACTTATATTTTGCTAAATATAAAGAAGGTAAATGGGGTTAGTAATTTTGGTATCCTTCCATATAGTGGCTCATGTGAGGTTTGAATCAACTAATGATTTGTAAGACTTGGTACTTAGAAGTTATTTCGAAAATTAAGAAAGGTTAGTAAATTATATAAAAGACATGTAAATGTAAAAGTGAATGAGACAAAAAGAGAGAGAGAAAGAAAAGAAATAAGTGAACAAAGAAAAATAGAATAGGAGAGGAGAAGAGGGGTAGGAATGGGAAATAAAGGGCCATGCCTCTATGCCTTCCCATTCCCAAGTCTCCCTATTTCTTTCATTATTTTCACTTTCAAAGGGATTTTATATGGCCAAGAAAGAAAGGTGCATTTGAAATGAGAGTTAAGCCATGGTTCAAACCTATTTTTATGTGGAAAGTTTTAGGGCTACATTTAGTTTATTTTTTGGAGCTTCCAAACACTCCAAATATTAACTCTAGGTTTCAAAACTTATGATATGTTGTCTTGGTTTAATGTCTACCAATAGTTGAATTGAACTTGGATTTAAATTTTACGTGGTAGTTTTATTAATGGAAAAATGTTGTGCAAGGAAACACTTCACTTGTAGTTTTATAAAGTCTCCACTTATGGCATTTCCTCTTCCAAAACCATTTTCTTCTCTTCTCTTGCCATTCAATGAAGACATATCAAACTTATTTCAACATAAAATACATGATTTTTCTTAGCTTCATAAATGCTTTACCAGCTTATGCTTACTTTTCTACATTGAATAGTCCACATAAGAAGGAATATAATTTCAACATGAAATACATGATGTTGCTTAGATTAATAAATGCTTTACACACTTATGATTACTCTTATACAATGAATAGTCCACATAATAAAGAATATTATGGGGATTCATAAAAACTACCAAGAAAACTATGGTGAGAAGAACAATCATAAGGGCTTGATATTTTTTTGTTTGCAAGAAATTTAAATAATTAGGTCTAATTTGAAGGATGCTTTCATTCATATTTTGTAGACTTCATTCACTTATATTTTGTTAAATATGAAAAAGGTAATTGGGGTTAGTACTTTTGGTATCCTTCCATATAGTGGCTCATGTGAGGTATGAACCAATTAATGGTTGCAAGACTCCATAAATATAAGGTATTTTGGAAATTAAGGAAGGTTAATAAACTATATAAAACACAATGTAAATGTAAAAGTGAATGAGGAAAAAAGAGGGAGAAAAAGAAAAGAAATAAGTGAACAAAGAAAAATAGAATAGGAGAGGGGAAGTAGTTCAGGAATGAGAAATGAAGGGCCATGCCTCTTTGCCTTCCCATTCCCTAGGTCTCCCTATTTCTTTCATTATTTTCACTTTTAAAGGGATTTTATATGGCCAAGAGAGAAAGGTTCATAGGGAGCCAAGAGTTGAAATGAGAGCTCATCCATCCTTCAAAACTAACAGTGGAAATTTTTAGGGCTACATTTTTCCCATAGGTTATTTTTTCATGTTTTTTTCAAAAAAAAATTCTCCAATTTCCATTTTTCCTATGATGATTTTCCCAAATTCTACACGATAAAAGTATTTTGATTCTCTAGATTTACTCTATATGATCCTTATAAATTTGAATATTTTTACAAAAAAATATTGCTAAACATTTTATGGTTGACATTAAGAATTAGTAAGAATTTCTTTATTTTAAGATAAATATGAATCCTTAAAAAATTTCCTCCTTTCTAAGGTAAAATAAATGTGTTTATTATGTGATTGATTCTATTTATGTGGTTTAATGGATTGAGTTTGACACTGATCTCATTCATATTAAATTGTTGCTTGGTTATTTTATGGGTGTAAGAACTCAACTTCTAATATAGTTTTATGATTTTCATTTATAGTTTCATCATCCATATAAAATACAACAACACTAACAACTCTATAATGTCCACCATATGATTTACTCAAAATGATGAGATCTAAGACCATAATGAAAGAGTTGTTTGTTTAGTAAAAGACCAAAGTGAAAGAGTTGTTTCTTTAGTAATCAATTATTACCCTTGGACTCCTCCCGAATATGTAGGTTTTACATTTTCATTCTCTAACATTGAATTGTATAGTAGTAGAGTAATTATCTCAAATGCATCTCTATCCTAAAGTATGTGTCTGTTGAACTTATAGTGGTACAACATTTGGAAAGTAGAGAGTTTCATACTGTGACATGAGTATATTTCATAGGAGAGTTGCATTAAAGTTGGAGTCTAAAACCATGCACACAAGGGAAATGTTGAATGGTCGATGGCTAAAAGACACCACAAACCAATAATTGCCATATCTCTTCATTGACATGCATAATCATATAAGTCATTCCTTTATCAAATACATTTACATTGTTGGCCCTCATTTGAAGTGTGGATATTCATATCAATAACAATGACATTAAGAAAGGATTCTTATTCCTTATGAATGGTGGAGCAATATTTATTATTGTACTATTGGAATTGTTATCCCCAATTTCATGGGATAGCTAGGAGATCATGTCTCAAGGCCCACAGGTCCTAGACATGGAGTACCACGGGTAGGATTGACCTAAGAATGGCCCTAGAGGGCTGATATTTCTTCTCTTTCATCAGACTTGTCTTGTCAGCACTAGAAACATCCATCACCTTCGGCTTGGACTTGTATCGGAGAAGACTCTTTCTCCATGAGGTAATTGGTCTAGGTATCATGGTATGTGTCATTTTTTATCATTATAACCTTTAAATATATGCATCTTACTCCTTTTGTTTATGAAAACTACTTGGATCTTACATTGACCCGCTTGACCATGATTGGGGGGATTGACAGGGTGCCCTAGCAAGATTGTGTCCATAGGTTTTGGTTTGTCACCAAGGGATTTTTTAAGATCCATCATCCGCTCCTGTCATGTCATCACTTTTACATCCTATTTCTCACTCATCTGTCCCATTCCCATAGCTTGGGCATTAGGATGATCTAGTTGTGGGGTTACACCTTGTATTGTGGGAAGAAGGGGCTAAAGGCACAGAAGGTAAAAGCAGCTGGTAAAAGATAAAAGCCATAAAAAATGAAACCTAGAGATGCCTTGCCCAGGGATCCCCGAGAAGGCAATAAAAAGCCTCTAAGAAAGAAAGAAGAGGGACCCGAAGAAAAATAACAAAACAAGACCTAGCCAACAGGATAGGGGGTCTCATAATGAGCTAGCCTATTATGTTCATGGGTACCTAGCAGTATGAAATTGCCATTATCTGGTTACCATGCCAGGGCAGTGACCTTTGGCTGCATGGCCAAGGGAAAGAGGGTCTCATCACGAGCCAACCTTATCATATCTGTGAAAGTGCTTGTGGATAACACTTCCAGCTCTGGTCACCATGCCAAGGCAGTGTCCTCTAGTTATACGTTGAAATAAATAAGAAAAATCAATAAAGAAAAGAAATAATAAAGGCAATAAAGGGCTTGGAAAGAATTGCATTCATGATAGGTACAACTTGCCTTCTACAAAGGCACCCACAGGTAATATCGTACACCCCTGTCTTTCACTCTACCCATATGTTTGGACATCCCTTGACCACATCACCTCATTTTACATGGCTTGGACGATATCCTCTAGAAACTTTCCTTTTCTTATGGATGCTGGCCCAATACGGTATTTTGTCCTTTTCTTCGGCTTTGTATTGTAAGTCATTGTAATGTCTTTGAGCTATTGAATGATATATCAGGGGTTTTATGCATGTATTTGATAAAATTAATGATGATATGTGATTGAAATTGCTATAATCACTATGACTAATGAGCCCATGGAGGGCAAAGTTTTTGATGTGCAGGACCATGCCTGATGGATAGGTACCAGTTGGACCGATACACATGGGGAGATGATTATCTCGGACCTCCATGGGGATGAAGAGCACATTAGATGGTTGTTGGGACCCAATCAGGGGTAGAGACAAGACAATGATTGGTTGAGCCTTTTCACATGAGAAGAAGAAGGACGTTCCACCCAGGACACTTTGGCTGAGCCCAACCCATGGGGGTTGACCCACTTCAGATGGAACATTTTCCTTTTGATGGCCAGGACGTCACCCATGAAGCCTTGATGTCACATTGAGCATGTGCCATTTTGATAGGATGGTTGGCACGTGTGGCATCTTGGAGTAGCCCAGAAAGGGCTAACGTCTAACTTTTGGATGCTAGACTAGCCCCAAAAGGGCCTAACGTCTCCCTCAAAGGGGCTTGACGTCTCACATTTTTGCTCATTCATGTCTTTTACTTACCAGTTAATGTAAAAACATTATGATTTTGGTTTGTAGCCTTGTCAGATATTTTTAATGACCTAATTTTAAATAAAGGTCATGATACACTATATATTGAGGATGTTTTTCCCTCATTTGAAGATAACACACAACTCACTCTCTTGTGAGGTCTGATTTTTGTGCCCTACTTGGGTATTTGGTCTTTTAAAGTGAGGTGCACTTTTTGATGGAAGGATTTTCTTGGCATGTTTGGCATTTCTCTTGAAGGAAGGTTTACAACTACGGTTTGCATATGCTTTTCATCATGATATGTAAGTGTTTTTCTTGCAAAACTTCTTAATTGAATGGTTGTAGGTTTATAATTCTATAATTTATTTATAAATTTGTTGATTTTAAAACCCTAGGTGACAAGCACACAAGTAGGTCCTTGTCTCATGTTCCCTTAGAGAGAAATTTTCATCCAATGAAGAAGGAAAAAAGAGCCTAGCCTTTGCTACACTCTTCTCACTTCTTCCCTTAAGCTAGCTTTGATTTTTAAAGGTTAAAAGGAGGGTGATGTCCCAGGCCTAGGTTATTTACACCTAGGGCCATCCATCTTCTAGGGTTTTAGTGATAGAGCCTTGCCTTTGCAACACTCTCCCTCACCTCATCCTCTTGTTTTATCTCTTCTCAATTGCTAACCATTTTTCCAAGTTTGACCTAAGGAATAAGGAATGAGCATGAGGCCTTGCTTTCCCCTAGGGTTTTGATTCTAGGGCCCTGCCATTATAGCACTCTAGAACCCTTCCCTCTTGTCCTTACCCGTCATCTCTTCAACTTTGTGTCCTCTCCTTATTTGACTCCATATACCCTTAGGCACCGATCTTAGACACACAACGTTGAAGTGATAGTGCTCAAACCAATTCTCAAAACTTTAAATTTTGAAACCCTAACTAACTAGCTAACCCTAACTAGGTTGACGTCACACTTGGTTATTCCATCTTGACTCAACAACTTTTGATGATAATAAATTAGATGATGATTGAAAGCATTTATTGAATAAATATTGGTTAGATGCATTGTTGATTACATCATCTCAGTAGTTATCGATGAATTGATACTTCTCCATTTCTATGTTGACAAAACGTTCATCTCATTAATATCTGTTGTTTCACATTTTTTTGTTAGATAGTCATATGAAGTACTAACCCACTGATATATAGCCTACATACATATTATCTTGTTATTTTCTTGTTCCAGGCAGATGTTCTCTTTTGGGCATACACTTCTTTATTGGTTGATTAGCCAGACTATCTGACCTTTGGTGGTAACTTGTGAGGAGGAAATTTTTCCTTGATCTTTATACTTTGGCCTCCTCAAAATCCCAGGTTTCTAGGGACGTCTCCTCTAGGCTAACCTCCCTAAATAGAAAGAACCTCCCCATTGAGGTGAAATCTGGTGGGGAAGGTTCATGTTACGCCAGTTTGGCCTCAATCCTCTAGCATTTTGACCTAGCTACAAACTGTGCGATAACATGAATAACAATGGTTGGTAATTGAAACAGATGGAAATTTAAACATGATTCATTTAATAGTGTTGGAGTCTCTTTTTGTGGGTATAATTAAAGAATAGTTACCTTTGATCATTGAAGCATTATAACAAAACCTACTAGTCTAAATTGGGATATATCTAAAAGTGCTCAATGGACTCATCTAGAAAAATATCTCTACGTCCCTTTGTACTTCACCTTTATGTTATGGATGCAATTTATGTGCTTATAATTGTGATACCTTAGTTTTAATCCCCATATTAAATAATCTATTTTGTGAATTTATGAAAGGCCAGAGTGCCCAAACAATTAAAAGAGGCAAGTGTGCCTAGGAAATGTAATGCTTTGATCATTATCAATAATAAATACATCATTGTCTGCTAGACAAATAATGACAAGAGTTATAGGGGGATATGATTCTACAAGAGAGGGGGATTAAGGGGCAAAGTGTTTATTTTATATATATTTTTAACCATTTTTGTTTTAATGGAGAATACGAGTTACATGAGGTTCTTTGGGGGAAGTCCATGTGGTTCTTTAATTCCAAGAAAATAGATAAACCCATTTTTGGTCTAATGGGGGGTTCACTCACTCATTCATTGTTCATTGTTAACATTTTTCATTCTATTCTCTCTCCATTCATTCTTTCACCCACTCTTCATTCCTCATTCATTTTGATCTTGGCTTGGGAAAGAAAAATGAATTGTTGAGAGGATCCATGGTTTTGTTGGCAGTAATGAATGTTGGTGCCATGAATTAATCCATGCATGTCCAATATGCATTGGCGTGTGTTAATTTTTTCCCACATTTGGAAATCCTGAGAGTCCCAACATGGATATTATTGACTAAATGCATTAGAGCCTTGGAAGGAGGTGGACAACCTCAGGACTGTGTGGCGAAGAAGGGGGTCCATTCTCTTGGGTTGTGCAGGCTGGGTAGAAGAGAGTTGGTGTACTTTGGATTGTTGTGTGTGTTGTGAAGCTTGTGATATATTGAATGCTTAATGGTTTGGGAAGTTGAGTGACACTCTAGAACCATCCTTATGGATTCATAGCCCTAACTTGGGGGTGACATTGTTTTTGAGACTTGAAACATCAATGTCTACAATTGGGTGGAATGTCCTTGGTCTACAATGAGTTGGTGATTCATTTCATTAAATATAATTCTCTGTGTCATGAGTTTCTCTTCTTATACATTTATTTCCATTATGTATTGATTAATATCTCTGAGATGTGCACTTATGATGTGCCTGATTGTTGGTTATTTCTATGCATGGCATGTTTAAACATTCTTTACAATGTAGCATGATCCTTGATCTCTGCATGCAAATATTTCATGCATGTTAATTAATTAACAATTTATTAGAATCTAAATTTAGTTCAGAAATGAGTTTTGAGGTAGCATAGCCTGACCTAGGGGGTGGTTGGGTATGTTATAGATTGGTATAAGAGTTTATGGTTGAAACGCCAGATTGTTATAGGACGAAACTATTAGACACAATATTATGGTATTGTCATTAAGAATGAATGTTTCGTTGAGATCTTAAATCTCAAGATACATAGAGTTGCAGAGATCACGCAAAATCTAGATCATTGTGAATATAGAGATTCTTTGTAAAGGATCGTGGAATTGTGACCATTCCCTTTTGTATTCGAGAGCGATCACAACTGTTGAAACATCGAATTCTAGTTTGAAAGTTAGGTGAATGAGGACCGTTAGATAGATGTGAAACCATAGTCTAGGAGAGATTAAGTCACAAACTTCAGATCAAACTAGTCGATCATCAACCATTGATTGAAGCCAAGAGGTGATGGAAAAATATGAAACTTCACTGCTTCACTGATTATTGGAGATAGGAAAAAAGGATGAAATCATGAAGGATGAAGTCACAAAGTCCCATCGATTGTCCAATATGATAGGAAGTTCTGGAGTAATGCGATTCATAGATCTAGAATGGAAGGATAGAGAAGTTTCATGACTTTGAAACTTTGCTGCTTCGGAAATTACTAGAGACTAGGAAAAGCCATGAAACGTTGAAGCCGTGAAGTGCTGAAGCTATGAAGTGTTGAAGACATGAACTACCAAAGCCACAAAGTGAGAAGCCGCAATCCGTGAAATCATGTAGGCTGTCAGATCTGGGGTGGATAAATGTGGACCATTCACTTGGTTGATGATGTGTCTTATGCGATGTGGCAGGGGTGTCATGTGGGGACATGTGTCACATGAATTTAGTTCCTTTTGGACCTCAACCTATCCATTTTTGGGTGAGATGTGGTACACATATGAAGGGTCCACGTCACCATAGGTGACATCAACATGCAATGTCATATTTGATATTATGGCCTCTAATAATGTCCAACATCTCTACCAGCAAAAGTGTCAAAGGCTAAAGTCGTGAATTCACGGAGATCGTCGATCTAAGATTCCTTCAAAATGTTTCTCAATCGTTAGATCAAGAAGTGGAAGGATGGCATAAGCACTTTGACAAGTATCACTCCGAGGGATTTTAATGACTAGAGAGTTGTAATGTCCCATAGTCACGAAGTGTTGAAGTCCCAAAATGAATAAGGACCATCCATCCTAACACTTGATTGAGTCCTAACCATTGGATTAAACTAGTGGAAGGATATCGTAAGAAGAGGTGTTAATTGATGGTATGCGTCATCACCAATTTATGACCACTTCGAAAGGTATCACTCCAGGGGATTTGAAGGACTCAAGAGTTGTAATATATTTTGGACACGCTGACCACACTGAGAGGTCGGGGGGTGAATCAATGTAGGTATCTTTTTCAAACTTCCCTTCACAAAACTCCTTAGTTAGAAATCACCATTTACTTCTTACTTATTATTATCATTTATAACCAGTTCAATGTGAACATATATCAGCAACATGTAACAACAATATAAATAATCAATAACTCATCCCCATAAGGAACATAAATAAAACAAGATGTATGTACAATTTTATTTTTATTATGGACTACAAATATTCGGTTATTAGAAACAACTGAATAGAGTACAACTCTACAAGAGCACCATATTTGTAATGCAACACTTAGCTTACACAACTCATCACTAGTTGAGAGGAGTATTTAATCCTCAACAGATACTAATCTGTCAATAGGTACACGACCTGTCAGTAGTGCAACACACGTATGTATGCACCCTACTAGTAGTATAGCTCATGTATGTACGGTGTTTGTTTGTACTACAACCAGTGTATGCCTTCTGAACAATTAGGGTTTTCTCTCCTTGATAAAATCAGATCCTCTATAGCCTTAAGTCACATCCACTTATGTATTTCACTATCCAATATGAACCATAACCAATCAAAACACATCTATTCTCTCCAACAACTTACTCATGCTCCTCAACCATACAATATGAATGCTACTTAATCATGTATAAGCTACTAATATACTATGGAAATCATATCAATACTGAACCATAAGAGTGTTTCTCACTCTATCAATCAACCAACATAAGCATATCACAACAACCATACCAAGAATGCCTTAAGCATTCATGATACAATAAGCAAGAGTATCCATCAAGAAAACTATGTAACAACACTAGAGTTTCTATGGAAGATATGATCCCATAGAATGCAGATCTCGAAGTTTCTCTAGCCTTCAAGAACTTGGCACCAACTTACACTCAAGTCTCCATGACTTCATCAACTGTATGTGATCTGACTTTATTCAGCCCACATGTGTACATGCTCTGTCTCATTGGTTCTTGTGTATGTAGGCGCTTTGGCCCACTCCTGCTCGCATACTCCTTCAGAAACTAGGGTTTTTGAACTTTTGAAACATTCGCCATCAAGATCTTAGACTTACAAAAACTTTGATGCATCCATGCGATCCTCCAGTAAATCTCTATCTCATAATAGATCTTCACTATATGCTCAATAGGTGTTTTTCACAATTGACCCTTGCCTCTTATTTATACTCTCCAAGTAGCTTCCTTAGAAGCATCTTCTAGACCACTTTTTCCACATAGTCACCTTAGTCCAACTTTGTCCAATTTTCCACTTGTCCATATATCCAATAGTCACTTGACCATTTAACCCACTTTATTCATTTTAGGGTTAACCCTCTTATAACCACTTTCCATAAATATAAATTTCTCCATTTACTTTATTATTTAAATAATCCTCTTGACTTTATCAGTTCACTTTATTATTTAAATAATTTATTCTTTGTAATAAGTTTGACTTCTTTGACCTTTTGGGGATTCTAGCCATAATATGAGGTTCCTCCAACTTTGTAATGACATAACTCTCAAACCATTGAGGATTTATGTGACATTCCACATACCACTGGAAATGGCATGACAAGCAATATCCATATAGGATAGTGTCACTGACAAATTCACTGACCTTCATCTCATTATTCCGCAACTAAGCATGGGTTCTCTAACCACATTTCTAGGATAACTCAACCACAAATTTTCTTCCCATGAGGGATTTCACCATAAGGGGACCACTTTGGATTTCATCCATTTGTACTTCCTATAAAACATGACAAGACAATAATGAGTCATCTTTACATCAATCCAACTGGAATAACCCATGACAATATATCACTATGACATTGTCCCTTTGTCGTTTATTCCATGCATGATCACATGATCTGATAGTCTATACATGAATGCATCAAACCATCAATGAAAACACATTGATCCATCTCAATCTATGCAACACATTGATCAATCAAACCATGTCAATCCATCTTCATCTGTGAATCACATCATATGACTACGACTCCACTCAATCCATTTACATCAAGGAAAATACATGATCCATCAATCACTACCTCAAGACATTATTCCTTTGACATCAATCCTTTGGAATCAATGAAAACATGATCCAACAATCTCTTGCTTTGACATTGATGAAAATACCAACATTGATGTCAACACCAATCATTGATGGAAACCTATAGATAGGTCATTGATATACATCAATAGTCATCTCAATCACATCAATGTGACTATCTCTCCCCCTTTGACATAAATGGAAAAGGTTCATTCTCTCCTTTGGGCTTCTTCCCCTACTTGAATGCCTTGATCTTACTATGAATAATCTCTCCCATTCTGAACAAGGGATATGATGTGACAATGAGCAACAATGTGTCCTACTTGATTACATCTCCAACACCTTAGGGTGCTATGAAATATTTCATTATTTCTTCTTGTATAAAATATGCATTCCAAAGATTTGTGACCATATTCATTACATGAGTAACAGTGACCATGAAAATCATTTTAATACCTTTTCTTTGGTGTCCATATTGAAGGTGTCTCTCTTATTTGAGGTGTGAAGATGAATTCTTGATATCTTCCTTGCATTGTTCTTTTAAAAATTTCCTTTCCTTGTGTAGATGGTTGACTTGCAACATTATCTCCATCCTTTGAGAGTGAGGGACTTACCTCATGCTTCTTTGAGGTGCTTGCTTCACCATGTGTAGGTTCTTTGTTGTATCCAAGACCTGATTTATCATTTGGTGATATTTGGCTATACAGTATCTCATTCAATATTGTTGAGCTATTCAAGAATTTGTTTGACTTACCTACTTTCTTTCTAAGATCAACAACTTCATCTTCCAACTTATGACATGACTCTTCCTTTTCATTTACTTGATTCTTTAGTAATTCCTCTACCCTTTTGGATTCTTCATTTTGGGTCTTGAGATGAATATTAACTTCAATACTTTTGCTAATCTCATTATCTACCTTCTTATTTTATTATATTTCATTCTTTAGTCTTTTGATCTCTCCTTCTTTTTCTTCTAATTGAGTCTTTTTACTTTCTTCTTATTCTTTGAGCATTTCCTTTAACTTCAAGATATGCCTTTGATTCTTTTTAAGAAACATTTATGTGTTCTCATAAATATAGTTATATTATATGTAACAATGGTCATAGTTGTATTCAAATAGACCCCATTCAATTTTTTTTTAAGATCTGATAGTTCTTCTACTTCTTCCATGGGATAACTATCATCTAATTCTACACAAACTATTTCTAGATTTTCTTCTTCACTTATAGAGAAATATTCAACATAATCATTTTTTGAAATAATGCAATCATGGAATTTTCGATATTCTTTACCTTCATTGATATTGATGGAATTGTTTTCAAGATCTTCCTTTTTTCTTTGGTATGTCATCTTTAGCTTTAATCATAGATCCTTGGCGGAAGTGCATTGTCCCATGCTCTCTTTTATAGAACTTGAGAGTCCACTAAGAATGGTCTTGAGAGCCAATGCATCATTCTTATTTTCTTCCCTTTGAGATGAAAACTTTGACTTGTTATTCAAAGGAATTGATCCACCAATAATTTCTTTCCAAATACCCTCTCCTATATCCTTCAAATGCTCTTTAATTTCTATTCGCCATGTAGAATAGTTTTCTTCACCAAGGATTAGAACTTCATCATCCATTTGTGTATCCATGGATCTCCTCCAAGCTTGTTAAGGCTTATATTGAAGGAATTCTTTGAGAATAATTGTTGGACACATCGACCAGACTTAGGGGGGGCGGGGGAGGTGAATCAGTGTAGGGATATTTTTCAAACTTCCCTTCACAAAACTCCTTAGTTAGAAATCACCATTTACTTCTTACTTATCATTTTCATTTATAACCAGTTCAATGTGAACATATATCAACAACATGTAACAACAACATAAATCATCAATAAGTTATCACCACAAGGAACAAAAAGAACACAAGATGTATGTACAATTTTCTTTTTATTATGGATTACAATCCTTGGGTTATCAACAACAATTGAATAAAGTACAACTCTTCAAGAGCACCATATCTGTAATGAAAGACTTAGCTTACACAACTCATAACCATACGAGAGGAGGATCCAATCCTCAAGAGATGCCAATATGTCAATAGGTACAATACCTGTCAGTAGTGTAGAACGTGTATGTATGTTCCATACTAGTAGTACAACTTGCGTATCTATGCTTATTTTCTGTACTACAGCCTGCATATGCCTTCTGAACAATTAGGGTTTTCTCTCCTTGATAAAATCATATCCACTGTAGCCTTCAGTCACATCCACTTCTATCTTTCACTATCAAATATGAGCCATAACCAATCACAACAAGTCTATGCTCACCAACAACTTATTCATGCTCCTCAACCATACAATATGAATGCTACTTAATCATGTATAAGAAACCAGTATACTATGGAAATCATATCAGTATTGAACCACAAGAGTGTTGCTCACTCTATCAATCAACCAACATAGCCATATCACAATATCCATACCAGGAATGCCTTAAGCATTCATCATACAATAAGAAAGAGTATACATCAAGACAATTATGTAATTTTATGAGAGTTCCTATGGAATATCTTAGCCTATATAATGAAGATATGGAACTTGATTAGGCCTTCAATAACTTGGCACCAACTTACACTCAAGGCTCCATGACGTCATCAACTATATGCACTCTGACTTTCTTCATCCCGCATGTGTACGTGATATGTCTCACATCTACCCGCCTATGTATGTGCTCTAGCTCACTGCTTCTCACGTACTCCTTCATAAACTAGGGTTTCTAAACTTCCAAAACTTTCTCTGTCAATATCTCATACTTATGGAAACTTTGACGCGTCCATGAGATCTTCTAGTCAATCTCTCTCTCAGAATAGATATTTACTATATGTTCAAGGGATTTTTTTCACAAGAGACCCTTACCACTTATTTTTACTCTCCAAGTAGCTTCCTTAGAAGCATCTTCCAGACCACTTTTTCCACATAGCCACTTTGTCCACATAGTCACCTGTGTCCAACTTTGTCCAATTTTTCACTTGTCCATATATTCAATAACAACTTGACCATTTAACCCACTTTCCTCATTTTAGGGTTAAGCCTCTTATAACAACTTTACGCACATAGAAAGTTCTCCATTTACTTTATTATTTAAATAATACTTTTGACTTTATCACTTCACTTTATTATTTAAATAATTTCTACTTTGTAAGAACTTTGACTTCTTTGACCTTTTAGGGCTTCTAGACATCATATAAGGGTCCTCCAGCTTCGTAAGGCGATAACTCTCAAACCGCTGAGGAGTTATGTGATGTTCCACATACCACCAAAAATGACATGATAAGCACTATCTATCTAGGATAGTTTCACTGACAAATTCAATGACCTTCATCTCATTATTGCACAATTAAGCATGGGTTCTCTAACCATACTTCTAGGATAACTCAACCGCAAAGCGTCTTCGCATGAGGGATTTCACCATAAGGGGACCACTTTGGAGTTCATCCATTTGTACTTCCTATCAAACATGACAAGACAATAATGAGTCATATTTACATCAATCTAATTGGAATAACCCATGACAATATATCACTATGAGATTGTCCCTTTGTCATTGATTCCATGCATGATCATATGATCCGACAGTCTATAAATGAATTCATCAAATCGTCAATGAAAACACATCGATCCATCTTCATCTATGAAACACATTGATCAATCAAACCATATTGATCCATCTTCATCTATGCATCACATCATATGACTATGACTCCACTCAATCCATTTACATCAAGGACAATACATGATCCATCAATCACTACACCAATACATTTTTCCTTTGACATCAATCCTTTGGCATCAATGAAAACATGATCCAACAATATCCCAGAGTCCTGGAGTAATGAAATCACATGGGTCATTGATCTGAGACCCTCCAGGATTTCACGTGACCACTAGATTAACCAATGGAAGGATAAGGTAAGCACTTCGGCAGGTAGAACTCTAAGGGAGTTGAATGACTTGAGAATTGTAATGTCCCAAAGTCCCAAATTAATTAAGGATCGTCAATCCTAACATGAGAATAATTTGTGATTGTTGATCTCGTTGAAGCCTCCAGGTGAGCCAGGATCATCTAGTCAACGAGAGATTAAATATGAACTATTCGATCTACTAGTGGAGATAATATAAGTGCTTCAAGGAAGTATTACTCCAAAAGAGTGTATTAATGTCCAAGTTCGAAGGAACTAGTTCCAAAATTGATCTCATGATAAGGTAAAGGGGTTGATTAGATGCATGAAAGGGCCTAGAAGTAAAAAAGCCTGCGAACTTTTTCGAACAAGGTCCTATGTGGAATAATAAAGATAAAAGTGCTAGGGAGAGTCACTTAGAGTGGATAATCTCATGGTTTAGAGCCATGGTCAAAAGGAAAGTGGATTGAAGGAAGAATTTATGTAGAATTAAAAATTTGTACCATCTTAAAGGGGTTGTCGAATAATTCAACAAGATCCTGTTGCAAAACAAAAAAGGGGGTGAATGTGGCCATTTTTTTAGGGAAGCCATAACCTTCAACTCAGATATCAGATTGGGGAAAGAGTATAGTCATTGGAAATATGATTCAGAGGATAATAACATTGAGTTGTTATAATTTGGAGAATGATAATATATTTCTTCATGAATTGAGTAGGAAAATGACCTGTAGAATTGTTTGTATTTATTTTTATAATATGAATAATTCTAAAAAATGGTTGTTTTCACATTTTGCATAATTATGGGTTATAATCATATTCGTTTAGTATAAGAATTCATATTCAAGACATGGAACAAGGAGAGGGATATTACAACCATGATAAAGAGGCCAAAGGGAAAAATGACACAGACCTATCATCCCTTGGGCCGATAGGTTTGCGTTAGTTGGTATCAGAGCTCAGAAAGATTTATTTGCTTTCTGTAGTAGGGAAAAAAAATATTCACCATGCCGCCAAGAAGAAGAGACAGGAAAACATGTGATCCACTAGAGGAGAGGAAAATGTTGAGAAGAAGGAGTAGGCAGATGCCTGATCCGACCATGGAAAGAGAGATGCATGACCTATGTGCCAGACTCGAGGACATGGAGACAACGCAGAGGCGCACATCCGATGTTGGAGATGTTAGTGAATCTGAAAGTGAAGATGAAGCTGGACATGAAGGAGAAGAGGTTGCAGCAAAGAATGCGACAAATGAACACTTGATTAGGGTTGTTGCAAGGATGGGTGCTAGAGAAAAAATGGATATTCCAGTATATTAAGGAAACCTGATGCTGAAGAGATTCTAGACTGGATTAGAGCTCTAGACACATATTTTGACTATGAAGATGTCGAGGAAGACAAAAAGGTCAAACATGTTGTCACAAGACTTAAAGGACATGCAACATTGTGGTGGGATGAACTACAAGATGACAGATGCTGCAAAGGCAAGTGGAAAATCAAGAGTTGGGATAGGATGATTGCGAAGATGAAGGAAAAATTCATTCCTGGGGATTTCCAAATTACTCTGTTTCGAAGAATGAAAAATTTGAGACAAAAGCTGATGACGGTGAAGGAGTACACTTAAGAATTCTACAGGTTGAACATCAGGGCAAGTCATCGGGAAAGTGATGATGAAAAGGTTTCCAGGTACATGAATGTTCTAAGATACAACATTCAGGATGAGATGAGCATGATGACCATCCAAATGGTGGAAGATGTTTATCATATGGCTTTGAAGGATGAAGAGAAGTTGAGCCAAAAACAAGGTCAAAGAGGACAAGGCAGAAGTCAAGCCAGAGGCAAATCAGTTTCCCAAGATAGAAATCAGAAACCCAAGGAAGAGTGGAAGAAACCTCAGACTCACACTCAGAGAGGTGGAAGTTCCCAGAGAGGGTAGCATACCAAACAGATGGTTCAGTATGCTTATGGAAACATTTTTCCTCATACCAGAGGTAGAGGAAGAGTAAGAGGTGGAGTGGTGAAATGCTTCACATGTGGAAAGGTTGGACACAAGTCTTATGAATGTTTAGATAAGAAGAAAGAAGGAGGTGAGACTCACATTTCCAAAGAAAAAAGAAGAAATGTTGAGGCAGAGGATGCTGAAGGTGAAAGATCACTAATGATGTGAAAAGTTCTCTTAACACTAGAGAAGGATGTGGAGAGTTCGGTCCAAAGGAACAGACTTTTTCGGACCGCTTGCAAGACCAAAGGCTGGGCATGCAAAGTCATCATGGACAATGGTTGCACAAATAATCTCGTTTCTATAGAGATGATAGAAAAGCTGGAGCTAGAGATGATTGAACATTCGAGCCCATACATAGTTTCGTGGCTACAAAAAGGACATTAGGTAAATGTACCTAAAAAATGTTTAGTTGAATCTAAAATAGGAGGGTATAAAGATGAAATACTTTGTGATGTCATTCCCATGGATGTTTGTCATCTATTGCTAGGTATACCATGGAAATATGACAAAAATGTGATTCATGATGGGAGGAATAATACATACACCCTAGAGAAGAATGGGAGAACTCACATGATGTTGCCAATCAAGGAAAAGGAAGTAAAAATTGAAGTAAGAAACACTATACTTATCATGAGTGGGAAGGAACTTCTTACAGAGGTTAAGAAGGAGGAACCACAATTCATTGTGGTCAGGAAGCCTAAAATTGTTTTAACCAGTACAAGGTTAGATGATTTACTGGAAGAGGTTCATAAATTGTTGGAAGAATTTGTTGATATAGTAGTGGACGAACTACCTCTTTCGTTTCCACCGATTAGAAGTGTGAGTCATCATATTGATCTCATACCTGGAGCTAGTTTACCAAACAAAGAAGTGTACAGATTGATGTCGTAGAAGAATGAAGAAGTCAAAATATAGGTCTAGGATTTAATGGGCAAAGGGTTGGTTAGAGAAATCTTGAGTCCATGCGTTGTTCCGACAGTGCTCAGTATGAAGAAAGATAGGGGCTGGAGGATGTGTATTGAATCGAAGGCAATCAACAAGATAAACATCAGGTATAGATTCCCATTTCCAAGGATGGATGATTTGATGTATTTCTTAAGTGGAGCAAATTTTTTTTCGAAGATTGATTTGAAAAGTGGATATCATCAGATTCGTATGAGAGAAGGTGATGAATGGAAGACAACCTTCAATACTAATGAAGGGTTGTATGAATGGATTTTTATGTCGTTTGGCTTAACAAATGCACCGAGAACTTTCATGAGGTTGATGAACGAAGTCCCGAAGGAGTTCATCTGAAAATTTGTCATTGTGTATCTTGATGACATATTGATTTTCAGTAAAATGGAGGCAGAGCATCTAAAACATTTGGCTACAGTGATGAAGAGATTACATCAAGAGAAGTTGTTGATAAACATGAAGAAATCCTTGTTCATGAAGACAGATCTCATTTATTTGGGTTTTTTAATTTCTCTAGTTAAATTGAGGATGGATCCAGATAAGGTGGAGGTAATTAAGAATTGGCCATCACTAAAGAGTATATTTGAGGTAACACGTTTTCATGGATTGACTAGCTTCTACCAGAAGTTCATCAAGAATTTCAATGGAATTAGTGCATCGATGATAGAAAAAGTGAAGAAGAGACAAAAGTCTTTTCACTGGACCGAAGAGGTTGAGAAAAGCTTCAATTTTTTGAAGAGGAAAATCACGAAACAACCAATTCTAGTGTTGCCGGATTTTAAAAAGACATTTCAGGTAAAATGTGATGCAAGTGGATTTGCAATAGGGGTAGTCTTGATCCAAGAAGACATGCCGATAGCATACTTCAACAAGAAGTTGAATGAAGCGAAAGTGAAATACTCCACGTATGACAAGGAGTTCTATGCTATTATTCAGGCATTGAAGAAATGGAGACACTATTTGATTCCTAAGGAGTTTGTCTTATACAGTGACAATCATGCTTTGCAATTTTTGAATCAACAAGAGAAGTTGAATCAAAGACACGTTAAATGGGTTGAATACATGCAAAACTTTACTTTTGTAATCAAGCATATTTCTGGAACTGCTAACAAAGTTGTTGATGATTTGAGAAGGAAATGTTTGCTATTGCAGGAGTTCAGAGTCAAAACACTAGGTTTTGATGATATCAGGAACATGTACATAGATGATCCATATTTTAAAGAAGTGTGTGAGGTGACTGAGAATCCAATTCTCAGGGAAAGAAGCCAATGGGCCAAATACATGATCCAATATGGATTGTTACTCAGGGGCAATCAGTTATGTATTCCAAAATGCTCCATGAGGGAGAATTTGCTGAAGGAGAAACACAGTGGAGGATTGGCTGGGCATTTTGGTCATGAAAAGATGTTCTCAAAGTTAAATGAATCATATTTTTGTCCAGGGATGAGAGCAAATGTCAAAAGATTCATGGACAGATGTAGAATTTGTTAGCATTCAAAAACAAAGAGGCAGAATGCAGGCTTTTATCAACCGTTACCCATACCTGAGAGGCCGTGGGATGCAGTCAACATGGACTTCATATTGGGGATGCCGATAACACAAAGAGGGTTTGACTCAATATTTGTAGTGGTAGATAGATTTTCTAAGATGGCACACATCATACCATGTTATAAAACCAGTGATGCAACTCACATTGTGAATCTGTTTTTCAAATATATTATTCGACTTCACGACTTACAAAGGAGCATAGTTTCGAATCGAGACACCAAGTTCGTGGGACACTTCTAGAGAACCTTATGGAAAATTTTTGGAAAAACTTGTCATTCAATTCAACTTATAATCCTCAGATGGATGGATAGACAGAAGTTGTGAACATAAGTTTGGGAGACTTGTTGAGGAGCTTGGTGACAAAACACCACAGTCAGTGGGACAATATTCTGCCACAGGTAGAATTTTCTTACAATGATTCAATCAACAAAAGCATGGGTCAGAGTCCATTCCAAATTGTTTATGGGATGCATCCAAGAGGAGTTTCCGAACAAAATGCAACTAGGAGTGCTAGTGTAGAAGATTTTTTCGAAGCAATGAAGGAACTTCACAGCCAGGTGAAGGAGCGATTGAAAAACTCGAGCCAAGAGTATAAGCATAGAGCAGATCAATAAAGGAGACAACTTCAATTTGAGGTTGGTGGTTTGATTCTGGCACATCTGAGAAAGGAAATATTCTCGAAGGGGACATATAACAAACTGAAGATGAATAATATCGGACCATGTAAGGTCTTGAAGAAATTTGGGGCAAATGCTTATGAGATTGAATTACCCGATAGGATCAAAATTTCTCCGATATTCATTGTCTCAGATTTGTACCCATACAAAGTTGAGGAAGCAAGAACAAGTGATGAACAACCATAGGTTCAGTGGACTAAACAGATGCTAGTTGCAGAGAAGCCATAGATGGAAAGCATACTGGACAAAAGAGTTAGCAAAAGGACTAGAAGAAGGGAATATTTTGAATACTTGGTCAAGTGGAAGGGACATCCAGTTGAAGATGTCAGCTATGAGAATGAAGCAGAGATCCAGAATCATGGATAGACCGTGCGAGAGCTCATGGAGAGGAGCCCATGAAAATTTTCAAGCGAGGGAGTATGGTGCAGGAGCATCACAACAATAAGCGAGCGGGGGACAAACGCCGATGCATTTTGGCACATGATGAATTATTTGAAATGTTTTGATTTGGATACGCCAAAATTAAATGAGATAATTAAGAAAGGGAATACTTGTAGATTGTAATCATACCTTGAGCATCCTGCTCTCGTCTGAAGGATTAAGAGGCATTTATGCTAGTAAATGTAAGTAGGTAGATTTGAATTCTTAGATTAGACAGTTTTAGGAGCCGGAGGGAAAATGTATATAGACACCCTCACTTGTTTCATTGTAACATTAGCAGCATAATTAATCAAGAGAGCATAGAGAAGAAGAAGCAGAGAGCTATGTAGAGTAAAAACCCATGTACAAAAGTTATGGATTAATACAAAGATCTTTAGTTCGGACTCATGGTGTTCAATTGCTTCTTGTGTTTGTACATGTTGATTGATATATGTTGGTTTATTATTTTTTATGCATTTTATTTGATGCATTAATGTATGATTTCATATTTAATGTTTGAAATATGAAGAGAGGGAGAGTAAGGAAATGAGTTTCAATTGTTTCTCTGTCTGAGAAAGAGTTTTCCTGCAAGGAGTGTAGTGAAATTGTTCACAAGGTGTGCATTGACAGAAGTCAGAGTTCATCTCTACAAGCTCAGGAGGGATAAAATTGTTCTCATTCTCGCAGAGGTGCAAGTTAAGCACAGGAGCCAGACAAGGAGTGCGCAGGCCGAGTGAAGTCTCAGAGTTACAACATGAGTGAAATTGTTGAAAGATTCCTGTTGCAGGGAGTGCACAGAGTCAAAGAGGTTCAAATACATGGAAGTATTTGAAGAAGTGCCGCAAGGAGTGCACGCATGAATTTCCCCCAAAGAACTTGAGGATTTTTCAATCAAGCTCAGGAGGGATAGGATCTATAAAGCTGTCGAAGAAATGCTCAGGAGGTTTATTACCTTGAATCATTCAATGGGTAGGTGTTGCAAAGTTACTTGCAAGGAAGATAAGTTCCAGTGAAGGAATACCATGTTCGCTTCGCAAGAGTCGTCAAAGAGGCATTGGACGGTTGGAATTCTCTATGGTGAATTTGCGAAGTCTCGAGAGCCGTCGGATCGTGCAGAGGAGCAGGGGAGTTATGGTCTAAAACCTTTGCATCAAGATTCACAAGGTTGTGAAAGGGGAAGTCGTGAAACCATGAAATAATCTAAGTCGTCCGTTAGAAGGAGAACACGTGTTGCGAGATAACCCATATCGGGGATTCTAACATCGAAGGTCAGAAAGAGAAATCCTTCAACTTTGCGAGTAGCGAAGTCATGAGAGAATTGCAGCCATCCTTTTGAGAAGGACAGGTGGCAGAGATCTAGGGATCTCGCGAACTTGGAGGTTCGTAAAGTGAGAGCCCAAAGATTGGGTGCTCCAAGTCGTGAGTGGTGAAATTGCGAGGAGCAAGGATAGTCGTAGGATCCAATTCAAGGTAGGACCATTGGATTAAAGTCTCATCACACTTATCGTGCATTCGAAGGTGTGAAGGTACAGAAGAATCTGATAGCACAGAGTGGACAGGTGGCATACTTGTCGACACGAAGGTCAAACCTTTGTTGACCATTTCAGGGTTTCGTGAGTCGGAGAACCGAAAGATTAACATCAGGATTCATGAAGTCATGAAGTCTGAAACTCCAAAAAGGTGGGAAGTTCCGTTGTGGGACCCACGTTGACGACATGTCGAAATTTCAACATTTTGGCATATCGGGGGATAGGAAGTTGACAACAACAACAAGCGAGTGGGGGACAAACGTCGACGCATTTTGGCACATGATGAATTGTTTGAAATGTTTTGAGTTGGATACACCAAACTTAAATGAGACAATTAAGAAAGGACATACTTGTAGATTGTAATTAGACCTTGAGCGTCCCGCTCTTGTCTGAAGGATTAAGAGGCATTTATGCTAGTAAATGTAAGTAGGTAGCTTTGAATTATTAGATTAGACAGTTTTAGGAGCCAGAGGGAAAATGGATATAGACACCCTCACTTGTATCATTGTAACATTAGTAGCGTAATTAATCAAGAGAGCCTAGAGAAGAAGAGGCAGAGAGCTGTGTAGAGTAAAAACCCATGTACAGATGTTCTAGATTAATACAAAGATCTTTAGTTCAGACTCATGGTGTTCAATTACTTTCTGTGTTTGTACATGCTAATTGATATATGTTGGTTTACTCTCTATTATGCATTTTATTTGATGCCTGAATGTATGATTTCATATTTAATGTCTGAAATATGAAGAGAGGGAGAGTAAGGAAATGAGTTTCAATTGTTTCTCTGTCTGAGAAAGAGTTTTCCTGCAAGGAGTGCAGTGAAATTGTCCACAAGGTGTGCGTTGATAGAAGTCAGAGTTCGTCTCTACAAGATCAGGAGGGTTAACATTGTTCTCATTCTCGCAGAAGTGCAAGTTAAGCACAGGAGATGTGCAAGGAATGCGCAAACCGAGTGAAGTCTCAGATTTACAACCTGAGCGAAATTGTTGAAAGACTACTGTCGTAGGGAGTGCGCATAGTCAAAGAGTTTCAAATACTTGGAAGTATTTGAAGAAGTGCCGCAAGGAGTGCGTGGAAGAATTTTCCCCAAAGAACTTGAGGATTTTTCAATCAAGCTTAGGATGGATAGGATCTTTGAAATTGTCGAAGAAAATCTCAAGAGGTTTAGTACCTTGAAGCATTCAAAGGGGAGGCATTGCAAAGTTACTTGCAAGGCAGCTAAGTTCCAACAAAGGAATACCGTGGTCACTTCGCAAGAGTTGTCAAGGAGGCATTGGACGGTCGGAATTCTCCATGGAGAATTTGCGAATTCCCAAGATTTGTTAGATTGTGTAGAGGAGTAGGGGAGTTACAGTCTAAAACCTTTGCATTAGGATTCACAAGGTTGTGAAAGGAGAAGTCGCGAAATCATGAAAGAATCTAAGTCATCCATTAGAAGGAGAACACATGTCGCGAGATCACCCATATCGGGGATTTGAACATCGGAGGTCAGAAAGAGAAATCCTTCAACTTCCTGAGTAGCGAAGTTGTGAGAGAATCGCAGCCATCCATTTGAGGAGGACAGGTGGCAGAGATATAGGGATATCATGAACTCAGAGGTTTGTAAGGTGAGAGCCCAAAGGTTGGGTGCTCCAAGTCGTGAGTGGAGAAATCATGAGGAGTGAGAAAAACTGTAGAATCCAGGTCAAGGGAGGACCATTGGATCACATTCTCATCATTCTTATCGTGCATTTGGAGGTTTGAAGGTGCAGAAGAATATGACAACACATAGTGGACAAGTGGCATACTTGTTGACACGGAGGTCAAACCTTTGTTGACCATTTCGGGGTTTCGTGAGTCAGAGAAATGAAAGCTTAGAATCAGGATTCATGAAGTCATGAAGTCCAAAACTCCAAAAATGTGGGAAGTTCTGTTGTGGGAACCACGTTGATGATGTGTCATAATTTTGGCATTTCAGCATATCGGCGGATAGGAAGTCGACAACAACAAGTGAGCGGGGGACAAACACTGACGCATTTTGGCACATGATGAATTGTTTGAAATGTTTTGAGTTGGATACACCAAACTTAAATGAGACAATTAAGAAAGGAATACTTGTAGATTGTAATCAGACCTTGAGCATCCTGCTCTCGTCTAAAGGATTAAGAGGCATTTATGATAGTAAATGTAAGTAGGTATCTTTGAATTCCTAGATTAGACAGTTTTAGGAGCTAGAGGGAAAATGGATATAGACACCCTCAATTGTATCATTATAACATTAGAAGCATAATTAATCAAGAGAGAATAGAGAAGAAGAAGCACAGAGTTGTGTAGAGTAAAAACCCATGTACATAAGTTATGGATTAATAAAAAGATCTTTAGTTCAGACTCATGGTGTTCAATTTCTTTCTGTGTTTGTACATGATGATTGATATATGTTGGTTTACTCTCTGTTATGCATTTGCTTTGATGCATGAATGTATGATTTCATATTTAATGTCTGAAATTTGAAGAGAGGGAGAGTAAGGAAATGAGTTTCAATTGTTTCTTTGTCGAAGCAAGAGTTTTCCTGCAAGGAGTGTAGTGAAATTTTCTGCAAGGTGTGCATTGATAGAAGTCGGAGTTTGTCTCTACAAGCTCAGGAGGGATAACATTGTTCTCATTCTTGCAGAGGTGCAAGTTAAGCATAGGAGCCGTGCAAGGAGTGCGCAGGTCGAGTGAAGTCTCAGAGTTACAACCTGAGCGAAATTGTTGAAAGAATGTTGTCCTAGGGAGTGCATAGAGTCAAAGAGGTTCAAATACTTGGAAGTATTTGAAGAAGCTCTGCAAGGAGTGCGTGCAGGAATTTTCCCCAAATAACTTGAGGATTTTTCAATCAAGCTCAGGAGGGATAGAATCTTTGAAGTTGTAGAAGAAAATATGATAGAGGAGGCATTGCAAAGTTACTTGCATGGCAGATAAGTTCCAATGAAGGAATACCGTGTTCACTTCAAAAGAGTTATCAAGGCTGCATTGGATGGTCAAAATTCTCTGTGGAGAATTTGCGAAGTCCCAAGAGCCGTCGGATCATGCACATGAGTAGGGGAGTTACAGTCTAAAACCTTTGCATCAATATTCACAAGTTTGCTAAAGGTGAAGTCGCTAAACCATGAAGGAATCTAAGCCATCCATTAGAAGGAGGACACGTGTCGCGAGATCACCTGTATCGGGGATTCAGACATCGGAGGTCAAAAAGAGAAATCCTTCAACTTCGTGAGTAGTGAAGTTGTGAGAGAATCGCAGCCATCCATTTAAGGAGGATAGGTGGCAGAGATCTAGGGTTCTCACAAAGTCAGAGGCTCGTAAGGTGAGAGCCCAAAGATTGGGTTCTCCAAGTCCCAAGTGGTGAAATAGCGAGGAGTGAGGACAGCCGTAGGATCCAGGTCAAGGGAGGACCGTTGGATCAGAGTCTCATCATGCCTATCGTGCATTCGGAGGTTTGAAGGTGTAGAAGAATCTGACACCACAAAGTGGATAGGTGGTATACTTGTCGACACGGAGGTCAAACCTTTGTTGACCATTTCAGGGTTTCGTGAGTTGGATAACCAAAAGCTTAGCATCAGGATTCGTGAAGTCGTGAAGTCTGAAACTCCAAAAAAGTGGGAAGTTCTGTTGTGGGACCCACGTTGACGACGTGTCAAAATTTTTCCATTTCGGCATATTGGTGGATAGGAAGTTGAGAATTTTGTCCTGAAAGTCCCAAAGTCACGAGTTGTGATAAGGAGTAGTGAGGAGTTCGGGATCTCAACGCTTCGGTTGTCAGGATACAAAGGAGGTAGCGCTTCGGGAAGCGAAGTCACAAAGTGCCGAAGTTGGGCATAAGAGACATGTGGCAGAACCATAAGGTGGGCTCGGGAAATAGATAGGTGGACACACGTCACCTATTGGAAGGAGTCAACACTCCACTGACTCTCGTGTCTCAGGGATTCAGGAGATAAGAGCACAAGAGTTGGACATTGAAACTCGCAAAGTGTCGAGTTGTGAGAAGTGAGAAAGGGAGGTCGCCCTTCGCTGACTTTCAAGTCTTAGAGGATCGCACAAGGAAGGAATGAGAGTTCAACCCCTCGACTTGCAAGGTCACGAGTAGCGAGAAGAGCTAGCATTAAGCCTAGCCGATGATCACGCAAGGGAGGCACTGACCAAAAGAAGATCTATACCCATTTCGAGATCTCGAGTATCACGGAGTTGAGAAGGAAGAGTTGGGAGTCACGACTCATGAACTCGCGAGTTGTGAATTGCAACAAGTGCCTTTGCAATTGTGCCTTGGTCATAGCGCTATGGTTGCACGGAGAAAGGGGAGCTTGCGCCTAGTGTTGTTCGCACAGAGAAGCTACCAAAAAAGGACCTATGGATTGATAATTTGTGATTCTAGTAGGGAATCTAAAGAGCCGATTCGGCTTGAGGGAGATAACTAACGATCCTGTGAGCAGATCTCGACCCGAGGGCTGATAGGTCTGCATCAAAAAATGTCAATGTTGGTAATGCAAAGACAGAATCAAATGGGCACAAGAGTAGAGGGGAGAAATAAACATTATTAGACACTATGAGAACCCTGAAAATAGAAGTGAAAAATTAGAAAGAAGATAATGAGAGGTTGATGAGAGAACAAATCTAGATAAATTCTCAAAGAAATTCAAATCTTCAATCAGTTGCAAAGGAAAACAAAGAATGGATCAAACTCAAGATGTGAGGAAGAGAGAAGATATTATGAAATAAGAGATAACTACAACATAGATAGTTATTCAATAAGTGATAGAAAAACTCATAGAAATCACTCAACTCACTCAACAAGGAAATTTTATGCATCAAAATATTCCATAAGCAACCCAAAAGTGTCTCATGTTAGGAACCAAAGAAGAAGACATGATTTGGATAGCTTGCAAGGAGAGCCGAGGAAGCCTAAGTCACCATATTTTGAGGGTGAAAGAGAAAGGGAATATGATGTTGAAGAATGGTTTCTTGGACTTAGAAGGTATTTTCAATTTCATAACTACTTTTCAAAACTAGAAGCCAAAATTTCCACATACCATTTACATGGAAATGTTGTTATGTGGTGGGATCAACTGAAGCAAGTTGAGCACATTAATGAGAGTAGGATCACTTAGAAGCAGTTCAAGAAATATTTTCAAAAGGAGTACCTTTCATAACACTTGTATGACAAGAAAATGTAGGATTTATTTGAACATAGGCTGGGAAGCATGACCATGGCAGAGTATGAAAGTAATTTCTTGGGATTGCTAAAGTATGTGGGGTTTATAAAATATGAGAAAGTGAAAATACAAAGGTTTTTAAGTGGACTGCCATCCTTTTATAAAGAGAAGATTCAATATGATGAACTGAGGGCTTTGAATGAGACCATTAGGAAGGGTAAGTACTTGTATGAGCAAGGAAAGGATAGAGAATCTTTGCAGAAATATTGGAAGGATAAGAAGAAGGAGAAGTCTAACCAGAGAAAGATTGGATTCAAACCTCGGCCAAGGAGGCCACCTAGGGAACACCCACCCGAGGCACACAATTCAGTCACCTAGGCACACCACTTCTTAATGTTTTGATGATGAATTAAATATATGTAAAATAAATGGTTCCCTCAATGTATAAGGTGAACCGAGACTAAAATAAAGCATTCTTACCTTTTCTTCTGAAGCTATGTGTCTTGGTTATTTTATTTTCTGAGTTTGCATTTTACATTCATGACAATTTGTTTTTAGGTTTTCTGAAGAATAACCAGGGCACCTTCCTTCATGGCTACCTCCTGGTGACTCTTTTTTCCATGCTTCCACTTCTGAGAGAAATATTATCCGATTCTAGCCACTCTCTTAGGGAACAAGTCATTTCCTTTGAGTTTTCCAAGGTAGAAGGGAGGGTGCACCAACTGGGGTTTTGCGCCTTTGTTGGTTTTCTTCTTTGTTTGGATGAAGTGAGTGCACCCTCTTCCATGGATGCATTGTGCTTCTCCCACTAATTCCAAGAGATCATTCTGAGATCACCAAAGCCTCTTGGCCACTCTCAGGTCATCCCATTTTGGATCCCCATTGCTTGGTCACCCAAACCAATGGTGTGCCACTTTTAAGATTTGCGCCCCTCAGGAGAGTTTGGTCAGAAGCTGGGATATGGCCTATGTGGTCACCTTATCCTATAGATCACCTTCTTGGGTAGATCAATTGGTATGATAGCTTCAAGTTCGATGCAAAATCTTTTGATCTTGAATATTGAGCCAAATGTTTTTGGGGTTTTCATGAAATAGTCCAGATTTTGCCCATTCGAGGGTTTCCATTTTTATGCAAGAATCTCAACAAATATCATAAGCCCCAAGGGTTCCCACATATCCATTTCCATAGAGAGGAGTTCAACAAATATTAAATAATACATATCTCTCCCTCTAGACCAATTCAAGCTCCGTTACTTCAAGGTTTTGCATCCTCTGTTCTCAAAACAGAGACCTTTGTTCAACATTGCAAAATAGGGGCACCTTTTCTCTTCAAATGGCCTCACAATTACTCCATGCAAAGACCCTTTGGAAATCAACTTAGATTCCAACACATCAAATTTCGTCCAAGATCTTGCTTCCATCCTCAATGAGCTGCTCAGAATGCAACAACAAAAAAATACAGATCCCTTCTAGTTGGACACTCGAATCCAACTACCCAAATTTGTTGGCCAAACCAATGGTGAAATTGTGGATTCTTGGATCCATAGCTTCTCCACCTATTTCAATACATTTCTAGGCCTTACGAAGGAAAGAAAGCTTCAGATTGTTGCTTTTCAATTAGAAGGACTAACACAAAATTGGTCGGATACAAAGAAAGAGAAGACCACATTTGTGATATATATTAGGGATGCTCCAAAATCCTCTACTTCCAAACCTATTAAAACCTAGGCTCGATGTTCCGAAGCTTTGATAAATATCTTCTACCCACCTGGGTATGTGCAATCCTTTTGGATCAAATGGCACCAACTTTAACAAGTCCCTTCACAAGGAGTGCAAGGCTACATAAACTTCTTCTACAAGATGCACATCTTACTTCATGCTCTAGATCTGGAAGAGGTACTCATATTAAATTTTGTGGCTGGTTTATTAATTCAAGTCTGTCGAGAAGTAGATCTATTTGAAAATCCAACTTTAGACAAAACATTTCAGAGATCTTTGGCTATAGAAAGGAAACTCACTCCTAGAGGTCGCATTCCTCAGTCCCACCCCTACACCACCCCCCCCACCTCTCAACCATCTAGATTCCATCTGTCAGCCCACATTTCAACTCCTCGGGCTCAAAACACCACACCTAATACAAATACAAGGACACCCTGGTGCTCATTCCACAAAACTACTTCACACAATTCATCAGATTGTCAAATCCTCCAAAATCTAAAAACCAACAAAACCCTACTCACTGAGCTCATTGCGCCTTCCCAAGTAGAAGACACCTAAGAAGTTCCTCTGGAAAATCCCACAGAAGTAGACCCCTCACTAATTCTAATGACCCATGAATATTCGAACTCATCCACCCTACCCATCTTCACCCATAACTACCAAATCAAAAACTCCTTGGATTTACTGATTATGGACAATGGAATCCAAAAACATTTGGTGTCTCTAGACCTTGTCAACCACCTTAATCTTGTTACTACACTACATCTGCAGCCCTATCAACTCGGATGGGTCCATAAGGATGACCCCCGCCTCTTAGTTTTTAAGCATTGTCTGGTCACTTTCTCCATAGGCCAATTCAAAGATACTGTCCTCTATGATGTCTCCCCCTTGGATTGTGCGGATTTTCTACTCGATATCCCATACCAAACCAAAATAAATTCCTTCTATCTATCCAAATCCCACTAGTACAAAATTACCAAAAAGGCTAAACTTATATCTTAACTACACCAAAACCAAAACCGCCTTCTACCAAAGAAAAACTCTCACATGTACACTTAAACCAATGTGTCACTCTTTGTTTGGTGTGCCCATTAACACCAAACAATACCACACACCCTATTCCAGAAAAGATGACTCCCCTCCTCCACGAGTTTGTAGAGGTATTTCAACCTCTAGAGGGACGTCCCCCCTCTCAATACATTGACCATTCCATGCATCTCATCCTCAAATCTTCTTTACCTAATTCCCCTACTTACCGATTGGCCCCAACAGAAATAGAGGAAATGGAAAGACAACTGACTGACCTCATCAACTCTGGCCACATCCAACCTTCATCTTGTCCCCGTGCTTTTTCCACATTTGTCATCCCTAAAAGAGATACCTCAAAAATGTGCCTTGTCACTAATTACCGATCCCTGAACAAAGCCACAATAAAAAACCATTACCCCCTTCCCCAGATTGAGGAACTACTTCACACCCTCCAAGGAGCTAAGTGGTTTACTAAATTGGATTTGACACTCGACTACCATCAAGTTTGAATGAACCCATATGATGTTTGGAAAACAACGTTGAAGACCAAATTTGGTCTTTTTGAGTGAAAAGTCATGCCTTTCGGCCTCACCAACACCCCAACCACTTTCATGAGGCTCATCAAAGACATCTTCAGAGCACATTTGGGTTGATTTATGGTCATCTACTTAGATGACATTCTCATCTTTAGTCGGACATGGGACACTCACATGAAACATGTCTGTCAAGTTCTCCAAATTCTCCAAGAACAAAAGTTGCAAATCAAAGAGAAGAAGTCATATTTTGGTCAAACTTCAGTTCCCTATCTCGGCTTTGTGATTAGCTCAGAGGGTATTCAACTAGATCTAGCCTGCATCCAAGCATTGAAGCAATGGACTCTACCTTCATTAGATAAGGAGTTGAAAATATTTCTAGGTGGCATCAATTTCTATTGTAATTTAATTCCCTCTTTTTCAAATCTTGCTCAACCTTTGCATCAGCTCTCAAATACTTCTTCTACATTCATCTAGACTAAAGAAAAAACTAGACACTTTTCACAGCTCAAAGATGCCCTCTGTTCATCCCCTATTTTACATCTACCATACCTCTCCCAACCCTTTGAGATTGAGTCTAATGCCTCACAACATGCTATTGGTGTCGTACTTAAACAAGGAGGACACCCCATTTCTTACCACTCTGAAACCCTATCCGAGGCAAAGAAAAATTATAGTACCTATGACAAGGAATTTTATATTCTAGCTCAAGTGCTCAAATAATGGAGGCATTATTTGTTGGGTAAAGAAACCATTCTTCATACCGACCACCACCCTTTGATTTTCATCAACTCTCAATTGAAGATTCAAGACAAAGACACCTTAAATGGGCCTCCTACATTAAATAATTTGACTTAGTCATTATATATAAGAAATGCACTTCTAATAACATGGATGATTTGCTACGTCGACCTCCCACTCCAGTTCTTTCCATTCTAGAAGCATTTTGTGCTACTTATGACACATGGAAATATCAATATGTTACTGACCCTGAATTTCGAGAGATTTGGGAAGATTTGCAAAGTCTCACAGTGATCAATCAGACCCCCTTCCTAGAATACACTATTCGGGATGGGTGGCTATATAAGTTGAATTTGCTATGTGTTCCACACTCAAAATACCACCTCATTTTCATCAGGGAGGTGCATGCTTCAGTTTATGAGGGCCACTTCGGGACAAAAAAGGCCATCCAACATTTGCAACACCATTGTCATTGGCCTTCCATGCAACCTCAAGTTGAAAAATTTATCAAAGCATGTGCATTATGTTCACAATACAAGCCATCCAACCGGAAGCATGGGTTGTATCAACCACTGTCACTTCCTTCTCAGCCTTGGGAGTCAATCTCAATGGACTTCCTCAGTGGAATTCCAACAACCCAAATGAAACATGATGCAATCTGGGTAGTGGTATGCCGCTTCAGAAAAATGGCACCTTTTATCCCATGCATGAAGACTACTATAGTAGCGCAAACAATGAAACTCTACTTCCGACATGTCTGGCCCCATTTTGGCTTCCCAAGCATTATCATCTCAGATAGAGATTCTCGCTTCCTCGACACATTTTGTAAGACCATAAGGGCACTATTGGGGTGCCACCTCAAGTTTTTTACTACATTCCATCCTCAAAATCACGACCAAACAGAGGTTTTCAATAGAGTCTTGTTTCATGCTCTCTGAACTCACTTTGGGTGCAACAAACAATGGGAAAATTACTTTCACATTATACAACAGAGCTACAACAATGCAACACATTATTCTATAGGATTTTCACCTTTTGAAGTTTGCTTGGGCTTCCAACCAGCATCTCCAACCAAGCTCCCACTCACTTGGTATCCTCAAGGTACCTTCCATCAATAGTAGGAACAACTTTCAACTCAACGATTTCTCCAAAAAATTGCACAACGCCACAATGAAGTAACAAAAAAACTCAAAGTAGCCCGAGATCATGACAAGTAGCACCATGACAAACAAAGAACCTTCATGTACTTTCAACCAGGGGATCAATTTTGGTTACACTTGGATAAGAAGCGCTTCAAATGCCACCATCACAAGCTTCTTCCAATCAGATATGGTCTGTATACAATACTCGACACGATTGGAGAAAATGCGTATAGGTTGGATCTTCCACCACAACTGGGAATCCACAATGTCATTAATGTAAACCACTTAAAGTTGTTTGAACCTTCCCTCTTAGAAGAAACATTCACCATCACTCATCCATTGGATAAAATTTCTGATTTCCAACTCCCATTGGCCAAAGAGACTATACTGGACACTCAGATTCACTCTACAAGACACCAAACTTACACTTCACATTTGGTAGCCAGCCAAGGCCAAACTCCAGCTCAGGCAAAGTGGATCACAACTGATGTATTTCACAACAATTTTCCACATATTCTCATGGAAGTAGAGACTCTTCTATATATAAACAAGGAGGAATTGGGCCAAGGAGGCCACCTAGGGGAACGACCACTTGGGGTGCACAAGTCAGTCACCTAGGTGCAACAATTCTTCACCTTTTGATGATGAATTAAATATATGTAAAATAAATGGTTCCCTTAGTATATAAGGCGAATAAGGACTAAAATAAATCATTCTTACCTTTTCTTCTGAATCTATGTGTCTTGGTTATTTTATTTTCTGAGTTTGCATTTTACATTCACGACAATTTCGTTTTTAGGTTTTCTGAAGAATGACTAGTGTGCCTTCCTTAATGGATGCCTCCTGGTGACTCTTTTTCCATGCTTCCACTTCTAAGAGAAATATTATCCCGTTAGCTAGCCACTCTCTTAGGGAGAAAATCATTTTCTTTGAGTTTTCCGAGGTAGAAGGAAGGGCGCACCAACTGGGGTTTTACGCCCTTGTTGGTTTTCTTCTTTGTTGGGATGAAGTGAGTGATCCCTCTTCCATGGATGCACTGTGCTTATACCACTAATTCCCGGAGATCATTCTAAGATCGCAAAATCCTCTTGACCACTCTCAGGTCATCCTAGTTTGGATCCTGATTGCTTGGTCACCCAAACCAATGGTGCGCCCATGTTCAAATTTGTTCCTTTGAGGAGAGTTTGTTCAGAAGCTAGGCTATGGCTTGTGTGGTCACCTTCTCTTGTAGATCGCCTTCTTGGGAAGATCAAAACCTCTTTTCAATAGAAATAGCCCAAATAAAAATAAGCTATACTAGCATGTTAAGCATGAATCCAAGAGAGAAGTCTCCTTGGGAGAAAAGGGAATACCACCAATCCATGTTGGGGATGCATGGAATATCACTTGTAAAAGGATTTCTCTCACAGAAAAGATAAAGTGAATACCATGAAAAACATCTAAGAGGATACAATAGTAGAAGACATGGGAAGAATATATGTAGCCTTAAATGATCGACAAGTAGAGTACCAATCCAACGTGATCGAGGTGGAAGGTAATATCATTAATTATCATGTTGCTATTTTAATTTATTCAAAAGGAATTCATTGTTACATTGATCCTAAAATAGTGGATAGATTACATTTGGAGAAAAGTAAGCTTGAAAATTCAAGTTTGGTTCAGCTAGCCACTAGAACCAAAAGGAGAATCCATGATATGTTCAAAGGTTGCTCCATAAGTATTAATGGTGTGAATACTAACATTGATCTAAATATCATACCATTGGGGTCTTATGATATTCTAATTAGAATGGATTGGTTGGAAAAGCATCATATTGTCCTAGATTGTCATAATAGGACATTTACATGTCTTGACGAAGAAGGGAAATAGAGCATTGTGAAAGGAGTTCCAAGACCCATTTCCACAAGGGAGATTTCATCTTTACAACTGAAGATATGTTTTAGGAAAGGATTTCAATTGTATGCATGCCATGTGGAGGAGCCAGAAAGGACAAAGGGGACAAGCCTTGAATATTTTTTGGTACTACAAGAGTTTGAATATGTATTCCAAGAAATACTAGGATTTCCACCAAAAAGGGAGATAGACTTCTCCATTGATTTAGTACCAAGAGCTACCCCAGTACCAAAAACACCTTACATAAAGAGTACACCAAAATTAAAAGAATTACAAATGCAGTTGGAAGAATTGTTGAAGAAAGGGTACATATGTCCAAGTTTTTCACCTTGGGGAGCACTAGTACTCTTTGTCAAAAAGAAGGATGGAACATTGAGGTTGCGTATCGACTTTAGACAGCTTAATAAAGCAGTGGTAAATAACAAGTACCCTCTATCCAAAATTGATGATCTCTTTGATCAATTAAGAGGGGAAAATATATTTTCAAAGATAGACTTGAGATCAGGATACAATCAGGTAAGAATCAAGGAAAAATACATCAATAAGACATCTTTTAGAACCATGTATGGACATTATGAATTTGTAGTGGTGTCATTTGGACTGTCCAATGCACCAATTGTATTTATGTTCTTAATGAATGACATATTCAGATATTATTTGGATAAGTTTTTCATAGTATTCCTGGACGGCATACTTATCTATTCTAAGTCAGAGAAAGAGCATGAACATCACCTAAGATTGGTATTGCAAGTGTTTAGGGAACATCAGTTGTATGCAAATATTAGTAAGTGTTATTTCTACCAAGAACATATCCATTACTTGGGGAACATTATTTCAAAACAAGGTTTACCAATACATCCATAGAAGATCGATTCCATTAGAGGATGGCCAACACCCATGAATATTTTAGAAGTCATATCTTTTATGGGATTAACTAGTTACTGCAAAATATTTATAACAGGGTTCTCTAATATTGGTCATCCCATCAGTTCTTTGCAAAATAAGGGAATTAAATTTGAATGGACATCTCAGTGTGAAGATAAATTTAATTTGTTGAAAGAATTACTTACTAGTGAACATGATTTAAATATTGTTGACCTATATGAAAGTTTTGTGGTATGTACAAATCCATGCAAGGAAGGACTTGGGAGATTCCTTATGAAAAATGAACATGTCATTGGTTATGAGTTCAAAAGGATTAAAGAACATAAGAGGAAATATTCCACACATGACTTGAAACTTTTTGTCATTGTTCACGCATTGAATATGTGGAGGCATTATATCATGGGGAAGAGATTTAAATTAAGAATAGACCATAATGGTATGAAATATCATTTTGAACAACCAACTTTGAATGTGAAAACACGATGGATGAAATTTTTAAGTGATTATGATTTTGACATCAAGCATATCAAAGGAAAAGAAAATAAGGTTGTCGATGCACTTAGCAAAAGAGTACATCTCATGCATGCTACAACCATTAGTATGCGTCAATCATATTTAAAGGGAATTTTTTTAGATGTTGTTGTTGCAGATCAACATTACCTAAAGGTAAAAGAAATCTTACATAAAAAAATGTACAACAAAAAATCAAAGAATATGAGATGAAGGAAGATGGATTACTTATGCATAAAAATAGAATTTATGTTCCTAGTTCCAGAGAACTTAGGAATTTGGTATTAAAAAAAATGCATAATGTTCTATATGTCAGACATCCCGGTTACCAAAAAACAATTGTAGCAGTAAGAATCCAATTCTTTTGGCAAAGAATGAAGAAAGATGTTGTTGATTACATTGCTAGATGTATGGAATTTGAGAGAGTGAAGGCTAAGCATAGGCACCTAGTGGGTTTTCTACAACCATTACTAATTCTAGAGAAGAAATGGGAAGTGGTAACAATTGAATTTATAATTAAATTTCCAAGGACAACGAGACAACATGATTCAGTCATGGTAGTGGTTGATAAATTGATGAAGGCAACTCATTTTTTTCTTATAAAAACAACTCATACCGCAACTAATATTGCATAAATTTACATCAAGGATATTGCTAGGTTACATGGGATACCTAAGGAAATTGTTTCAGACAAAGACACAATGTTTAATTCAAATTTCTGGAGGGGATTGTTTAAAGGATTTGGTACAAATATGAACTATAGCACAACATACCATCCACAATCAGATGGGCAGAAAAAAAGAATCAAACAAGTAATTTAAGAAATATTGAGGATGTATGCAATGGATAAGCCATCTAAGTGAGAATATTACTTGTACTTGGTTGAGTTTGCCTATTATAATGGGTATCAAGCTCCATTGAAAATGAGCCAATTTGAAGCTTTGCATGGTAGGAAATGCAATACTCCAGTGATTTGGGACAATCCAATGGATAGAGTGGTACTTGGGCCATAATTACTCAAGGATATGGAAGACCAGATGGTTAGAATTAAGAAGAATTTAAAGGTAGCTCAAGATAGACAAAAAAATTATGCAAATAAGAACATGACAGCTAGAGAATTTAAAGTGGGGGATCATGTTCTTTTAAAAGTGAATCCCAAGAAAATCTCTTTGAAGTTGGGTAGTTTTACAAACCTAGCAACCAGATTCTATGGTCCATTTGAGAAATTGGAAAGAAAAGGACTACTTGCACACATGCTTTCATTTCTTACATCCATGAATGTGCATAATGTATTTCATGTATCTTTTCTAAAAAAGTATGTACATGATTCTAACCATGTTATTGAGAGACAGAGGGAGAATTTTAGGTCTAGCAAATGCGAATATTGGATAGAAAAGTAAAAATGCTCCATAATTGAGTTATATAGCTTGAGGGCAGAGTACCCGCATATTTTTGAATAAATTTTGAAATTTTGATTTTTGTTTTGTATATGCACTGAGGACAATGCCAAAATAAAGGGGAGGGGAATGTAATACCCTAGTTTTGAGCCCCATATTAAATAATTTATTTTGTGAATTTATGAAAGGCCAGAGTGCCCAAAAAATTAAAAGAGGCTAGTGTTCCCCTGAAATGTAATGTTTTGATCATTATTAATAATAAATACATCACTGGCTGCTAGACAGAAAAGGATAAGAGTTATAGGGTTCTATGATTCCACAAGAGAGGGAGCAAGTGTTTATTTTTTATTTTTATTTTCCCAAATTTTTTATTGGATAATATCAGTTACATGAGCTTCTTCGGGGGAAGGTCATGTGGTTCTTTAATTCCAATAAAAAAGATAAACCCATTTTTTGTTTGTTGGGTGGTTCACTCACTCATTCATTGTTCATTTTTCAGATTTTTCATTATTTTCTCTATACATTCACACTTTCACCCATTGTTCATTCCTCATTCATTTTGATCTTGGCTTGGGAAAGAAAAATGAATTGTTGAAAGGAGCTATGGGTTTTTTGGTAGTAATGATTGTTGGTGTATTGCAACCATGAATTAATGCCTGGATGTTCGAGATTCATTGCCATGTGTTAAGTTTTTCCCATAGCTGTGAATCCTGAGGGTCCTAGCATGGATATTCTTGACCATATGCATTGGATCCCTGGAAGGAGGTGGACAACTTGAGGGACTATGTGGTAGAGAAGGGGGTCCATTCTCTTGGGTTGTGCAGGCTAGGTAGAAGAGAGATGGTGTACTTTATATTTTTGTGTGTGTTGATGATCCTGTGAGAGCTTTAGTGATGACTGGTCTGGGAATATTAGTGACACTTTGGAACCATCCTTGTGGATTCATAGCCTTGGTTTGGGGGTGACGATGTTGTTTAGACTTGGAACAACAATGTCTACGATTGGGTGGAATGTCCTTGGTCTATAGCCAATTGGTGATTCATTTCATTAAAGATAAGTGTTATGTGTCATGTGTTTCTCTTCTTATACATTTATTTTTGTTGTGTATTGATTGATATCTCTCAGATGCAAACTTTTGATGCGCTTGATTGATGGTTATTTCTATGCATGGAATGTTTAAACATTATTTATATTGTAGCATGATCCTTGATCTCTGCATGTGAATATTTCATGCCTCCCAATTAATTAAAAATTTATTAGAATCTGAATTCAATTTAGAAATGAGTTTTGATATAGTGTAGCCTTTCCTGGGGGTGGTTGGGTACATTACAATAATCCCCTTCAACCCTTCCACATAAAAATGTTTAACAAAGAATTGTTAATGTTGTTGTAAAAAACAAATATTATATATCCATCCCAATGGCTTACTATCAACCTCCCACTATTTTCCTTGCAAAATGAGATTTCTCCATTTCCTTTGAATGAAAAAAGATGGGTTTGGCAATAAATAATGCACATGATTTCTTCATCAACTCAAAGTTTGTAATTATTCCATTTGTGGTTCCAAACTATTCCAAATCAAGGTCCCTACCCCAAAATCCCAAAAACTATTATCTCTAAAAATATTTCCTCTATTTAATTGAAGATTTGCTTTGTTGTTTAACTCTTATAGGTGCATGAGTTTCAAAAAATTAGACATGTGGCCGGGATTCAGCCAAAAAATTCAGAGATAAAAGAAAAAGCATTGGAAAACTCATAGGGAAAAATCATGGGGCATGGATCACCCTTTTCATTATTAAATAAATGTTTTACAATACATATTTGACTAACAACCCTAGAGGTTTGATACACTCTCACTAACAAATTTCCATAAATAGAAAAAGACCAAATCAACTAATCTCCCAACTAAATAATCTATGCATTCTATAACTAGTGTGAGTAATTACCATACTTCAACACTCCCCCTTAATGACTAATTTTAATAGATTCTTTAAAATAGAGATTTCACTAAAAAATTGGTTTGATTCTTTACAATAAATATTTCATGCATGGGCATGTGCTTCAAAAATGAGAAGAAGATGATCTTAGGACCGTGGTACACACAATTGGTGTTATTGGAAAAATTGATAAGTGCTCACATGAAATAATCTCCCTAACTTCAACATGAAATTTGAGCAAAACATGACAGAATACAAACTTCTCCTTAGATTTCCATTGTAATGTATACTAGTTCCATGAGGGATACACAACATACTGTTTAAACATTTTCTTATGCTTACTAGTGTAGAGGAATATAGATGAATGTAACGTACCTAGCCACCAAAAATTTGGCCTTGCTACTTCAAATTACACTTCAATAACTAATTTTTTCAATAATAATTAATTAATAAAGAAGCATGAAAGACACACATGCAATAATCAATATTCATGCTATACTTAAAATAATTCTTAACCATGTCATGCATATAAATGACCAACAATCATGCATATTATAAATATGAATATTAGATATAATAATCTATAGATAGAAAAAATAAATATATAAGTAGAGGAAACCATGAGAGAGAGCACTTATCTTAAAAAAAAAATCACCAACTAGCTGCATACCAAGGATGTTTCACCCAAACTTAGAAGATGTTGTTCATTCACTCTTAATAACAGTGTCACCCCTGAGCCAGGGCTATGAATCCATAAGGACGAGTTCCAAAGAGACACTCAGCTTCCGAGGCCAGTTAGCACTCAAGCTCTCAAAGGTTTCTCACAACTACACAAATATCAAAAGTACATCAACTCTCTTCTCTCTAGCCCGCACCACCCAAAGACAATGAACCCCCTTCACTATCACACAGTCCCTTATGTTGTCCACTTCTTTCCAGGGATACAATGCATAAGTTCAATAATCTCTATGTTGGGACTCTTAGGATTCTCAACTATGAACAAGGCTTAACACATGTCGATGAATCTTAGGCATACATGCAGTAATTCATTGTTGTAATACCCCAATAATACTACAACCAAAAAAACAATGGCTCCTTTCTTAGCAATTTTTTTTTTTTTTTTTCCAAGCCAAGATCAAGAATGAATGAGGAATAATGAATGAGAAAAGTGAATGAAAGAGTGAACCAAATGATGAAAAACATTGAATAAAGAGTGAACCCTCAAACACCCCAATAGTGGGTTTATATATTTACTTAGAAATCAAGAACCACATGGCCTTTCCCCAAGAATCTCATGTAACCACTTTCCTCGATTAGAATCAATATGGGTACACATATTAAAAATACTTAGCCCGTTTAGCCCCCTCTCTCATGGAATCATAACCCCCCATATTTCTTGTCCTTGATGTATTTTATTATTTGCAATGTTCAAAGTATTACATTTCCTAGGCACTCTGGCCCATTTTAATTGTTCAGGCACTCTATCCTTTCATTAAACAAACAAAATACATTATTTAATTAGGGGACTCAAAACTAGGGTATTACAAAGAACATTTTAATTTTGAGCAAGCAAAGGATCATAAGGAATGGATGAGTGCTATGGAGGAATATGATTCCATAATGAAAAATGAAACTTGGTAACTTATGGAATTGCCTTAAAATAAAATTCCTATAGTTTTTAAATGGTTGTTCAAATCTATGTTCAATGTTGACGGTAGTATAAACAAGTTTAAAAATAGATTGGTTGTAAAAGTTTATTCAAGAAGACAAGGGAGAAAGCAAAGGAGTACCTACATCTATCAAATGTGATAATAAAAGATCAATAAAATTGACAAACAATCCAATTTATCATGCAAAATCAAAGCACATTGAAACTCAACATCACTTTGTAATAGAAAAGATTCAATCAAAAGAAATTGATTTGTTGTACTATAATACAAATGATAATGTAGCAGATATATTCACTAAGACTTAAGGAAATGATACATTTTTAGTAATGTAGAGAAAAGCTAGGAATTATAGAGAATTAATTTATGCATGAAGTGGGAGTGATAGAAGTAAATGTACAAATGAATTATTAACAAGTTGTTAGGATGTTGGTAGTCACAAAATCAAGCTTGTTAGAGTCTTATCTATAATAGCTATGTTAGATCCATATTTATAGGAGTCTGATGAAATTGTTTTCATCCTATATATGTGTATGCATTTTCATGACCAATCACGGTGGTGAATGTATTTATTTGTCTCACCTTATGAGTTATTTCTCTAATTCATTCTAGCTATAGATACAATGGGTGGTAGTGTCGGTGATACTTTTGGGATTCTTTTCCAATTGGCCAATGGCCTAACTTATCTAGGTTTAGTTCAAAAGTATATAGTAAATACACCATTTCCAACATTCCTTTGGAATCTCTCATAAATAATATAAAAACTTTAAAGTCAATAAGGTGGTTGGTCATATCCAATTATTCTAGACAACAACGTTGTATTGGTTTTCAATAGTCATGTAAATAGTGACACGCTAAATATGCACTAATATAAGATGAAACTATAATAATAGAGTCTTTTGGTTGCATATATAATCTAGATATTGTACGCAAATATCTTTGTATGGCTTTGGCAATCCGGCTTGCACAATGGTTCATTCTCTACATTTTGTTTGTGTGTTTATGTGTTTGTTTCTATTTATATGGTATCATATCTGTGATGATAGTTTGAATAGAAAGGTTGGTGTGGAGTGTTTCATACCATGTTAATGTCAAGACAAATAACATCACTACAAATGTCCATTAAAAGGGTGTTTATTGTCATCTTGATGAAAGTAGTGCTTAGTCCAATTTGCTGAAAGCACTCTAATAACATTTTTTTTCTATGTGTGTGTGTTGATTGCGTATTTATGAATATTTGAAATTTTTCATAAATATATATATAAACAACAATAAAAAAAATTGGATGGTACTAACTATGTGAATTGGAAGTTTGAAGTTTAAACTTTGTTGTTGGGTTCAAATGTGTGGAAGGTTATGAATGGAATGTATCCTTCTTACAAATAAAAATATGGCCACATTGGGAGAAGGGACAAGTAAAAGAAAGGGTGTTTTTTAGACTATCAGTGAAGGATACAATGATTACTCACTTTAAGGATTGTGAGAAGTTAGTAGACATATGGAAGGTATTATAATACTAGTTTGAAATTGATAATGCAAATTGGATTTTATTTTTGAAAAGTAAGCTAATTTGTATTAAGAATAAATGATAATGAATCTATTAATTATTACTTATCAAAGTTGAAAGAATTGAGAGACAAGTTATGTGATATTGGAGAGAAAGTATCATCTATTGATCTTGTCACTATTACATTGAATGGTATGATTAGTGAGTATCAAGAGTTTATAACAAGTCTTTTAGCCAAGGAAAATGCAACAAATTTTGAAGAATTAACAACCACACTTCTTCAAGAGAAAGAAAGAAGGATGGATTTTATGAATTGGAAAATGTATTCAAATATACCTTTGATTGTGAGAAAACAAGCATAGGTGCAAAATAAAGTAGTGGAAAAAACATAAGGGATCTTGGTATGGCATAAAACCAACTCAAGGGAGGAGTGACCCATTAAATAAGAAAAACTATGCTATCAAGAAAGAAGCTTGTTTTTACTATGGAAAAACTAGTCTTTTTATTAATGGTTATAGAAAGAAGAAATTTGATAATTCTAGAAATAAGAAGCATCATAGTAATTTTTCTCATGAATAATTAAAGAAGAGCTTGAAAAACTTAAATTGTTTATTTCAAATATGAATTTATGTATTTCATAACATTAAACTCAAATATCTAGTTTATTGACTCCAATGCTTCTTCGGATATAATGGCATGAAATTTTACTTGGGATATGACAAGCACCATGAGTGCCAAGTTTATGGTGTCGTGTTTGTTATAATGTCTACCTAATGGTATGATAAAACAAATTCAAAATGCCATGTTGTTCTAAGACTAAAAAATATATATTTCAGTTTCAATAATTCTAAATCAAATCTTGAAAGTTGAGTTTGTAAAAAGAGGGTGTTTAGTCAAAGATATGAAAGATAATTATAAGTTTATTTCTCAAGGTATCGAAGAAGGATGATTGAGCAACATTCATTTTTTTGGGTGGATTTCATCAAGATTTGTTGACAAAACTTACCTCAACATAATGATTATAGAATTTGAGGTATGCAAACTCAACACAACTTTGGAGATATTGTGATGTTGCAAATCATAACATGGTAAAATGTTTTCCTTTATTAAACATTAAGCTTGTTGTATGTGAAGGATGTGCTTTAGGAAAACAACATAAAGTTGAGTTTTCAAAACTAAGTGAAATAGAGAAAAGGAAAATGCTTGAATTGAAATGGATGCACATTGATTTATGTGAATCTATGCAAACTGAATATATACTTGGATTTATTTTTTGAAATGAAATAAAAAATATATATTTAAGATTTTTGATAAGTTTAGACTTATGATAAAAAAAAAAACCATTTCACAAGAATATTAAAAATTTTAAATCTTATTATAAAAAAGAAATTAGTATCAATTTAATATGTAAAATATTGTAAAGATATATATATATATAGAGAGAGAGAGAGAAACAACACTTCTTTATAATCCCAATAAAATAGTGGGAAACAATTAAGTTAATACCAATGTATATTTACAAAAAGAAATCCACAATTCAAATTGGGTCCGTAACTCTTATGATGGTAAAATATTCTTTTTAATATTGTCATAGGAGTCATTTCATGGAGTGTAGAAAAAATTAAACCAAAATTACTTGTTCATCAAGCAATACTAAGTTTTCTATAGTAGTATATAAAGTTATTTGGTTAACAATTAAGTTACTACAATTCAAATTGGTTCTGTAACTCTTATGATGGTAGAATATTCTTTTTATTGTCATGAATCATTTCATGGAGTGTAGTACTATATACTAGTAAAGTAGTAAAATAGCTGTTGGAGAAGATGAAATGAATCTTTAAAAGAATATATTAAATTTTATTATCTATTAACAAATAAACTGTTGGGTTTCATTTATCTGGTGTTAATACTTCTTACTGGCAATCAGTTAGCTGTCAAAGTAATTTTTAAATATGATTAAGTAAATGTAAAAAAGTAAACACATAAACTGACGTCTTTATAATAGCTAAGAAGTTAATGATTGAAATCACAGCCATTTATTTTGTGTGACTACTAAGAATATTCCAGCCTTTCAACGTAATAAAGTTATTTGGTTAAACAACCCTAAAAGATAAGGTATTTGGTTAAAAAACTAGAATATTCTTTTTAATATTAAAGTTATTTTATGGAGTGTAGAAAAAATAAACAAAATTTGTTTGTTTATCAAAGAATATTAGGTTTTTTGTTGTATAATTTTATATATAAAGTTATTAGGTTAAAAAAAAATTAAAAGATAATATATATATAGAATGAAAAAAAATTAAAAAATAATATATATATATATATATATATATATATATATATATATATTTGGTTAAAAACAACCTTAAAAAATAAGGTATGTATATTTGATTATGGAAAAATCTAAAAGATGTTGGAGAAAGAAAATCACTCTCACTGTTATCAATTAATTGAGAAAATCAAAATTCAATTAAACTTACAAATAATTCAATGCTATCAATATTGTAACAGTGAAGCATATTAAAATCCAATTCCACTTTGTCAAAGAAAAAAAGACTGTACAAGATTTAAAAAAAAAATAAAAATTCCATAAGCTAGTTTGTTGTAGCAGACTTCTCCCGGACGACAGCGTCGTCATAGTTTGCGGAAGTCATGGCAATATAAAAGGGCGAGTCTGCATTAAGACAAGCCGCGGCATAACAGTAAATCTTTTAGCTGCATAACAGCAATCTTTTAATTTCTGAACCTAAAGAAGAACCAACACATTTATCATTAAATATCACTTTGCCTTTTTTGGCTTTTGATTGTTCAGAGAGTAGAGTTCGAAAGCAAGGAGTGAGATTAACTGAACCAAACAAGATTGTGAACGAGTTCGATTTTAAAGAGAAAAATGTAACGAATTATCGCAGCAATTTGTAAGCAAAAAATTGTATCACATGAACTCGGGTTGTCTCTTCAATTATAATTGACAAAGAAACTTCAATTACAGTTATCCAGAAAGAACTTCAATTACAGTTATCCAGAAAAAACTTCAATTACAGGGAAACTCTAATTAAATTTTAAAGAATGGATTTGAACGTGTGTACTGTGTCCCATTTCCATGTTTCTTCATTCACATATGAATATTCTTCATCCCCATATGACTCTTCCATCGAACACAGTGATAAATAATCTCAATCATGCTCGAAGAATTTATTTGACCATATGCAACACTTGCCTTCAAAGTTTACTAAGAAAATCTCATGGGTTCTCTGATCGTATGCAAACTTCTCGATCTCAAATTCATTCCAAGAACTCATTGGATCATTTACTCTGATATTCCCCAAGGATTGTCCGGTACGAATGCTGTTAATATTGATTCTGAGTGGAACCATTGAAACGAAAATACCCACATCTTGATTCTTTGTAATGCAAAAGAACGAAAACGAGTTTGGCAAATCTCTTAATGTGACCGAATGTCCACCGAACCTCAAACTCTCACCTTGAAGATTAAAAGCGTCCACCGAACCTGAAAGTTCGCCTTGAAGGTTGTTTATTTTGCATATGAACTGGCGTTTCTTGTCCAAAAAGACGGGACGGTGCAATGGAAAAACATCTATTCTTCTTATTAGTCGAGGAACTTCAGAGCTTATATCAAATATTTGCATTTCCTCGGGATATTGTTTCTGGATAACCAATCTGTCGCACGCACAGAACCTGACGGAGTCACGAATGGAACCGCGAAGGGAAAATTGTTTTTTAAATTGTCCATCTAATTTGCAATAGATTTTAAAGGAACGCTCTATTTCCCGACATCTCCCGGAAATAATATCATACAACACCATGTCTATATTTCCTGGAAACCATGCAATGTAGGTTGCAATTGGTATCGTAAAAAGCTGTCTATACTTGTTCAATTCGAAAATTTTCCATACTCTTTGACGTGCAGCGCAAATCATACCTCTACAATTTGCAATGTCGAAACGCCAGCGATCAATGGACTCATCCGGAAAAAGATTTGTACGCGCGTCTGTATTTTGCTCTGTGTTTTGCCTTGATGTTATGGATTTGATTTTTGTGCTTATAATCCTTTTCATCCCTTCCACAGAAACAACGGTTAACAAAGAATCGTTAATGTTGTTGTAACAACCAAATAATATCTCTCCATTCCAACTGCTTACCATCAGCCTCCCATCTTTGTACTTGAAAGCTGAGATTTCTCCTGTTCGTTCGAACGGAACGAGATGGGTTTGGCCGTAAATAACGCATATGATGTCTTCAGCAATCAGCAAGTCTGTAATCGTGCCATCTGTGATCCCCGACTTAGCCAAATCAAGATTACCAACCCCAAACTCACGAAAATGATAATCTCTAAAAATATTTGCTCTATTTAATCGAAGATTTCCTTTGTTGTCTAACTGCCGGAGATTCAGGAGTTGGAAGAACTCATTCATACGATGGGGATTCATTTTTTGGAGCTGCCAAACTTCAGAGATTACCTCTAGGTTTCAAAACTTCCGAGATCTGGTCTCGGTTTAATGTTACCAACAGTTGAACTTGGCTTTAAAGTTTACGTGGTGGTTTTATTAATGGAAAAATGTTGTGCAACGCAACGCAACACCTCACTTGTAGTTTTATAAACTCTCCACGTATGACGTTTCCACTTCCAAAACCATTTTCTTCTCTTGCCATTCAATGAAGACATCTCAAACTTATTTAAGCATGAAATACATGATGTTCCTTAACTTCATAAATGCTTTACCAGCTTATGCTTACTCTTCTACAATGAATAGTGCACATAAGAAGGAATATTATGGGGATTCATAAAAACTACAAAGAAATCTATAGTAAGAAGAACAATCGTAATGGGGATTCATAAAAACTACAAAGAAATATATAGTAAGAAGAACAATCTTAAGAAAAGAACAATCGTAAGGGTTTGATATTTTTGTTTGGAAGAAATTTAAATAATTAGGTTTAATTTGAAAGATGCTTTGTAAACAGGGTTAGTAATTTTGGTATCTTTCTATATAGTGGTTTATGTGAGGTATGAACCAATTAATGGTTGCAAGACTCTATACCTACAAGGTATTTTGGAAATTAAGAAATGTTAGCAAATTATATAAAAAACAATGTAAATGTAAAAGTGAATGAGACAAAAAGAGGGAGAAAAAGAAAAGAAATAAGTGAACAAAGAAAAATAGAATAGGAAAGGAGAAGAGGAGAAGGAAGGGGAAATGAAGGGCCATGCCTCTTTGCCTTCCCATTCCCCAAGTCTCCCTATTTTTTTCATTATTTTCAGTTTCAAAAAGATTTTATATGGCCAAGAGAGGTGCATAGAGAGCCAAGAGTTGCAATATACAAAAGATTGTTGAATTAGTCCATAGTCTATTTTTTCATGTTTTTTAAAAAAAAAGAGTCTCCAATTTCCATTTTTTCTATAATGATTTTCTCAAATTCAACATGATAAAAGTATTTTGATTTTCTAGATTTACTCTATATGATCTTTACAAATGTGAATATTTTTACTAAAAATATTGCCAAACATTTTATGGTTGGCATTAAGAATTAGTAAGAGTTATTTATTGTAAGATAAGTATGGATACTTAAAAATTCCCCTAGTTTCTAAAGTAAAATAAATGTGTTTATTATGTGATTAATTTTCTCTACAATATGGAATTCATGGTTTAATTGATTAAGTTTGACACTAATCTTATTCATATCAAATTGTTGCTTGATTATTTTATGGGTGTAAGAATTTAACCCCTCATATAGTTTTATTCTTATGTCAAATGCATCTCTATCCTAAAGTATGTGTTTGTTGAACTTCTAATGGTGCAACCTTTGAAAAGTAGAGAGTTTCATACTATGACATGGATATCCTTCCTAAGTGAATTGCATTAAAGTTGAAGTCTACAACATTGCACACAAGGAAAATGTTGAATGGTTGATGGTTAAAAGACATCAGAAACCAATAATTGTCATATCTCTTCATTGACATGTAAAACCATTTTTCAAAGACATTTACATTGTTGACCCTTATTTGAAGTGTGAATATTCATATCAATTCTGGTAACAATGACATTAAGAAAGGATTCCTATTCCTTATGAATGGTGAAGCAATATATATTCTTATATTATTGGACTAATAATGGTTAGTAATTGAAACAATTGGCAATTTAAACATGATTCATTTGATATTGTTGCTATCTTTTTCAATCTATTAAATTGAAGAATAATTACCTTTGATAGCTGGAGAATTATAACAAAACCTATTAGTCTAAATTGGGATATATCTATAAGTGCTCAATGGACTCATCTCGAAAAATCTCTATACATCCCTTTGTACTTCACCCTCATGTTATCGATGCAATTTCTATGCTTATAATCCCTTTCAACCCTGGCACGGAAACACGTTTAACAAAGAATTGTTAATGTTGTTGTAACTATTTTTTTTTATATATCCATCAGAATGACTTACTATCAACATCCCAGTGCTGTCCTTGCAAGCTGAGATTTCTCCATTTAGTTTGAACGAAATGAGATGGGTTTGGCAATAAATAATGCATATGATGTCTTCATCAATGCAAATCTATCTTGACGCTCACCTTCAGGATTAAAAGTGTCCACATTGTATCTTGACGTGATCAAACGTGAACGTTCACCTTGAACGTTCTCGACACTGTTGTTGTTAGGTTTTTTGTTTTGCATATGGTGTCCCTTGTCCAAACAAAAAGGCTCGTCCAATGAAAAAACATATGTTGTTTTTATTAGACGAGGGATTTCAAAGATTACATCAATTATTTGAATACCCAATCTATCACGTCCACAAAGAGTGACGAATTCAAACTCGAATACAAATTGTTTTTTCAATTGTCCATCTAATTTACAATAGATTTTAAAGGAACGTTCTAATTCCCGATATCCCTTGGAAATAATATAACCATGCATTGTGGCTTGCAATTGGTAACATAAAAAAGTTGTCTATATCTGTTAAATTCGAAAACATTCCATACTTGTTAAATTCAAAAACTTTCTTTCATGTAGTACAAAGTATACTTCCAGTTTCCATAAATAATCTAAAATATTTGAAATATAGTAATCAAATTCATATATATATATATATATATATATATATATAATAAACAGTAAGATGATTACAAATGAAAATAAAGGTTCATTTATATATCTACATAGAAGTGAGTGTGATTAACCAATAGTCACTTGGTTTCATTATTAACAATTATTATTTATTAATTATCATTTAATTATTAATATATTAATATCTATTTTATATGTATATTTATGTTAATAACATCGTCTTTTCTTTCAAAATTATTTTTCCTCAAAGCATTAATATATATTTTATATGTATATTTATGTTCATAACAATATAGCACTTCACTTATTTTCTTTCTCTACTAAAAATCCCTTCTACTCTCTTCTTTTGTTGTCAAAAATGCAATGAACTCCACTACTTATAAAAAACAAAGATGGAAAATATCTTGCCCACTAAAACCACATGCATTAAATTTCTAGTGAGCACATTTATTTGACTGTTGTCTATGATTTGATGAGTGCATGGTAGGTTGATCATCAAGATTATATTTAAAACTCCCCCTAAAGCTTGGATTCCCTAAGCTAATTATAAACCCATGAGGGATAACCGTAAAGAAATTTTAGAACTGCAAGACTTAAGTGATAGTTGAGGTCAATGAGTCCAAAATCTTCTCTTAGTTTCGGAAATGATTTTGTGAATATGTCTGTAATTTTCTCCTTTGACTTGCAAAATTACAAATTTATTTTTCTAGTCTCAACCAATTATCTTATAAAATGGTACCTTATGGCTATGTGTTTATTGTGTCTATGAAACAATGGACTCTTTGATAGAGCTATAGAGGATTGATTATGGAAAATTGGTGTTCCTTGTTGTTTTTCCTAATTCAAATCTAATAGTATACTTCTTAACCATACAACTTGACAAGTTGTTTTATTTGTTGCCACATACTTTGGTTTTGGTGTGCGAGGTGACACTATGAGTTGTTTCTTTGAAACCCATGAAATAGCTCCTAACCCAATTTGGAACACATATCCAAATGTGCTCTTTCAATCATCTATATTTCCTCCCCAATCATTGTCAATGTACCAAACTAATTCAAAGTTATTTGTTTTAATATATAAAATTCCATGGCTTTTGGTGCCATTCACATACCTTAAAATTCTCTTTCGTGCTTGCAAGTGTGTTTCCTTTGGATTTTCCCTAAACTTGGAGATTAGAATAACTCCATACATGATATCAGGTCTTGTTGTTGTTAGATACATACCACTTCCAACCATACTTTTATAAAATGTTGGATCCACATTGCTACTGCAATCATCTTTGTTTAGTTTCAAATCTGTTGTTGTTAGTGTTGGTGTGTACTTGCTATTCAACATCTTAAATCTCTTCAAGATACCCCCAATATACCCCGTGCATACTTAGTTTGAGATATGAAGATGTACCTTCATTTGTTTTTTTAACCTCAATACCAAGAAAGTATCTCAATAAACTCATATATATCATTTCAAATTATTTCTTCATTGTTGTTCTAAATTCTTCTATGGATAAACTGATATTTCCTAGATTATCTACATATAAGAAAATAAATCGAATTTCACCTTGATTGTTGATTTTGGTGTAAATTTTTGTTTCAATGATTATTCTACTAAAACCATTTCTCTACAAGTATGAGTCAATGCAGCTATACCAAACCCTAGCTGCTTGCTTGAGCCGATACAATATTTTCTTCAACTTATACACTTTCTTCTCAAGTTCCATAGTTTTAAAACTAGGGGATTGTTTAACTTATACTTCTTCCTTTAACACTCCATTGAGAATGTTTATTTCCCATCCATTTGGTGGACTTTCTATTTGTGTTGAGTTGTTATTGACAAGACAACTCTTATTGTTTCCATCCTTGCTACAAGAGAAAAAGGTTTCATTGCAATCTCCTCCATGTTGTTGTTTATACCCTTTGATCACAAGTCTTTCTTTATGTCCTTCAATTCTTCCTTCCAAATCATTATTGATTTTAAAAACCCACTTCACACCAATAATTTATTTTCATTTTGGAAGGTTTACTAGCTCCCATGTCTCATTTTTCTCAATTGTTTTCATTTCTTCATCCATGGCATAACACCATTTTCTTTATTTTACCACATCCTTAAAGTAGATAGAATCAAATTCAGAAAATAAAGAAAAATTCACCAATTCATTATCATCATATTCATACATGAATGTTTCATATATCTCCTTGAAGATTCTTGTTTTTCTTGAGTTATTGTTTCCATGATACCTTGAAGATGATGGATTGGTTCTTCCTTTTGTGCTAGGAGTTCTTGCTGGAGAAGTTTCATGGGGGAAAACTTGGGAACTGGTTGATGGAGGTGTCACTTGCGTGACACCTTGTGCTCTATGTTGAATGCTAGTGTTTTGAGGTATCATTGTGGTAATACCTTGTGTGTTATTTTATAACTCCATAGGAGGTTTTGCTACCCCAAAATCTTGTGTTGTTCCTTGATGATCATTCCATGCTTCATCTTCAAGAAATATCACATCTCCATTGATTATTAACTCATTTGTTTTAAGATTGTATAATTTTTGTCTTTGATTTCTCACTATATCCAATAAAAATACATTTTTCTCCTTTATTATCACATTTTTGTATTTTTTCTTTGGGTATTTGTGCAAATGCCACATATTTTTCTTTCTCCATTCCTCTTGTGGAATCATGTTATGAACGTTTTTTGTGGGACATATATTCAACAAATAAATTTCAATTGCTATTACTTCACCCCATAATTTGTTTCACAATCCTTTAGTCTTTAACATGCTCCTAGTAGTTTCATTGCAAAAGTTTAGAAATTCATTTGTTTATAAACATTTAAATATTTCAACTTTTTATGGTTTATGTTGTGGATGTTTTTGGAAAAAGACTTATGTGAAAATTATGTTATCATAAATATTGATTATGATGAATATTTTTGTAAAATATTAATTTTAATTTATTTTATTTAACTAGAAACAAAGTGATTAAAGAATCCACTTAAAAAGAGTAAATATTTATTTCATAAATGAGTGAAAAGGGATAAAAACCACCACAGTAAATATTGTCCAAGAAAACAAGTGGAACCCTACTCCCAAATATGTGGGATGTGAGGTAACAAGCTAGCACAATGTTAAGCCAAGAAGACTAACTTGAAAGAAATACCTACCCAATTTATTTTTCTTTATGAAAAAATAAAAATACACAAGTATAGAGGACTCCACTTTGTTGAGTACTTGTGAAGTGATTGAGTTTGATGGTTTGAGAAAGCATCAAAATATGATATTTTTCTGGAAAAGGTTATACAATTTTCAATGATTGGCATAATGCTTTAGGCTTGGGGGTGACAAGAACAAGTGATCTTGTGGAATAATGCTTTAGGCTTGGGGGTGACAGAGACAAGTGATCTTGATTGTTCAGATCTATAGTTGGGAGGAACTCAATTTTCTACTAAGTTTGTTTCTTGAATTTTAAAGCAAAACCCCATATATTTACTTACTTTATTTTTATATATTGTATTAAAAAATGATAACTTATTACAATAAAAAGTATATATATGTGTATGTTATATTTTTCTATTAAAACTAATAACACTAATAAAAGATTTAAATATATACATTTTTATTTACTCTAACCAAAAATTATTTTTTATATTCACCCAAAAAAGAGTTCATTTATTAATCTAAAGAATTCCATTCATTATTATATTGAACATCTAGAGAATACACTTTATATAGAAACAAGCTCATTGTATGTGTTACATTTCTTTATGAAAATATTTCTTTATAGATATATATATATTTAAAAGAAGAAAAAAATGTTTTATCATATAACTTTAAATATTTTTACATGGATGCACTCAAATACAATCTAGTTTAGATAAGGGAAACAAACATAACATTTCTAACCAGAAACCTATTATGGTATAATTCAACATTTTCTTTATAAAAGATAGAGAGAAAGACTAAACAAATATAGTTAAATATTACTAAAAATCTCTACCAGTATTCACCTTTATATAAATGAATGGAGTAACAGGAAGTTCAAGAAGGTTCTATCTATAAATAAAGAAATATGACTCAAAGTTTATTTTTCAAAACAAGTTAGGGTTCTCCTTTGGAAATAGAAAACAATTAACTTTGATGTAAACACAACAATATAAATTAAATTTGTTTTATAACTAGAGGAACTCTTACCCATTCCTACAGTCGTGATAAACCTGTAGTACTGAAAAGTAATAAAACAAAACAAAAATGTTTATTAATATAAAATGGTTATTATGATGTAACCACCCGTTTGGGGTATTCACCAATTAAACAAGAGTAAACTCAAAATATGTGGTGTTGGTATGGTGAACCCGTATTTACATTGCAAGAAGGCATACACGATTACTTGACCTCGCAAGGTTGAAACCGAGCTCTGTGTCCACGATACCAATATTATAGGAAGCAGTGCAGGCCTGGTACTATTGGCCATTGAGGTTTGATCTCGAGGGTTTTCAACCAGCCTGCTCAAACCACAAAAAAATATTCAATATGCAGTGTATAAGGAACAAGTAATACATGTTGTAGATAAACTAAATCTCAAACAATGAATAGAGTTGTATCTCACCTAGGATAGGAGACGGCCATGTGTTTGAAGATGGAACAAATCTCCTTTGTACATCTTCGTCCAAGGCCAAAGAGTCCATGTGAAATAATACCATGGAAATAATTTAGTTAATACACAGTAGAAACCGAGTAAAATCCGTTTGTATCACTCTACATAGGCTATGATTCCGAGGGTGAGATATATCACCAAGCATAGACTCGGTATGAGTAACCAGTTTAAATGATAAACCATTTCATACCTGGTGATATTAAACATACATCAATCAGTGTAAAAAATTATAGAACCTTCATAGTCAACTTAAGTAATGGCACAAGATTAATTAGTGTCTTTTCACGAAGTCAGAGTGATCAACTTTAATATTCAAGACTTACGTAGCAAATCACAAGCCCACTTAGATTAAGACGTGCATCACCAAATCACGTAGCAAATCACAAGCCCACTTAGTACATTTTCTTACTAAACTCATCATGCATCACCATTAATGAGATGCGCACAAGTAAGCAAGGCTAGAACCTGGTACATTCATCATTATTCCAATGCGCCTAGAATCCAATTATTAAATTACAACATGATCGATAGCGCCAGGTAAGCTAGTCATTGTTTCGATCATACCTCAATCCTTAATTCATGGCGCAAGGGTAAATATTTCGTAATCAATCATAGTTCAACATAGGTTCTTAATTTAACAATACTCATCAGCCTATTCCTCTTTAACAATAGATCGGTGCGAAAAGGTGCAGGGACTAAGACATAAAGATTAAAAGATTTACAAGGGCAATAGCAAGATCCAAGTTAAATGGTCACGAGGGATAGTTCGAATGGAAAAGACGTGCGCACACTTTTCCAGGTTGGGGAGAGGTCACGAGTTCTAGCTTGGCTACAAGTTCTTCGGACTGCTGCTTTCCACCCCCATATCATCTACTATGTGGGAAAGTATTGGAGTGGGTTCTCAGCGAGTTAACTTCCATCTGGAAAAAGATCCAAGTTAAATAAGTTAAATAATGGCGTCCAACATTTACACTCGCCCATGTAAGATTCAACAAGCAGGGCATCCTTTATAACATTCCCATTATTGTAAAGCATTATTACGCAAACTTACAAGAATACAATTACATAATCAACGTGAGGAGTTAAGAGGAGACCCGATCCACATTAAGCAATAGATAAAAACAATGCTACTTTATCAATTTTATAACCTTAAGAAAACCTTAATAAGATCATTTCTTCTTAAGGCATATGTAAAAATTTCAGTTTCCTTACATGGCGTGCCTATAAAATATAAGGGATATCAACATCTTATTACGATGATAAGGGATTACACCAACCTGCAATCAGCGATTGTATTATTTGTTTTGTTCTGGTTCCAACAATCATAATTTTTATAGTTGAAGGCATGAACTCCTTGTAAAATCGATTGTAAATTGTATTAACAATGTACCAATTCACATAAGCTCATGCATAAAAGATAAATATAGTTTTCATAGGAAATCATTCCTTCAATGAACAACCCTAAATGAGGGTCTCATTATTATCACACCTCACTTCATAAGGTTGAACTACCACTCTATATTAGAGTTGGGTATCCCAACTCTCACAAAAAAAATCGGTCAAGAAAAATAGGGCAGCATAACCTTACGCTATTATTGATTATTTCATCTCCCCCATTACTTTTATAAAGTTATTCTTAGTGACACTTGCCAATTGCACGTTAAATTTGTTTTATTAAAAATTAATTAGGAAAAACTCTCCCCAGTAGACTTGTCACCCAATCCCTTAGTTGCACCAGAATTTTATTTAATTAATTAAATTAATTTGCCAATTTCCCTCAATTTCCTTTAATGAGTGATGTCTTTCTTAAAGCTTAGTTGAATTTTATTTAGGAAAGTTCTCTAGAGTAGATTCCTTTCTATGTTCCACATTGCTTTTGCATTTAATTTCCCTTATATGCCTAAGTTACAAATTAGCATGTATTTGCACATATGAGTAATCAATTTTTAGATAATTTATTTCTCATTTAAATTCTAAATTCGATTTTTATTTAACCCCCCCTTTATTAATTGCTTATTTAATTTTTTTAGTCCTCATACCCTACTCAGACCTAGGCTTTAATTTCAACTAGGAACTTTACTCATACATAATTATTTTAAGGCTGACCATGTCAAAGTAAGGTATTGTTTTCTAGGCACCTAGGTTCATTGACTCACCAGTGTTAAAAATAACAACCTGCCCTTTAAGACACAATACATGCTCCAACGGTGTTACTCACATTTATTCATGTTTCATTTATGCGACATACCCTTCAAGATGCACTACGTGCTCCAAGGGTGCCACTCGCCTTTTGACTGATTTTTGTAGAATTCCAACCCTTGGAGTCAATACTCCATTAGGATACCTTGTGGGAGACTAAGCACCTCTAAGGAATAAGGACCGTGCCTTATTTCATGCCCCTTAGAATCTTCATGAGCGACTATCTCAGTCTTCCCTCATGACATCATAGATCTATCGAACTAGGTAATCGTTAACCTACAATTCGAGCTACGACAAGAGTGTTAGTAGCTTGTGGCAGGGCTCCTACCAAAGATCTCCCTCGATATCTCTAGTTGTCGTGCATGGCCCCTTTACTCCTAATGTGAGTATGTGTTATATTCTTTGCAGGAGTAGTAGTGTCACATATTTAGGTGGTTTTTCGACACATGCTTTCTTTACCGATGGTTTTCTATTTTCGATTAAGGAATTAGGGTTGTTGACTAATCGAGGTCATTGGGTTAGGGTTTTGGATACCGCTAGCTCCTATATGTATATTGTATTGTAAACAATGTAACACAATGAATGCATATAGAATATGATGGCTTTCCAAGTTTGGGTTTCTAGGGGAAAAATCTATGTGTAATGTTTACATTTGCCATTGTATCTTTTTTGTTCTTTTACTGAAAATCTGTTTGTGGTAAAAATTGTACAAGGTTAAAATCTATATTTGGTATGAGAGATTTGTTGGCTTAAGGAGGATTTCTTTGTGGTCAAGGGTTTGGATCAGGACTGTGATAAGCCTTGTTACAGTGGAAGATCTGTGGTATTGAGTTTTCAAGTGAAAAGAAATGACATGTAATTCGAAGCTGGAGATTGAAAAGTTTAATGGGAAAATTTTTGAGTTGTGGAAGCTCAATATAGAAGATTTGTTGGTGGACAGAGATCAGTGGATCATGGTAGATCCACGTACTACACTTACAACAACTTCAACAGATGACTCAAAAATGTTGGATCGGAAGACTCAGAGCATAATCTCACTGTGTCTCTCAGATTCAGTATTATTGAATGTGTTAGAGGAAGCTACAACTGAGTATTTATGGGATAAGTTGGGGAAGTTGTATCAGTCTAAGTTCCTATTGAATGAACTATTCCCGAGAAAGAAGTTGTATAACCTGAGGATGAGAGATGGAGACTCAGTGGCAGAACATTTGAACACCTTCAATACTATGGTAAGTCAGTTAGTATCTGTTGATATTAAAATTTCAGATGAAGATAAATGTATCAGTTTACTGTGTTCTTTACCAGACTCGTGGAATAGTCTAGTTGTGTCCATAGGTAGTAATACAACTTCCTTGAATTTTGATGAAGTGGTCTCATATTTGTTATCTGAGGAGATGAGATAGAAGAATATGGAAGGACAGAGAACAAACACATTATTTGCAAGAGGACATTCCCAAGAAAGAAATAGATATAAGGTATGAAGTGGGAGATCTAAGTCTAAGGGTAGATCTAAATCTCCCGAAAAGTTTGTAAGGGTATGTTGGAGATGTGGAAAAGAATGGCACTACAAGAAGTAGTGTCGATCCAAAGTTGAGAAAAAGAAGGGATCTGAAGAATCTCCTTTTATAGAAGAAAATACCTCCAAGGAAGAAGGAGGGGATGTGTACTTGAATTCTTCAATAACACATGCAAATCATGAGGTATTGTTGGTTGACTCAGGTGCATCCTTTCATATGACTCCCTAGAGGGAGTGGTTCTACGAATATTGAAGGTATGGTGGAGGTAATGTTTTCTTAGGTGATGATTTGACAACTAGAATCATAGGACGAGGAAACGTCAAGTTGAGGCTCATAGATGGAAATATTAGAACACTTCCTTTTGTTCTTCACATCCCATGCTTGACTAGAAATTTGATTTCTGTAATAAAAATGGATGATGCAGGGGTAAAAACAATATTTGAAAAGGAAACCTGAAGGATGCTTCGAGGAGAAATGGTGTTGCTGAAGGGAGTTTAGTTTGGAACTCTATATAAGCTGCAAGGAAGCACTATTACTGATGTGTGTAATAGTTCCATTGTTCTTGATATTGGAGTTGAAGAAGAAATAACTCTGACAATCTCTAGAGAAAAGGTTATGTTGTGGCATCAAAGACTGGGGTATATCCGAGAGAAGGGTCGTCGACTACTACACGATAAATGTATGGTTGAAGGTATGTCTAACTTCTCGATGGATTTTGATTTATGTGAACATTGTCTGTATGGGAAGCAAAATCAGGTAAGATTCCCCTTTGGTGCAACGAGGGAAAAAAGATTTTTACAGCTAGTTCACGATGATGTTTTTGGACCTGTATCGATCCCATAATTGGGAAAATCTATGTACTATGTCTCATTTATAGATGAATTCTTGAGGAATACTTCGATATATTTCCTCAGGAAGAAATCTGAAGTATTTGATAGGGTGGATTTTAAGGCTGTTGTTGAGAATCAAACAAAGAAAAAAATTAAGGTGTTGAGGACAGATAATGGCAGAGAGTTCCGTGGGAATGAATTTAAATAATTCTGTAAGAAGTGTTGTATAGCAAGACAGAAGACTACTCCATATACACCTCAACAGAATGGAGTTTCAGAAAAAATGAATAGGACACTGATGGAAAAATAAAGGTGCATGCTCAGTGGTGTCGGGTTATGGCAAGGATTCTGGGTAGAGGGAGTGGGTACTACATGTTACCTGGTCAACATATCACCCTCATCAGCATTGGATAAAAATACTCCACAAGAGGTATGGACTGGTAAGGAACCTTCTTTCACACATCTCAAAGTATTTGGTTGTGATGCATATGTTCATGTTCCAAAGGAAAACAAAAGTAAGATAGATAAGAAGGCCGAAAAGTGTATATTTATTGGATATAAAGATGGTCTCAAAGGTTATAAGCTTTGGAATCTAGAAACTAAGAAGGTAGTGTATAGCCAAGATGTGGTATTTAGAGAAATGAAGGATGTTGTTAAACAAGAAGTCTTACCAACTAAGGAAGAACGAGAGAAACTAGAGTTTGATTTAAAGGATGATGAGTCATACTCTATAGAAGAACAAGAACCAGAAGAAGAAGATCCTCATACTCTAGTATTCAGGAGGTTGGTTCGAGAAAGAAGGATACCAGAAATATATACTCCATATGATTTTCGTTCAAATTTTTCTTTGTCGATTACTGATGATGATCCTAGAATTGTCAGGGAGGCATTGGATTCACAGGATGGAAATATCTGGAAAAGGGCCATGGATGAAGAAATGACATCTTTGGATAAGAATGAGGCTTGGCATCTAGTGGAGCTGCTGACTAGAAGAAATCCCATTGGCAACAAATGGGTATTTAAAAAAACGATGAATACAGAAGGAAAAGTGGAGAAATACAAAGCTCGGTTAGTAGGAAAGGGTTATTTAGAGGTTGAGGGAATTGATTTTGGTGAGAATTTTTCTCTAATTGCCAAGTTAACCTCTATAAGATTTTTGTTATCTGTTGTTGCTGCATTTAATTTTAAAGTATAACAGATGGATGTGAAGACAATATTCCTACATGAGGATATGTAAGAAGAAATCTATATGAAGCAACCAGAAGGTTATGCTATGAAGGGAAAGAATGAGCTAGTATGCAAGCTAAAAATGTCCATGCATGGTTTAAAACAATCACCAAGGATGTGGTATAAAAAAATTGATGCTTATATGCTTGGACTTGGATTTACAAGAAGAAAAGAGGATCATTGTGTGTATTTTAAATTAATTGGTGATCATTTGATTTATTTGGTCTTGTATGTGGATGACATGTTGCTCATAGGAAACAACCAGAAGATTATCTAGGATGTGAAAACTCAGTTGTCCTCTAAATTTGACATTAAGGATCTCAGTGCTTCAAATTTCATTTTGGGCATGGAAATTAAAAGAGATCGGAAAAAGAGGAAACTCTCATTAAATCAGAGAAAATATGTCAAGACAATATTGCAGAGGTTTAATATGCATGAATGTAAGCCGGTCAAGGTTCCTATTCCTGTTGGGGTAAAGTTATCTGCAGATCACTGTCCTAAGACACACGAAGAGGAGGAGGACATGTCTCATGTTCCATATGTGAGTGAAGTTGGTAGTTTGATGTATGAAATGGTCTGTACTAGACTAGACATTGCACATGCAGTGGAAGTTTTGAGAAGGTATATGTCAAAACCAGGGAAGGAACATTGGACAACAGTAAAAAGAGTTTTTAAGTATTTGTGTGGCACTGCTAGATATGGTTTTTTCTATGAAGGAAGATTAGGATTGGACATAGTGGTGGATATACATGGATTTGTTGATGTAGATAGGGATGAATATCTGAATCATAGGATATCTACAATTGGATATGTGTTTAACCTATTTGGAGGAGCAATAAGTTGGATGAGAAAAAGACAGGATGTAGTGGTACTTTCAACTACAAAAGTTGAACACATGGAAGCCACTCATTCAAGTAAGGAAACAATATGGTTAAAAAGATTGTGTTCAGGTATTGGGTTGGTGCAACAAGTTGTAAGGATAGAGTGCGACAGTGAGAGTGCAATTTTTCTAGAAAAGAACCCGACTTATCATTCAAAGACAAAGAATATTGATATTCAATATCACTTTGTGAGAGACATGATTGAAGAAAAGAAAGTATCCCTCATGAAGGTGGAAACTTTGAAGAATGTTGTAGACTCATTAACAAAATCTGTGAGCATTGAGAACTTCTCTTGGTGTAGAGGATCCATGGGAGTTTTTGCCTTGGATTGTTGACTATGTAACCCTGTAACCCCCTGTATGCAAATAAAAAAACAATTGGGAGAATGTTCGGTATGTGTTATATTATTTTCACTAGTTGTTGCTGATGAAGCTAGCTCCTCCTACTTGAAAGATCTGCTCGATCGAGTGACCTCTGTCTGCCTAACCTATGCCTTTGTGGGATGATGGCCACTTTGTACTGGTTGGCATAGAGCTGTCTCCCTTCCTGTAGAAAGATGATAGTGGCGTGCACCTAATATGGTAAAGCGTCAAGCAATGCGACCCGGTTCTACATTTGAAGTGCTCCTCCAAGGAGGGAGTTTGCTTGACCCCCCAAAACCCAACTTGAGTATTAGTGTCTGTGCGTTGCACCGGGCATGTAGGGGGGCGAAGCCCCCCGCCTGGGTGTTTGGGGGTAGTGTCCCCGAATTGTTTTTCGGCACATGGCTTCTTTGCCAATGGTTTTCTATTTTTGGTTAAGGATTTAGGGTTGTTGAATAATCCAGGTCATTGGGTTAGGGTTTTTGAATTTAGAATATGATGGTTTTCCAAGTTTGGGTTTCTAGGGGAAAAATATTTGTGTAATGTTTGCATTTTCTATTGTATCTTTTCTCTTCTTTTACTGAAAATATGTTTGCAGTAAATATTGTACAAGGTTAAAATCTATACGATCCATAAACAACATCATAATATACCTGATCATATGTCACATATACAATAAAATAAATACTCAAACCATATACAATCCACTCCCTGACTCAATCAAGATTACAAGAAGGTCCATCAATACCATGGGCATCCTCAATCTGTCAAGAGTCCCACACACTCAAGAGAAACCATTCAATAGCACATGTCTACACATAAATAGCATAACATAACATCATAATCCACAATCTCATCATGAGAACCGGTAAGCGAAGAAGACACTTATAAATGAAACGGATCACTTGTATGCAAGTGTCCTCAAATAATAAGTCACATCAGGTGCGCTCAAGAGAGGGATGTTACATAAAGCCCCTAATTTAACAATTGTTGGGCATAATACATATTGGAATGTTGTTTACAGTCAAAACTTGCAACTCTAAATGTTTACAATAATACGTATTGGGTCAAAGATTTACTATCCAAAGATGCAACTATAAATGTTTACAGTGATTGTAAGGCAATGGTGCACTCTCCGAACAAGACATAGTACATTGAAGAGTAGTTTGTCAACTAGTGTAGATTGCAAGTATTGTATATTGTATGTTTATTATTGCAACTATTGTAGATTACATGTTTAATATTTCAACTACTATATATTGCATGTCAATATTAAAGGTTACAAATATTGTATATTGCATGTCAAAGCTTCACTATACAAGGACACCACTATAAATCTTTGCAGTTAATGCAAAGCAATGGTGCACTCTACCAACAAGACGAAATGCATTGAAAAATAATTTGTCAATTACTGTATATTGGATGTTTAATTTTATGTTGTCATGATGGCCAATCTTAAGGTTTAATGTAGGAATGCAATGTCATATTGATATGATGCCTGATCATAATATGTGATCATTTATAGACATTGGATTCAATGATATCTATTCTAAGGAATATGGTTGAAGATAAGTCACCAATCTTACATGATTTTCTGTACATATTTTATGAGATAAATATTGGAATTTTAAGGGGTTGAATTTTATGTCGATACAAAGAAACTATTAGAGAACGATTAGTATGAGCTTTCAAAGAGTGATTAAGTTTATCTTGGTGACATTTATCTCATTATTAATTTTCGTTGATGACCTTCTGCAATGTCTGATAGAAAATATTAATCAAGTCCATGGCCATGTGCATCAAGTATATCGCATGTTTTCAAGATAAAATAGTGTTTTTGAGACAGATCTATATTAATATAAGGCCTTGGGAATGCACATCAAGGATATCATATGTTTTAAGATTTTCCTATCAAATATATTTTCATTGTATATAATATTATAGTGGTCCAAGAAGGCTTGGAATGAGTCACATGAGTTGAATTTTATGCCCTTTTCATGCAAATCTTTTAACATTGTTGAATGACTCTTCATGCTAATTGTGCTTTGGATATTTCTTCCTATGGACAGTTGACTTAGAGGCTTTTGGATATTTCTTCCTACCGATGCTCCACTTAGAGGATTTAAAATATTTCTTCTTACCGACGCTTTACTTAGAGAATTTTGGATATTTTGATATTTCCCAAGAATTGAATCAAACATATTGATAATAAGTTAACATAATTGGTGGGTAAAATCATGAAGATGTGTTACACTTTTTCTTGTTTTATGAGAAAAAAAATTGTATTTTCACAAGTTCTTTAACTTCTGGCATACAAAAGTTTTTTTGTTTTATTTAGAATTTCACTTTACAGTAAAAACAAAACTTGTGAAGAATTTTGTTAGCTTTCCAATGACTATTTTTCAATTTTTTTTTATCACGATTTGATATGTCAATTTGGCAATTGTTTAACAATATGTTCCTTAAACATGAAATGAATGATAATGAGTTACTTTTTCCTACAACAATGTATATATTATTAAACCTATGTTTTTAATAAATGAAATATATTGCAACAATACACAGAGATTGTATTTTATTATGACTATAATTTTGAATCTAACGGATGAATATTATAATTTCTAGAATTTTTTGAAGTTGACCAAGCTGAAAACGTTGCAAATTTTAAACACATGTTTTTCTACACCTTGTATCAATCTTAATTTTTATGTAAAACTAAAATTTAAATATACCCTTTTGAAAAGAACACTTTGAGGATTATGAATATATTTTTTTTCTAAATTTTTCACTGTATATTTTTAGAGATATCGATATTTCATTTCACCGAATCATAATGTCTATTGAAAATATTATGTAGTGATTTAAAAAAATAAATAAATAAAATTAGATAAAAATAAATAAAATAAAACAAATTATAGGAATTGAAAGTAGATTCAATTTTGGAAATGTTGGTGTCATTTGCGAAACCAAATTCTTAGTATTCGTAGGAGTCTGCAGCCTCTGAAGTTCAGGTAAGCTTGGGGAAATTCTATAGTTTTTGTTTTCAGTCCCAATTTCATGTGTTTGGCCGAAATAATCTTTCGGCGAAAAACTAATATTTCAGATAAAAAACTAATATTTTGTTCGAAATATTAAAATCTAATGGACACCGTCAAAACTGAACGGTTTCCAAGGTTTTTAGCTGAAATACCCTTCTTTCGACTGAAAGGTTGTTGAGCGAATTTTTTCGGTCGAAAAAAATGAAAAGATACATCGGATCGTTTCATTTCGCACCAAATTGTGTAAATTGCCTTTCAGCTAAACACATTTAACACAATTCATCGAATGGATAGACATATATGAGCTCGGGGATAGGGATTTCAAAGCATTTCTATTATTGATTGCAGTTGTATTCTTTTCTTTCTTTATTTATTCCCTTTGTTCCATAGGCTTAATCAGAGGATCAATATCGATACATGATGGTTTTCCAGAGCACCTAATTAAAGTTTCGAATCATCTTTTTGGTTTTTGTTGAATAAGGTAATTGATGTTTGTTCAAGTTTTTATTGGAATAACAATTTATATGTTGAAAGATAAATGTTGATCATTTTTTTAAGGTGAAGTCTTTGTTGAACATATCTTTTACAGATAACTATAAAATTCATGGGAAAAAAAAGTTTGCACAAGAGAAAATTTGATCACACTCGAGATGATACTCGCCAAATCGAACAAAGGAAAGAGCTTTATTGGAGAAAGAAATGAGAACATGCAAATATTGAAGAAATAAATGATGATAATGTGAATACATATTTTCAACAAGAAGAAGTTCAACCAGGTGTGCATGCACATATGATGATCGAGCACACGACACACATTAGGACTGTATTAAGAAAGTATAGAATTCAAAGTATAGAATTTAAATTTAAAATATTGTAATTAATATAATTGATAGTAATTACAATTTGATGTTTTTCAAAAAATATAAATAGATTTGTCTCATAATCTCGAAGAAGATGTTGAAATCAAAATTGAATCAGAAGGTGTTGAAACTGAAATTGAAGCAGAAGACGTTGGAATCAAAATTGAAGCAGACGACGTTGAAATCGAAATTGAAGCAGAAGACGTTGAAACCGAAATTGAAGAAGAAGACAAATAACCTATAGGTATGTACATAAATTTAGATAATACAAGATGAACACTCAAGTATATATAATTTAGTGAATTTGTGTTCACGTTATGTTTTTTAATATAAACTTTAAATTGAAATATGAAGGAGAATCTATCAACATTGCTGATGAAATATTAGAAAATGTTGATAATCACAAATTTGGGAAGAAAAAAGATAAGCATTATATAAGATATCGAACTAATAATATGTATAATACTTTTTTCTAAGATGAATCAATAAAAATACAAGCTCAACTTTTACTTTGTCTAATGAAGTCATGAAAGTTAAAAGAAGCTACATCATTATTGGGTATTCAAAAGTCGACAAAGGATACAAAGGTGAAACATAATGTCTTTAAAAATATAAATAGTGTATTAAAAGCTTTTGGAAAATCTCGAAAAGAAGATGTATCTGTTGCACGTAGAGCGATACAAACAACAATTGTTTCATCAAGCAATATGAAAGATAGTTTGACATGACACATGGAAAAAACGATGGGAACGTCAAGAAAAACATTGGACAAACATAGAAAATTTTGACTGCAAATAGATTTAAATGATGAATTGGCTTGTTGGAAACTGATTTCTAGACAACCCTACAAAGATAGACTTGCAGAAAATGTTAAAGAATTGGCTCGTAATTTTTGGTTGGAAGAATATCATGTTTCACCACATACAAGGGATGTGTTGCGATGAAGAAAAGAATGAAAAAAATATGAAGAACAACCAAAACATATATTTCAAATGACACAAATAGAGTTGTTCAATAAGTTCAAAGAAGAGAACAAAGAAGTTAAAATTTCCATCAATACATTTGTGCAACAAAAACCATGGTTTGTTAGACCCATCATTGTTTGCGACACTTGTTGTTGTCATTATCATGTCGAATTTGAGTTGTATTACAACACTTTTTTGGATTTTGGTAAAACTTTATGGCGAGGTTCACCTCCTCCTTCCACATTCTGTGTTTTTATATCTGAAATTCTATGTGAAAGAGAAGATTATGATTTATTTTACAAAAACAAATGTGTTGGTGGAAATAAATGTGATCGTTGTGGAAATCTAAGTTTGTTTCATTCAAGGTATCATATTGATATGAATGATCAATAATTTTCTAATATAAGAGTCAATTGGAAGAGACATGAATATATCAAGAACATGGCTCCACATTCTTCAAATGTTATTTCCAAAAGGATTGACTTGAAGGTAGATAACTATGTGATAGATTTTTTGAAGAAGTTTGAGGAAGAAATCTATAAATACACCAAGAATTCACATAGATCTTGATGGAAAGATCTACAATTCAAACAATCCCGTGAAGTGTTTCCACAAGGGACAATTTTGTATGTAGTTGATTTTGCAGAGAAATACACATTTGCTGCACAAAAAGAAATATAGAGAGAATATTATCATTCTGATCAAGTCACGATATTTTTCCACGTTCTATATAGACATGCTCAATGAAGTCTTGATAACATAGAAAGAACCAATGACAATCGACATGTTATTAAATAATATCACTTTTATATATGTGATGATTGAACACACGAAACACATTACGTATAACATTGTTTTGATAAATTTTATGATTCACTGAAAGAACATGAAATTATATTTGATCGACATTGGATATGGTCAGATGGGTGTGCAGGTCAATTTAAATATTCATGATCAATCTATTGGTTATGTCGTCTTCATAAAAAATTTAACATTACACATTGTTGGAATTTTTTTGAGACTAATCATGGAAAAGGAGAGCACGACGGTGCAAGGGCATGTATAAAATGAGCACTTTGAAAGTATCAGCTGAACATGGTTCAATCCACTAAGACCACATATATATTCCTTATCAAATTTCTTTAAGAATCATTAAAAGTTTCCTATGGTTGGATCCACTAAAAAAATGTATTAGAACATTTCTTTAAGATCCCTTAACAATTCTCTATGGTTGGATCCACAAAGACCACATATAATGCAATGCATTAGAATCCCCAAAACAAAGAGTTTATATTCATAACCTCACACACCCACTAAAAACATAATAAATATTTAGTAAGTGGTGCACAACAAATTGTTATGCCTTTAATATTGGCACATAAGAAATCTTGCTTTACTAAGTGGTGCACTCTTATCTGATCACAGATTGGATAATGTTATATTATATAACATATGGACTATGAAAATGTTATATTATAGAGTTGGATCACTTTAGATATTTAATGAAAAATTGTTGGATAGTTGTGGATATGGTTGAACGAAATACATAACTGTGAAATACTTTATGGTCACCTAAATTTACATAAAGGGACCTAATTGTACTATAAACTAAGGGATTTCTACATTGAGTGGATAACTACCCAAGAATAACTCAATAGCATATGCATATTCTTTGAACATGGTTCAATGCACTAAGATAACATATATATTCCTTATAACAATTATTTATGAATCATTAAAAGTTCCCTATGGTTGGATCCACTAAAAAAATGTAAAAGAACATTTCTTTAAGATCCCTTAAAAATTCCCTATGGTTGGATGCACAAAGATCACATATAATGCAATTCATTGGAATCCCCAAAACAAAGAGTTTATATTCATAACCTCACACACCCACTAATAACATGAGAAATTTTTAGTAAGTGGTGCACAACAACTTGTTATGCCTTTAATCTTGGCATAGAAGAAATCTTGCTTTACTAAGTGGTGCACTCTTATCTGATCACAGATTGAATAATGTTATATTATATAACATATGAACTGGGAAAATGTTCTATGAGGGTTTTTTATATTGTTAATATAAATTTTCATGAGGTGATGCAAATGTAATATTTGTGAGGCTTAGTTGGAGTTAGAAATCTAAATAAAATATAGTCATATAAGGTGGCAATTCATGTTGATTGAGAGTAATCATCACAATAATTTCAAATGTAAGTGCATCATAACCTATTGTAAACATAGTAATGTGAGTTTTAATGGGATATATATTAAAAAGAAGATTATTTTGAGTGATTCTTAATTGTCACAAAATTTATGGTGGTAATGAAGCCTATTTATACAAATACTAATGTGAGTTTTAATGACATATATATTTCGAAGAAGATGCAATTGAGTGAGTCTTTTAATTGTCACAAAATTAATGGTTATAAAGGGCAATGTCTATAGATATCCACACTCCCCTCACCTTGTGGGAGGGTCATGCTATCCACACTCCCCTAGATATGTGATGACTAATACTAGTTGTCTACTAGAGATATTAGGTTGAAAGGTTTGAAGATTTCACATTTGGATTATCTCTAGAGTTACTTCAATATAGTCAAAACTCCAATATATTTCAACAAAGGAAGGTATGGGAGATGCGAGATGGAATTAAGGGTTTAAAGGGATCCCGATGATTTACTTTATTTATTTGTTTGCATTATTAGTTGTTAACATTTTAAAAATTACATTAGGAACATCACTTGTTATTATTGTCTACATATGAGATATGTGTGTGCTAGCTATGCCTAAATATCCAACACACATACAATATTATGGTTCACTAAAAACATTAGTTACTAATGTCTAGGTTATTAACAAATTAATTAATAAGTTGTCATTTTGAAGTTATATTATATGAATATAAATATCATCAATAAGATAATAATTAGTTCCCATATTTAAATATTATATGAAGTTATAATAATTAGTTCTCATCTAAGACTCTTTTGTTTCTATATTATACTTTATTATCCAAAATGAATTATTCGTTACAATTATTCCTTTAGTTAAAGGGTCACTACAATTGGAAAAGACCACCAAAGTGGGAGACAAGTTCCTTTTTGAGGAGTTTACAATGATAAGAGTCTATGGTTTGGAAGAGAAGCCATATCAAAAGTGAGTGTTGAATTTGGTAGAGAAGCCATATCAAGAGATTAAAAAAAGTGAAATTCATTCAGTTACTCACTAAAAATCCAAGCATATTAAATTAAATATTGATCGGATGAATTTCAAGGAAAAACCAAATCTACACAAGTAGGTGCAAAAACTAAAAATTCAACCATGAATCAATCAACTTAGAGATAAATAAGGGATAGATGAAATAGCAAATTATTATCCTTCACTCATCATCCATGCACATAAAATCAGGGCATTTGAATCTATAGGTCTTTAAACACCGAAGTGAGGACAATCGATTTGGCTCCTAGCCGACTGTTTAGGCACGGATTGATGACTAAAGGTATAAGGGACAAAAGATAAAACCACAATATTTTCATAATAATCAATAAAACCCACACATAGAAGTCATCGAAATCAGAATTTGGGTTCACCAAGGGAAATCAATTCAAAATAACAATGATGGGATGGTGGATGCGAGATGTGATGGTATAATTTAATGGTTGAGATAACTCTAGACAACCTCATTATATAATTAGAATGAAAGAGTTCCAAAAACACTAGAGACAAATAATGTGGTTGACCAATAAAAATTTCCATGGTTTAATCCTTGTGGTGTTCCACATGACAATACACTTGTTTAGTTGCCAAAGAGGCTTTCCAACAAGCAAAGTGAAGCTAATGTTGATCAACCAAATAATCTAAATAATTATGTGGGTGAATCGACAAGTATGATCAGAATTGTTTCTAATGATCAAACAAATGAAATAATCATTGATCCTACCATCATTGATAGGGAATTATCACCCAATCCATCCCAAGAGGAAGTCAAGAGGAGAATTTGTGAGAAGGATTGGGTTACTTACGAATGTAGGGGTAAACAAATTAAAAAATAAGCCAAAACTAATCCAACTCAAAGTAACCTAATTTAAAGTCTAACCAATCCAAATCCCAGTAATCAAAATCAAATAAATCCAAGTAAGTGACCACATGGAACTCCTAAAGGAACCCAACCAACTCAAGTTATGAAGAAAAAGTAGTTACTTTAAAAAAAAAAAGTTATGATTTGTTTTTGCATAATTGTATGTTGGATTCTAGGGCATTAAAAATTGTTATGCCAATAAACTTTATGAAAATATTAGGACCTGAAACCACCAAACCTTATAGTAAACAATTTGGCGGTTTCATTCCTTGGCCCTGAGATCCTTGAAGAAGAAACCAATGTGAAAAGTAATTTGTTTTAAGAAATTCTATCATTTAGATATCAAAATGAAATCTTAATGAGAACATATGCATTATATTTTAAGGCAAAAACAAACATATGTGACATCCCCAAAAATAAATTATTTTTGAATTCGAAAATTGTTAGGAAAATTATTTCGTTTTTGGTAAATTCGAATTTGGAAAATTTTTGCCATGTATGGCAATTTCGAATTTCGAATTTGGTAAAATGTAATTAATTATTATGACAGTTGAGCAGAAATCTAATTTTACCCAACTAACTATTTGACTATGACACTTGTATGAAAACTAAATATTTTATAATTATTGCAGGAGGACAAATGGAACAACCATGTTAAAATCAGTTGACCATGACTCCATGAGTGGGGAACATGCTGGAACTACCTTAGGGCTGATTGTTACAAGTGTCAAATCAGGGATTTGGCCATTTGTAGCCCCTGAAAATCAGGGATTTAGAAAGCTGCAAAAATTCCCAAGGGAGGGAAAATACCTAGGCAAAAATATTGTTTTTGATATATAGCATATGTGAGGAGGCAGGACATTGCCTAGTATGCTGGGGAAAATAACTACGGAGTAATTGTTGTTATGAGCACTAATTGTTGAGTGTGAGGCAAAGAGAAGACTAGTGACAGAGGAAGACATTATTGAAGATGAAATTCCAAGTTCGCCCTCATGGATTCATGGTCAGGCTAGGGGGTGAATAGGACAAGTGATTTGGCTACCCTATTATACGGTTGGGAGGAATGTGGTTGTTCCCTTTGTTTTCCTGCGAATTGATTCAAATAAGTTATTCTACTCTTTCTCTGGTTAAATGTTATGATCATTGATAGATCTGCATTTTGTTTACTTCTATGAATGAATTCTGGTCGAATGTTGTTGTGATTAGAGACTGATCAAATACCTCCTAGTCATCAATTAGGAATGGATTATTTATGCTAGAACATAGTGATGAGTAAATACTAATGTCATTGGATGTATTGAAGGGAAGAAGTATTCATGTACAATTTTATTACTCTTGTAATAGGATAAATTGTAGGCTAAATTGCACTTTTAATTAATTATGTTGAGTAGATTAATTCTGTGCATGATGTGATTGGGATCAAGTATACCATGATCTATGAATAATTATATTTGTGTAGGTAGTTATAGCATACCTATGAGTCTCCACTCATGTACAGGTAAATTCAGGAGAAGAACAAATACCCCATGTATGACATGAATTTTCATAAGATGAGTAAAGGAATATATACATATATACTGCATATATATACATATATACAACAAAACTGAAGTTGACTATATACAACATAAATAGTTAATGGTATATATATATCTATTTAGGTATTATATGAATCATATACTAACCAACAGTATGTATTTACAACATGCAAACAAAATGCTATATGTGTAAGGATTGGCGAATTTTGAAAATTAGAAAATTTGGAACCCCTTTTTATATATTATATAAGACGGTAGAATCAAAATTTCCAAACCCTATTAGCAAATAATGACTGTATCTAGCATCTCTGTTACTCTAAAAGAAAAATCAAATGACTCATACTGTCAATCCATTCTTATAGAGAACATGTGGAAAACCAAGTAAATATTTCATATTCTAAATTGTAATAATGGTCATAATATATATGAGGTCAGAACTATAATAACAAACAAAGTATATGTATATCAGGTCTAGCACTTTGAAAATCAAAGGTTATTATTTTTACATGATACAAAAAGTGGAATCCTTCATGGAGAGATATGTACATAATCATACTTGACCTATTTAAAGTTCCAAAATCAGAAAAACAATAAACATTTTGCACGCAACCACGATAGGTAGCATCATTCTTAGGTGTTAAGATAGTGGAATCCCCTTCCATTTAATTTCTAACAAACCAATTACATAGATGAATTCAATTGAACTACTATAAAAGTCTTGAAATATTAGCCGAGATTAAACATCATTTTTTTTTAGTATCAACGAATACTCCTAATCCATATCCTAGAAACCGGTACCTTTGCTGGATTCAGAGTCATCATAAGTCTGGAAATCTCAAGTGACATCCCCCAAAAAATAAATATTTTTATTTTTATGTGCTAGAAATTTATTTCCGTTTTTGGCAAATTTGAATCTGGAAAATTTATGCCATTTATGCCAATTCTGAATTTCGAATTTAATAATTGTATTTAATTATTGTGACTATTGGGAAGAGATCTGTTTGGACCCAACTAACTATTTGACTATGACACTTGTATCAAAACATAATAATTATATTAACTGTAGGAGGAGAAATGGAACAACCATGTTAAAACCAGCTGACCATGACTCCATGAGTGGGGAACAAATTGGAACTGTCTCTGGGCTAATGATTACAAGTGGAAAATCAGATATTTGGCCACTGACAGCCCCTGAAAATCAGGGATTAAGAAAAATTGTGAAAATCCCCAAAGGAGGGAAAAGACCTGGGAAAAAATGGATAAATAGCATATGCGAGGAGGCAGGACGCTGCCAAGTATGATGGGAAAGGATTTATGAAATCTCTTGTTGTTATGAGCACTACGGATTGAGTGTGAGGCAAGAGGAGTTTAGTTTAAACCAAATTGTCTTGTTGTTATGAGCACTATTGAGTAAGTGTGAAGCAAGAGGATAGCTGTTGGAATTGAAGGACATTGTCGAGGAGGAGTTTCCAAGTTTTCCCTCATGGATTCATGGTCAGGCTAGGGGGTGAATCGGGCAAGTAGATCTATCTACCTTATTCTACGGTTGGGAGGAATATGGTTGTTCCCCTTGTCTTCCCGCAAATTGGTTCAGATATGTTAAATTTTCCCCTTCTTTGTTCTGAATGATTTTATATCTACTACAATGTGTTTGATTGGAGCTGGAATGATTTCCATTTTCTGTCTAAATGAATTTATATCTAATGCAATGTATGTGTTAAATCAGAACCAAAATCTAAACATTGACTCAGAACCTATGGTAAATCTGATCTCGAGTGATCCCTTTCTGAACGAACAATAGAAATTGGCCTTTTTATTCGTTATGTTAGTTGAAAGGATTATGCATGGTTGAACTCTGGAAGAAATCCCCTCTAAATTAAATTCATTGTTACTTTTCTTTTTGTATGTGTTTTCTGAGTAAAATCAATGCTGAAGATTGATATATTTGGGAGTGGAGGTTATGTTGTAAGTTTCGTAATCTAAACTATATGATTATTGTCGGGAACAAAATTACTGAGTTTGTAAACTCTATTCATGTTTCCTTTCCTTTTTCGACCTTTCGGAGTTTATCGGTTCAACCTGTGTGGAGTCCTTTTGTTCTTACAAACTCCAAAAACTTGAAGTCACCCCACAACCGATCAAATTTCAGGATTTAGCAATTCCCGTGGTATGTTGTTCTTGAATCAAGCATTACCAAACGTTGAAAACCCGATATTGGATGGGCCCCTTACCTTTTTCGTAACTTCACGATTTGGCATTTGATGTCATGTAATGTTTTGCATCGAGAGTTAGTAAACCCCGAAACCCAAAATTGTAGGGTCCACACCCTAATCATTTTTCGCATGTCGGATTTTTTTTTTTCATTTGTGTTTATGCTCCATGTGTTCGTAAATCCCGAAATCCCAAAACCCAAAATCCTGAAGTGGTGGATCCCACATCTTGTTGCTTTCGGAATTCAGGGATTGTTGTATGCAGTGTTTGGGTAATTGAAACCCCGAAATCTCGAAGCCCGAATTCCTGAAATCCTGAAATGTGGGACCCACTCTCCCTCTTTCGCATTTCAGAATTTTGTATATGTTGATGTTTGGACATCAAAACTCATGATGTTTCAAACCCCGAAATCCCGATGTGTTGGTCACACATCCTTCCACCTTTCACATTTTCAAAAGTTATGGTATGTTGTTGGTCGGTATTTGAAACCCCGAACACTGAAATACTGAAAAATGGTATTTCCACATATCCTTTTGCAATATCGGAAATTGTTTGTGTTTGATGTTTGGATTTTGAAGTCGCGGGATTCTAAAACCTGAAATCCCGAAGTACTGAGCTTCTCTTTTTCGCATTTTGGAAATTGGTTTATGCTTTTGTTTTGGAGGCACTTGAACCCACGAAGTTTTGAAAGCCTGAAACCCCAAAGCACTATTGCAACCTTCACTTTGTTTCGGATTTCAGAGATTTGTACCTGTCGATGTTTGACCTCTGTATTCGCAAAATCCTAAATTCTGAAATCTCGAAGTGCTTGTCACTTTTCGCGATTTCAGGAGTTGTCGTGTGTTGATATTAGTTGTTGTATTCACGAATTTTTGAACTTCGAAATCCCAAAATGTTGGTCACCTTTCGCGATTTCAAGAGTTGTTTAATTTGCAAAATCTCGAACTCCGAAACCCCGACATGATGGTCACTTTTCACGATTTCGGGAGTCGATGTGTGTTGATTGGAGAATTTTGTTTTCCAATTAGAGATATAGAAGTAATAGACCTGTTTGCAAGATGCTCGTATAGTTAAACCTGTACTGGTATTATAGACATCATGAAATAAGAAATATTGGTAATTGTTACAAGACTTTGAATAAACATTGAAGGGAGGAGGATACACTTATTGTATCAGTAGGAAGTTTTAAGTTTCATAGTAGACGACAACAAGGTCTCTAACAAAACTTCCAGACTCAAGCTTTATAACAGAAAGCCTACCTGCTTGAGACCTCGAAAAACCTTTCAAGGATACATGTACAAATAAATAAAAAATTTATGGTGATTTTTTAGGTTCATTGGATCTCAAAGGGAAGAAGACCTTGCAAGCGAAACACGAACTTAAAGTTAATAACCATATAAATTGTGAACCAAGAATCTCGCTAGCAGAATGAACAACAAAAAGGAAATGAAATAAAAATTTCCATAGATCGAGTTACGAGTCTTCACTTAACTTAAAGGATGAAGATCTCCCTCCCTTTCATAAGCACTGTCAAAGCCCATCTGATAACCCGAAAGGGGAAAGTGGGTCGATAAATTCTGATGGGTACCCTCACATACAAATAGTTCCCCATCATCAGAAATGATAACGAAACTCTTATACTCATTAGAAATGAAATCAATTAAACAATAGAGAGGGTTACATAACCAAAACCCGAGAATGACGCAATACAACATGTAGTGCTATTAATACAAAAAATATATTGTTCGAATATCATTCAGTGGAAGGAAACATTCTTCTCAAACTATACAAAGAACTTCACTTTCTTGAAAATACATCAGAGATAGCAACATTATCATCGAAAGAAAAATGAATGCATCAATGAAATTGTGGACTGTAATATGTGATACACATATGAATGCATTTTCATCCTTATCAAAGCCTAGTATGAATATAGGTTCCTTTTTACATAGATGAACGTATTTGTAAACTCTAAGAATAGTAGAGGGTATAGAAACAAAATAGTACCAACATAGAACTCAATGGGAGTGGTGACTAGACCCATGCAGTAATGGGTTTTCAAAGAAAACCTAGTTCCGTTTTGTAAGTGCACGATGTGGGGTAGGGAAAAGTTTGGAATTACCATTCAAGAGGATACACCACAGGCCAAAGTTTCCTAAGTTTTCAGTAGATATGGTGACATATTACTTGAAGAATTCCCTCTCGGAAAAATGAACACAATCACCCCAATTAAAAAGACTAACTCACCTATGGTATCATATCTGCCTTATACAAGAGGAAAGGTCGAAAGAAAAGGGGCCTTATTCGTTCTGTGTTTACCCATGTAATTGCAGATATTCTTTCAGCTAGTCCTATTAACTAGTAGTTGAAGTAGAGAAAAATTCACGAAATAGCAAGGGATTTTCCCATAAAGAACTACACTCATTCTAAACCACCCATAGCTTGATAAAAACTCAATTCAATTATGGATACTCCTAATCCAAACCTTAAAGAATAACAAGAACAATCAAAGAATCAACTAAATATTTCAGTCAGTAGTCACCTAATCAACCTTTAGTACGTAGATGTGGATGGGTTGTGAGTAAGTTTACCTAGTATAAGGGCGAAGTAGATGGAGATCCTCTTCTCTCACAAACAGAAAAAATTTCCATTGTTCGCTTGAGTCTTACATGAAAGGAAAGTTAGATAATAGGAACCCTATCAATGGTGGTTACCTCTAAGTTGCATGAACCAAGAAAATCTGAGCGATAGTTATGGGAGGACCTGTCTCAGAAGTAATGGAAGGTATGGCATGAAGTACCCAGACCATGTGGCTAGGGCAAGGTTTCAAGGTTCCATTGGAGACGTACATCGAGTAGGAGGCCAAGGCAGGGGCATTACAGGAATAATTTAAATGTAGCAGTCAAAATTCATTTAATACATGGAAGTTACCTCTGTATTTCTTTAATACCATTTATTGAGTAAGGAGATTAGCCAATTAAGACAGGGGATTAATTCTAGGAATTGGCAATCTAGTTACACCAACACCGTTCTCAATTAGGGAAAGCAATGTGTGCCATGGAAAAACCCTAACCATTGTTTTCCAATCCCATGTGTAAAACAGAAACACATCACATACATGGAACTGGAATGGTCTAGCCCAGTTTCCTTAATCATTATATGGTGCGTGTAATGAATGAGTTGATATGTGATGGGACCTTCTCGAAAGGGATGCAAAACCTAAGTATTGAATGAAGTATTATGTATGTACATTTAGATAGTAGGGCATGCTTGTATAAGGTTCATAGTCATGTTAAAAACTTTAAAAGACACATTTCAAAGTGATACTATAGTATATAGTAAGCAGAGTGTGACTATAGCTTATAACTAGTCTAAGGAGATATGTAGCATGTTGTGAATAGGGATAAAGACTATCTCATTTGGTATTATATATATATATATATATATATAATTGGCGATTAATGGTAACATAAGAAAAAAAAATTATGGTAAATTTGAGGTACATTACATATGGTATCAGAGCGAAGGTTACAACACTTGGACCTTGAACATGGCCATCTGATTACTTAGCATATGATTATGTTTATGTAAAACTAATAAACCTTTATTGTTGCAAGCAGAAAACCCTTTTATATTTTGTGTTAATCATGGCAGCACAGGATGACGCAGAAATCAGACTTGATGGGAATCCTGAACAAAGACTTCTCAAAAATAAGAGACATAATAGTGATGAAATCTCACCTACTAAAGTTCTGGAAATGATGAGGAATCTCATTGTTGAGCTGCAGGTTTTCAAAGATGAAAATGAGAAACTAAATAAAGCACAACAAGAGTAGTAATAAATAAATGAATTTAGGTTGTGTAGTATAGTGATAAAGAAAATCCCAAAGGAAGATAACAGTGAAGAAGAGGTCAACAAAAGGGCCTCCAAGAATTTTGGGCCTGAAGAAGAAGAATGGGACATTTCGTTTGAAGGTACACCTTCATTTGAGGAAAAAAAAATAGATAGAAAAAGAAAACAAGTAGACCACCTTGAAGGAGAATTTAAGAAAATTAAACCAACTACATTTGATGGAGAATCCAAAATAGGAGAGGAAGTTGAGGCATGGTTATTAGACATCAAAAAATATTTCAAGATATACAAATAGTCTAGCAATATGAAGGTCAGAATGGCCATTTACCATCTGAAAGGGAAAACCAACATTTGGTGGCAAGATCTGAAATTGGCTAAGAGATTAAAAGAAAAACAGATGGAATGGTCTAAATTTAAGAAATATTTCAAGAAACAATACCTATTTGAAAGCTACTATGAAAGGAAAATGAAACAATTTTATGAGTTACGACTTGGTCAGATGACAATGAAGGATCTTATAAACAAATTCCTGGAATTACTAAGGTTTGTACCTTATATCCTGGAGGACAAGGTAAAAATCCAGTGACTCCTAAGTTGTTTACCATAGTCTTATAGGGACATAATTGAGTTTGACAACCCCAAGTCCTTGAGTGAAGTATTCAGGAAAAAACGAATGTGCTATGACCAGTACAAGCAACGCACAGAGTTTCCCAAAGCTTGGAAGGATAAGAAATAAGATCGAATGAACTAGCGGAAGAAGGGATACCAACCAACTCCTTATCGGAATACAACACAAAACTTTCCTAGAAAAGATTTTCACTCCAATAATCTAAGTACACAAAGCAATGGTAAACCAGTAAGTCTGGGAACAAAGAAGTTTGGAGATAGTCCCCGTGAACCATTAAAGTATTGGGAATGTGGAGAACCTCATCTAAGAAGGAACTGTCGATGTTTAAATACAACAAACATAATTGTTGTTCATAATTTTCAGTAAGCCTCGACGATGGGTGATGTGGGCAGAATCTCACATCGGATAAATGCAGCTGTGGATGATCGATAATATGAACATTAGTGCTCTGTGGTGGAAATCGAAGGTAAAATCGATAACACTCGAATTTCTATTTTAATTGATCATGGAGCTACATTAAGTTATATCACTCCTGGTGTGGTAGATTCAAATAAACTTAAGAGAATGAAACATGCAAAATCATGGTTGGTACAACTAGAAACAGGAACTAAAAGGAAGGTGGTTAACTTTATTTATGATTTTGAGTTTAATTTAGATGTTCAAAGAGTAAGAACAAACCTGATCATTCTACCACTAGGATGTTATGATGTGATTATCGGAATGGATTGGTTGGAAAAAAAAAAGCAGTTCTAGATTGTTATGGAAAGACACTTAGGTATAAAGATGATTATGACACTAGTAGAACAACCCAAGGTATACCAAAACCAATATCAGTTAGACAAGTCATAGCAATGCAATTCAAGAAATGCATGAGAAAGGACTATCAAGTATACGCCTTCCAAATAACTAATCTGTTAGGAAAAGAAGATAAGCCCAACTTGGAAGACTTTGCTATTCTACGAGAATTCAGAGATGTGTTTGTTGATGAAATACCTAAATTACCCCCTAGAAGGGAAATAGACTTCTCCATAGACCTTCTACTTGTTTCAACCCCTATGCCTAAAGCACGTTATAGAATGAGTTTTCTGGAATTGACAGAGCTAAAAATTCAATTGCAGGAATTATTGGACAAAGAATATATTAGACTGAGTGTTTCACCATGGGGACCACCAGTCCTCTTTGTGAAAAAGAAATATGGTACACTAAGACTATGTATCAATTATAGACAATTGAAAAAAATGACTATTAAGAGAAAGTACTCCTTACCTAGGATAAATGATCTGTTCAATCAAGTAGGTGGGGCCAAGATCTTTTCGAAGTTGGATTTACAATTTGGTTACCACCAAGTTAGGATAAAAGATGAGGACATAAGAAAAACATCTTTTCGAACAAGATATGGACATTAAGAATTCGTAGTTATACCTTTCGAACTCACTAACACACCAACCACATTTATGTGTCTAATGAACAGTATTTTCAGTCAATACTTGGACAAGTTTGTATTGGTATTTATCGACGATATTATGGATTATTCTAAAAAAAAAGAAGAACACAAAGAACACTTAAGAATAGTTCTCCAAAATTTGAGGAAGCACAAACTGTACGCCAAATTCAATAAGAGTAATTTTTATCAAAAGAAAATACAGTACCTAGGACATGTAATTTATGCAAAAGGCATTCCATTCAACCGTGAGAAAATAAGAGCCATCATGGAATGGTCGATACCTAAGGATGTAGCAGATATCTAGTCATTCATGGGAATCACTAGATATTATCACAGATTTATAAAAGGGTTTTCCAAAATAGCCTACCCTATCAAATCATTACAAAAGAAAGGGACCGATTTTAACTCGTCATAGAAGTGTCAAGATAGTTTTAATAAGTTGAATTAATTATTAACAACCACACCCATTTTAAAGGTAGCAAACCCAGATAAAGACTTTACCACCTGTGTCGATACGAGTAAACAAGGACTAGGTGGTGTCCTAACTCAAGAAGGACACGTTATTTGTTATGAATCCCAGAAATTAAGGGAGAATGAGAGAAACTACGTCACTCATGACTTAGAATTGGCAACAATAATACATGCCTTAAAAATGTGGTGACACTACATAATGGGCATAAAGTTTCTATTATTGACAAATAATAGCAGTGTGAAATATCTATTTAGCCAGCCATATCTTAATGGAAGGCAAGTAAGGTGGCTAGCTTTATTGAGCTAATTCAATTTTGACGTAAGACATATCAAGGGTAGGGAAAATAAGGTAGTAGATGCTTTAAGTAGAAGAATCCATGGGTTATTTGAAATAAATGTTAGTGGGGCATGAAGTGATCTAGAACAAAGAATAAGGACGACAGGTATAAACAAACAAAAAATACACTAAGATAGCGACATAAGTACAAAACACTACAATAAACGCAGACAAACCAGATCTGAGTATCGATAAAAATGGACTATTATGATTTAAAAACAGACTTTACATACCATATTCAACAGAGTTAAAGATAACAGTTTTGGATGATGTGCATAAAAAACTATATTCTGGTCATCTAGGATACCAGAAAATGATAACAACACTTATGAAATTATTTTATTGGCCTAATATGAAGGCCAAAACAATAGAATACTTGGCTAGGTTCCATGAATGTCAGTAGGTAAAGGTTGAACACCAGCATCCAGCGGTCCTATTACAACCATTACCAGTACCACAATGGAAAGGGGAGACCATATCGCTAGACTTTATTACCAGTTTGCCTAAATATCAGAAACATAATGATTCTATTATGGTTGTAATCGATAAACTCAGTAAGTCGACACACTTTATTTCTATAAAGTCTACTTTTAAATATATAAACATCGTTGAAATATTTATGAAAGAAATTTTTAGACTGCATGGTATTCCTAAATGGTGATTTTGGATAGAGACGTAAAATTCACATCCTCTTTTTGGAAATAATTGTTTGTAGGGATAAATACTAATTTGAATTTCAGTACGAGTTATCATCCACAAACGGATGGGCATTCCAAAAGGACAAACCAAATCATAGAGTATATGCTCTGCATGTATGTAAGAACAAAACCAAGCAAGTGGGAAGACTACCTACACTTGGTAGAATTTGCATATAACAATGGGTACCAAACTTTGGCTAAAATGAGACCCTTCAAGGTATTGTACAACAGAAAGTGTACGACACCAATTATCTTGGACGAACCAGTTGACAGACTCATGGTTGGACCAGAGATGCTCCAAGAAATGGTAAGTAAGGTAAGAAAGGTACAACAAAACTTAAAGGAGGCACAGAACAAACAAAAAAGTTATGCAGACTAAAAAAGAGGACACTTGGAGTTTCAAGTGGGAGATCATGTGTACTTAAGGTTCAAAGCCCAAAAGAGTTCACTAAATCTAGGGAATTGTGCCAAGTTGGCACCCAGGTTTTGTGGGCCCTTCGAGATACTAGCTTGAATTGGACCCGTAGCATACCAACTTGCACTTCCGATCAATCTGAAAATTCTTAATGTATTTCATGTTTCTTTGTTGAAAAAGTATGTTCATGACCCTACTCATTTGATCGATTGGAAATTGGTGCAGGTGGAACCAGAAGGCGAGTTCCATGTGGAACCTGTGACATCCCAAAAAAATAAAGTATTTTTGAAATTTAAATTTGTTGGAAATTTATTTTGTTTTAGTAAATTCGAATTTGGAAATTTTTTTACATTTATGGCAATTCCAAATTTCGAATTTGATAATTGTAATTAATTATTATGACTGTTGGGGAAGAGACCTGATTTGACCCAACTAACTATTTGACTATGACACTTGTATGAAAACAAAATATTTTATATTGATTGCAGGAGGACAAATGGAACAACCATGTTAAATTTAGCTAACCATGACTCCATGAGTGGGGAACATGTTGGAACTATCTCTAGGCTGATTGTTACAAGTGGAAAATCAGTGATTTGGCCATTAGCAGCCCTTGAAAACCAGGGATTTAGAAAGCTGCAAAAATTCCCAAGGGAAGGAAAAAGACCTAGAAAAATTGATAAATAGCATATGTGAGGAGGCAGGATGTTGCCAAGTATGCTGGGAAAGAGACTATTGATTTTTACTTGTTGTTATGAACACTACTGAGTGAGTGTGAGGCAAGAGGAATGTACTGGAATTGAAGGACATTCTTGAGGAGGAGTCTCCAAGTTCTCTCTCATGGATTCATGGTCAGGCTAGGGAGTGAATCGGGCAAATGATTTTTGGATGCCCTATTCTATGGTTGGGAGGAACGTGAATGTTCCCTTTGTCTTTCCGTGAATTGGTTCAGATATGTTAAATTCCTCCTTCTATGCTTGAATTATTTTGGGTATCTGATATTATGCATCTGTTGGTGTTAAGTTGAAATAATTTCAATGGATGATATATGTTCGATTGTATGAAGTTTACAGTCAAAAGTTAAAATTCTATGCATAATTACCTATGTACACCTGAACTTGAAAGAACAGATCTATCTACAGGGGTACATTTATTTATGTAACTGAAATATTAGGAAGATCTATCCATAAATAATTGGAGTTAAGCAAGTCTGTATCTATGTTACATATCAACTTATATATATATATATATATATATATATATATATATATATATATATATATATATATATATATATATATATATATATATAT